>OZ038498.1:105997526-106070026 GCA_964036315.1 Acanthosepion esculentum | reverse complement strand
ACTATTCAGCTTTTAGACATTTGGGGAAAAGGGCAGGAGATTTTTTCCCGGGCCAATATTGTAGCCTCCGCACCAACCTCTACGAGATTTCAAGGCAGATACACAAATATTTGAAGTCTCTATTCTTCATGTCTGAACTATTGTTCTCTTCTTTAAAACGTTTTGGGTTTTTTTTTCTACCAAAAGAATTCCTTATTCCCTGGTAAGACGAAGCATACATACATTGAAGAATAAGAATTTGCTCGTATGAATGTACCTACCTTCTGTGCTGGGGAAATGTAACTGGAAACTAATGTCGAATCTGAAAAATACAAAGAAGATTTTCCGATTTATTTGTTTACAAGATGTCGACAAAAATAAACAAAAGCAACAACAAAAAACAAAGAACGCTTCGACAGAATTTATCCAGCTAACAAAACAAACGCCCACGTCGTGCAAACTGTATTTTATAGTCTCACCATGTTATGTACAAAGTTTCCAATTTTTAACACTCTCTGCTCAAATCATTGAAGTTTGCCACTTTCAGTCACGACGTAACTTATCTACGACGATTGGCGATCTCGCAAAGAGCGAGATGTAAACGGGATTTCACAGAATTCCAATCTATATGCATTTGGGGCTATAACACCTGCTCTGTTGAGTATGCCTAAATTCCTGTTCAATCCTAAAATGTATGAATTTATTTTAAAAATGTATTTTAACTCGAACTTTCGGCGTTCTTGTTGGTATTCAAATAGAGACACTGAAAGCACGTATCTAACTTTATTGATGCTGTTGTCCTGTACCTACAGTGAAAGCATTTCAACGTACTGGCTTTGTTCAAGATGTTGCTCGCACCAGATGACGCTCCCTCTCACAGCAACTGTAACTTTCGGCGTTCTTGTTGGTATTCAAATAGAGACACTGAAAGCACGTATCTAACTTTATTGATGCTGTTGTCCTGTACCTACAGTGAAAGCATTTCAACGTACTGGCTTTGTTCAAGATGTTGCTCGCACCAGATGACGCTCCCTCTCACAGCAACTGTAACTAAGGTCCGATTAGCATAGTTGCAGTATAAACCACAAGTGGGATCTGTTAGTTTTTAACAAATACGAGCCCGAGTAGGCGTCTGCAACTTGGATTGGCTAGCTTCCCTAGATGGGTATGCTTTTGATACGTGTAACCTATCATTATTAGTATGGTGATTTTCTAAGCGTAGCTTAGATGTGGCACAAATTCGGAGCACACAGTGACGTTCAAACTCACTATGCAGTCGTAATTGTTCTCACAAGACAAGCATTCTATTCCACCATCTAAATTTCCCAAATGATTTTCTAAGCGTAGCTTAGATGTCGCACCAGGTCGAAAGTATGAAACACCTAGTGAGATTCGAACTCACTACGCAGTCGCAATTCTTCTAACGAGACAAGCTTGCTAACCAAGACACTCATCGAGGTATCCTACCATTATTATGTATGTTTAAGGATAAATTAGAAAAATAAATGGGATTGGACATATTCTGTCTAGTTTGCAAGTAGAGTAGTTGTGCCAACTGACCAAATTCGTGTTATTAATATTTGGCTTTTCCCTAAGCCGAAACATCAAACACAATTAGAAATGTGCGAATATCCCCGTTAATATCCAAGCAACCTTTTCCGACTTCAATAAGTTTAGCGAAGAAATTAAACACAGATACTTGACTCCGTTTTTACATGGTCTATAGGGCTCGGAACCCCACTTGAAAACTCGGCCTTGTGCCACACCTTGCTGCGTGGGGCAGCGGGTAAATAGTATTTAATCTGGGTGCGGGGCCGAATGCTGATCATATTCGGTCGGGTCGCCCATCGAAGAAGTCTGTTGTTTATTTAGACCGGAAACTTCTAGTGACATGAGAGCAAACAACACTGACGACGCACCTACATTCGGCACTTAAAGGTGTAGTTTTAATAATCTGGCAACTGCTCTGACGATTTTCTTTCCCTGGTGACGCGACGATATAAATTTAAGCGTGTTACTAGATTGACGTCTAGATCCCATCCTTTCACTTGAAATCTTCATAGAAAATAATCGAACCTGTATCCTATACGGAACCGTCATACAGCCTGACGTGCCTTAACCGATTCGGCCACAGAAGATCGTTCGGTTGGCAAGGTCGAATTTACTGCTTATAAACTTCAATCTTCCATGAATCTTTCACGTACATTCATAACTGCTCATGGCGTATCAAATGTAAACAAATGACGTCACATATTATGAAATGGACAAAGTCCGACAGTTATTTTAAGACATTTTTATGTATCTATAAAAAGAATGTTAAACATAAAAATGTCTTAAAATAAATGTATATACGTTGATAAATAGATATGTGGGCGGAAATGATATATACATTTTTATATACCAGAAAAAACTTTAGGAAAATTAAAAAGTGTGAAGAATTTCTCATGTGATACATTCTGCTAAAAAAATTGAATTTATAAGATGAAAATTCTCAGCGTGCTTCCGCTTCGTGTGGATGTGCAAATTCGTTAACGTAAACATCACTTTAGTCATATGAAGTCCTTAAGGACAAAACGCGATAAAAATCATTTTTTCATATTGCCATATATATATATATATATATATATATATATATATAGGTGAACATTGAATTCATCACTCAGAAGCGACAGGCTATTTCATGGTAGACGCAATCGGCGGGCTGACGATTGCGTCTAGCATGAAACAATTACTTCAGCAACCTCCATAACAACATCTTTGTAACTATAATTGCAACTACAGAAAAAAACAACAAAAAACACCGAAATTTAAACAGTAAATGCATGTCCAAATCGTTAGTTTATAAAGCTGAAATCAAATATGACGATGAGGTCAAGTTTTATGTGGGCTCTAGGAAAAACCATTGGAAATCGCGATTCAACCACCACCAAACCATATAGCCTGACGTGTCTATGAGCAGTTATGAATGTACGTGAAAGATTTATGGAAGATTGAAGTTTATAAGCAGTAAATTCGACCTTGCCAACCGAACGATCCTCAGTGGCCGAATCGGTTAAAAAGGCACGTCAGGCTATATGACGGTTCCGTATAGGATACAGGTTCGAAGCCTGTCGGAGGATGCATATTTTCTATGAAAATTTCTCGGACATTCAGACCGGTAAATGTTAATTTACCGGTCTGAATTTACTTTACGTTAATTTACTTATTACTGCCCGTCATAAATGTGTAAATTTCTTTTCATTTTTCGTTTCAACCTTTGGAAATAAAATCTGATGATCCGCTGTCCTTTAAAAGGGCTGTGGTGAAATAATTTATTATATGGAACCTTAAAGTGGTCTGTTTTAATTTAAATATATATATATATAAATATATATATATATATATATATATATATATATATATATATATATATATATATATATATATATATATATATATATACTCCCTTCTCTCCCCTACCCAGGCTCTCCTATCTCTATAATATAATTCCTGTAACATTGCATTCTTCTGCCATATCTCCTACCATGTCCTTTTTAACGCCCTCCCTCTCCTTTTCTCCCCAACTAGCCAGTATCCCACTACAAATTGATACTGTAAACTGTTTGAAAAATCCTCCGAATTTTAAAATTAAAATTCGTAGGTGAATATGGTCATTAACTAAAGGTATCTTAATTCTAATTGTAAAGAAAATTTCCTTTGTTTAATGAAAATAAATATGGAGTGCTCTGTTGTGAATCGGTTTTAACATATTTCAAATTCTATATTGTGTCGCCTGGATTATACCAACGGATATATATACAGGGTGACCAAAAGAAAACGGGAATTTTTGAAGTGCGTATTGCCAGACATGAGCAACTGGCAACACTGCGAGACAGTGACCTTGAGCAAGTAAACATTTCGCCATTTTAGTAACGAGAATGAAATTCACAGTATCCCAGCTGAGATGTTGCAGCAGTCAATCAGGAATCTCAACAGCAGATTTCAAGAATTCATTCGTACAGGAGGACGCCATCTACAGGACGTAATTAAAAAAAATGAAAATTCCATCATTGTTTCTTAAATGGCATGTTTTAAGGTTTCAATTACTATGAATTAGATATTTTTCTTCCATCACTCTTGGTTTTATTGGATTGTTAAAAAGTTCCCGTTTTCTTTTGGTCACCCTATATATATTACATGACTTCTAACTAGGATTGCAAGCACAAGAAGGAAATAGGAAAATATTTCACACAACCCTTCCAGCAGGGAAAGGCTAACTTGAAAATCAGCATTCAAACTATCAGCATTTGCCTAGGCTCGAACTCGAGCTGAAATATTAGAATACCTCACTTAAACGATAGCGGTTGAGTTGAACAATTTCTATGACTGGGTGATGTTAATCGCCTTCCATGTTGTCGAACAAACACGAATAATATCGGAAAGAAACGAATGCTAAAGTTAGATAAACACGTGTTCCGTACTATATGTTGATATATTCTAATATACAAAAATCACCCAGGACTTATTTTTTAGAACGTCTGACAGATTAAATAATGATAATCGTGTATATTTTCATGAGTTTGTGTATAGGTTATAGAAAAAAAATGGAAGGATTTAACAAAAGCCAGACGGAAATTGTGAAAATCAGTGACCAGGTTATCATTTTTTCTAAAGTCTCGTTCTCGCGTGACTGTCGTGTCTTAAGAATTGGTCTTTGTATCAACACATAATAACAATCACAAGTATTGAAACCAAAGTTGTTATTGAGGCAGCATTGAAAACACATTTGTCAATCATATGTAGGTATTGCTACGTGTTTTTGATTTCAAGAAGAAATGACATTTATTTTTAAGAAAATACATTTTTGTAATATCATACGACCATAAATATATAATCTTTGTAAATTTCTATAATAGATGAAATGGTTGTTTACTAAGAGTATGTCACGAGGGCATATTTGGAGCCTTGTTGAAAATGTAACTGAAAACCCAATCGAATTAGGCAAAAAACGTGTGCAATACCCATTTGCCCATATTCTCATTTATGTCCCGTGAACCTTCAGAACGTAGGCAGTCATGGCTCTCCATAATTTCCTGTCCTTTGTAGCTCTTAATAAATTTTGGCTTTTTTGTTATTTCACGTAAACCTTGTTCCACCATCCATTTACTCATCCTCAGTAGGTTTCTGTTGAATAAATATTGTATTGTTGGTTCACAGAGTTTTATAATCAAATAAATATAATATCTAATTACTCAAAGAACAGAAAAACAGCCAAACAATTGATATATATATATATATATATATATATATATATATATATATATATATATATATATATATATATATATATATATATATATATATATATATATATATATATATATATATATATATATATATATATAACGTAGAGGCACTGTGGAATAATGGTTGAATTGAGGTATCGGAGAGCCGAGTTCGAATTCCAGTCGAATCCATTACATTCACTTACGTGCTAACACCCTTGGGAAAGGTGTGAATCCTCTTCTTCTCCCTCCAACTATGGGTAAATAGCAGGAGAGACTGGGTTCTATAGCCTTGGATGGCAACTGTTCTAGAAGAAGGACAACTCTGAATTCAAAACCTGCGGAGGGTCGTTTGGGGACCTTGTGGCATTCGTTGCACCAGGTCCCTGTATTCGTCCCTCTAAAAAGTGTTGATGGCCCTGCACAAAGCCTTCACCACTATAATCAAATCCTGTGTGGGTGTCGGGCTTTCAGTTTCTGGGAACTGATCTGTCTGGCCCTCATACGTCGAGTTTTACGGGAGAGTCCATCATATAACGTAAATCATTCATACGAAAAACAAATAATGAAGCTAATTATATGGCAAGAATCACTCTCGCAAACAATATTTAATAATAAAATACAACCAACTTCGAATCCGTTAATGAATGGTATGATCCTTGTTTATAAATTCCGGTTTTATCAGGTCTTATTTTTTCTACTAGCCCGGCTTTCAATCGTTTCAAACGACCATCATCAGGTAGACATTTAAGTAGGTTTTCTTTAAAATCCAGGTAATAATGAGACATCGAAAGATGGTGCAGATATTAAAATAACTGATCCTAAGTGCGAATTCCTGATAATAACTGTGACATTACACTAATTATTGAACAATTTACTTCATGCCACCTTTACTATAAAAAAGCCTATTTCTACAGTACAAGAACGCACAATTTTCAAATTTAAAAACAAAATTTCAACCTCAGCGACGCGACTGCACGCTCCCAAATTATTCTTACATTTAACAATATCCCATTGCTAAAAAACACTTCTTTCGGTCTGCACTGATTCTTGCCATATAATTAGCTTCATTATTTGTTTTTCGTATGAATGATTTACGTTATATAAATTGAACAAGCACTACATAATTGATATATATATATATATATATATATATATATATATATATATATATGGGTATTAATGTGGTTAAATCAAATTAGATATTATCAATCGTATATACATGCGTTAGCGTGCATACACAGGTAAGCGAATAAAAAATTAATCAATTTAATATAAGGTGTAAAAAAACAGTGCTCAATGTGGTTAGGCAGAGCTAAGAAGTATATATTAATAAGTATGCATATATTCGAAGTGCAACTTAAGATTCGTTGTTCTACCAACTGATCAGGCACTAATTATATACATATATATATGTACAAATTATATACATATATAAATACTAATTATATACATATATATATACATACATATATACATGTATATATGAATATATTAATATATAGATATTTATATACATCCATATATATATATATATTGTGTATGTGCATGTTTCATTAAATAATATAGACAGGTTTTGTCTATTTATTTTAAGTAAGTTTCTTTCATATTGTCTGATAAGCTTAATAACATTATCATTGAAAGACGACAGGAAATCACCATATTGATACATGTTTAAATCCAATTTAAGCTTTTGGCTTACATAAGCCATTATCAAAGATGACAATTACATTTCAATATATCAAACAGTACACGGACGAAACAATAATGACAGTCTGTTTTTGTTGCATGAAAAATTTCACTCTCGCGTGGTCATGTGTGACGTCACGAGCTGCGACGCGATTTTCGCTTCCGCGTCTCGTATACACGAGTCCGTCGTTGCTTTGAAATTTTTCAGTGTGTTACGTCATTTGTTTACATTTGGATACGCATCGAGCAGGTATGAATGTACGCGAGAGATTCATGGAAGATTGTAGTTTAAAGGCTGTAAATTCGAGTGGCCGAATCGGTTAAAAGGCACGTCAGGCTAAATGATGGTTCCGTATAGGATACAGGTTCGATTCCTACCGGAGTACGAATATTTTGTGTAGTGATTTCAGCATGTTTTTATTATAATCTCTCATAATAATAATAATTATATATGTATACTTAGCTGACGATATATATATATATATATATATATATATATATATATATATATATATATATATATATATATCGTCAGCTAAGTATAGATATTCCTCTTGTTTCTTTTTATTCCCTTTGTCTGTTCTACAGATACACTCCATCTGAAAATATCTACACATAGACATACACACGCACGCACGCACACACACAGACACAGACACACACACACACACACACACACATATATATATATATATATATATATATATATATATATATATAATTGCTTATCACTTTAAACGTTAATTTTGAATATACTCGTATTTGAGTAAACTGTTTACTTATCAAAATGTACAATTATTTTTTTTATCGAGAGGAAGAGTTTGAGAGTGAGAGATAGAGAGAGAAAGAGAGTGGGAAAGCAAGAGAGAAAGAAAGAGAGGTTGAAAGAGAAATTAAAAATGCTTACACAGTGAAAATATATATGGAACTTCTTCGATGAAAGCTTTTTTCAGTTCGATTGTCCTCGTAATTCTGACAACATCAAGTCCTATAATATTTGCCTAAAATAACCTATTTCGCCCTCTCCCTGTCTCTCTCTCTCTATCTCTCTTTCTCACACACGCACACACACACACACACGCACACACACACACACACACACACACACACACACACACACACACACACACACACACACGCAGACGAATTAATACCCTTACACAAACATCCATACACACAAGCGACCTCAACTGTTTTTTTTTTCTTTGTCGGTTTCAATTCGTATCTCATTGTATCTCATTTTCTTTTTTTTCTTTTCGCTTTTCATGGCAGTCTAAACGCGGAGTCATTTTTTTTTTCATTTACCCTTTTCTCAAAATAACACGATCCTCTTAAATTCTATCAATAGACAGGATTGGTCAACAAATAATCAATTTCAGTTTGTCTTACAAAGTCGAACTTCCGAAGGGAAAACGCCAGCTAACCTTTGAATGTCACCAGAGAACCTCCAATTCCTGATAACAGCTTTGACTGTTTATCACGAGAAATTCATATGCAAAACAACAGCATCAGTCTTCTTTTTTATGTGCTATATCCGTTCAGGACGTTGGCGACCATAGCTCTCCACAATTTCCTTTCCTTCGTAGCTCTTAAGCCTAGAACACTAACCATAGGTATATAGTACCTAGCACAAATTTTCCTATTTTTAATTACAATTTTCAGTACCTGATTTTCTTACTTAAATAATGTTTTTCAGTTCCTATTAATATTAACTCAAAGTACAAAGTTCGAAGTGCCTCCATGTAAAATATTTCAAATAAAGATTTATATTTAATATTTTTTTTGATATTTTCAAAATCGGGTATGATATACCTGTAGCGGTTGCTATGTTTTTCCACGCCCACATTTTATTCGCCTGCGATTGGCTAAATAAATCATTACTACCTTTATATAGGACAATTTAGCCATCGCAGTCCTTTCTTTGAATCCTTTGGTTTTGAGCTTGCTTACCTGTTCTGAGAGTACGAGTGTAGTGATTGGTTAATTTTTAACCAATCACATATTTTTAATGCAAGATCGAGTTTTCCCGCGGTTCTGTGGGAGCCTACCCTTTTTTCTTAAAAAGGGCGACTTTTCACAAGTCGTCAGTAAGATCCAGTAAGATGCCGGCCGTCAACACGAATCCACGATCATACTCATCACATTACAAACGCACACACAGACACAGAATTTCGTAATATAAGCTTACATTTCTCTCTGTGACTTTCGCTAAGTTCAATCAACCAGAACTCTGTTGATTCAAACCCTTCTATAACACAACACATTTTGATTAGGTGTATTCTTGCGTTATTTATTCTTAACATGCAAACTTTGCTCTAATATTGATTCCTGAACATTTTTTCTCTCAAGAGAACTTTCTTCGAACATCAATTACAAATCAATCTACGGTTAAAGGGGAGCAACTTCTCTCCCTTCATCTATACATTGAATACAATTTTATTGCATGTTTGTCCTTGTATGTTATTTCAATATATATTTGTTGATTCACATTTGGAGTTTTATTGTTTACTTGAATCCTGTACGCTGGAAATATCGTTAATATAAATAGTATTGGTCCATCTACATCCGGGCCATTACATACCCATGGTTAGTATTGGTGTAACTCGTTGCCATATTCACGACGTTTCAGCTATTGTACGCTCTGGCCTTCTTCAGATGATTGGAATTTGGAACTGAATCTTTTATTTCGACCACCAGGGTAGATTGTTCTAGTTCCACGTGCCATGCCTCTTCCGGATGCCTCGGTATCAGCTATCTCCCTTTAACTCAACTATCCAAGTTTTTGTTCAACACTGCCGCAGCCAGGTATTGAACTCACAACTCTTTGCGTCAAGTCACTGGATTCAACCAACACTTTTATCCTCTGCCCCATGTTTCCAACCACCTGAAGAAAGCTGGAGCCAACAACGGCCGAAACGTCGTGAATATGGCAATGAAGATGAGGACAACAGTCCAAACAGTGAAAATAGTCTAAATAATTACAATACCTAAGCTGGGAAATATAGACAGATAAGTAGTCTATAAGTTGTTTTCCTTTGTTCTTTTTGCCTACAATCTGTCCTGTTAGTATCATATTTTCCAAGCCCTCTTTCCTCATTATGATCCCTAGAAATTTTCGCTGTCTCTTCCTCATGTTAAGTATATATAACCTTTTTGTTTCTATTTTCTCTACAACTTCGTCGTTGCTCACATATTCGGCCTCATAATTCTTTTAATAATTAAACACATGTTTTAAGAGAGAAGCTGTGCATATATACAGGGCTGTTCGATAAAAGTGACTCACCTGATTTTTTTTTACTAAATGTTCTCTTCTCCGTTGAAACGAAAGTTGAGCTAAATTCAAAGGATAAGCGATCTAAAATCCGAAGAAGAAGCTTTGAAAGCTCTTTGAATTTAGCAGTAAGTACTGTCAAGCATCCGTTCAGTATAATGTTCTGGGGATGCTTTCCTTTTCATGGAACTGGTTTCTTAAAACCTATTGAAAAGACCCTCAGGAGCGAGCACTTCAAGAGAATTTTAGAGTCTTGTCTGCTCCCTTCTGCTGAAAGGGTGCAAATAGACCCCACCAAGTCTTATGCAGAATAATGCTCCCTGTCACAAATCAAAATTGATGAAGGAATACATTGATGAGAAGAAGATGAGTGTTATGACATGGCCGCCCCAATCTCCTGACATCAACCCCATAGAAAACTTATGGAGCATTATAAAGTACAGACTCCCGAGAAAGCAGTTGAGCAACAAAGAGGATTTGATTGTGAATTTCATATCCGAATGGAATTCAATGCCTGGAGATGAGATTTGCCAGAACCTAATCAAGTCAATGCCAAAAAGGGTTGAAAAGGTTATTCAAAATAAAGGAGGACCCATAGATTATTAAATATTTCGAACTATATTACCGATTATAAATAAATTATACCTCTATTATTCTTTATTTAAAGCTGTTCGGTTATGTTTCTATTGATTACTAGTTGCAGGTAATAAGTGAGTCACTTTTTTTGCACAGCGCTTTTCCCTTAATCTCATTTATATCGAAAATTATAATTATCAATAGAATACCTTAGGGTGAGTAAACTTTTTTTTACTAGGTGGTCGGGAAGGGGTCTTTATATTAGTAAGATTAAAAATTAGTTTGAGCCCAAAAAGAATAGGCGAAAAAATTTTTAAGTAAAAAAAATAAGGTGAGTCACTTTTATCGAACGGTACTGTATGTAAGCAGCTTCACCTATTTAACAGAAAGGCTCTTTGCTTTTAAAAGAAAGATTTTATAAATTTCAATTTAATTTCTAACTTAAAAATTCGAACTTTTACTGTTTATAAACATAAAAACGTTTAATGAGAAGAAAACTATTTAAACTCAAACGAGCAAATTCAATTCTGTCCGATGAAAGTTATGAAATACCTTCGTTCATCGTTCTTACAATGTGACTCGGTTTGGTTTGTTTTACGGCATGTCAACTTCAATGGGTTATTTAATGCCGACAACATTTTTATTGCTGGTAATAATTTTTTCAAAAATGTATTACTAGTAATATTTTTGAAATAATCTAATGACGTATTGCTGATAAAAGTATTTTCTTCAAAAATCCATTGCTGGTAAAAAAAATGTATTGCTAGTATTAAAACCTATTTTTGCACTATCATAGTGTTTTGATCCCAGTTAGGGGGTTAACTATTTGCCCATAGCTGGGACCCTAACAGGTGCTACCACCCTGGGTCAGTGTGGATCTAGGAACACCAGCAAATAAGAGGTGGTTCCATGCTCCCCAAAACCTTCTGATCAGAGGCCTTGCTGTTGGACGTAGTTTTCCTCACACCCTATACCCAGTCTTTTCCCTTGCTTATACTCTCTGTAGCCCCTTGTGTAATAGTGGTACTCCCGCCTTGATTGAGGTGAAATGCTTAAAAAATGAATTCAAATATTTTAATAAATCATTTCCCTTAGAATGTTTTCAATAAATTTAATAACTTTAAATGGTCCTTCTTATTATTACTCAGTCCAGATGACACAGACAAAATATCACAAGACAAAACCCTTTATTCATTTAAATTAAGAAAACGATTTCATTCATATTAATTAAATAGTTAAAAAATTACTTATTTTATTAACATATTAATTATTTCATTATTAAACGATTAAACATGTCAATTATTTTACTTAAAATACGTCATTTATTTTGCTTAAACATGTCACTTATTTTGCTTAAAATACGTCATTTATTTTGCTTAAACATGTCACTTATTTTGCTTAAAATAGGTAATTTATTTTGCTTAAAACATTACATTTATTTTGCTTAAAACAATTTTTCCAGTGACATATATTAATTATACAATATAGAAATACTATGCAACAGAAATAACCAAACATGTTTGATTATAATTGTTTGTAAGCGACTTCAGGTATTTGAATAAATAACAATGACTTGGAAACGTGCAAGCCAGTCAATAACATTTTAGAATTACTTCAATAACTCGGTTTCTTGTCTTCTGTGTCTGAAACTGGTAAAATCATGCAACTTTTCCTGACCATCCCTGGAACTTCAATCATTCTTAGGATGCACAAATTATTTTAATCACTTCACTCAAAGCAAGGCAATAAAACCACTAAGGCGCAAGGGATTAATTAGTGTTAGGGAATATGAAAAAGAAAACAAAAAACTGCTATTATCGAGAGAGAAAAATAAAAGAAGAGGAATTAAGAAGTCAGAAGATGACGATCAACATTCATTTAAATTTTTGAAGATCAAACTTGATTGGGAAGCAAGAAGCCGGAAGAGATGTCCGCAAGCGAGAAGTGCGTGAGAAGAAACTGTTAGCATAGAACTTACGGTTACATCTAACCTTTTCAGCCGTAAAACGATGAGACATTGCCGTCAATTTTGTATTGCGACTCAGTTTTAGTTGTCTAAATTTTGACTCAGTACATCACAAGCAAGGCAATAAAGCCACTAATTTGCAAGAGGTTAATTAGTGTTCGGGAATATGCGACAAAAACACACTATTAAGGAGAGAGAACAATAAAAGAACAGGAATTAAGAAGACAGAAAATAACGGTTGAAATTGTATTTAAATCTGTGAAGATCAAAGTTGATTGGAAAGCAAAAAGCCGAAAGAAAGCGAAAAGTGTGAAAGAAGAAACTATTAACATAGAATTTATGTTTATATCTTGCCATTTCAACCGTAAAATGATGAGACCTAGCCGCCAATCTAGTACTGCACTTAAAATCTAGCTACCACTGAGGAAAGTAATATTTATTTTGAAAATAAAAAAATGTGACACAAGGCCAAAAGGGTGAGGATAAGAGAACGTTAGTCTTCGATCTGAAGTAACTGAAGAACCAATAACATTGCCGATTCTTTGGATTTTACAAGAAAAAAATAATTACCTGACAAAATATTAAAAGAATTTATTATGAAACTAAGGAAGAGGCACGGTGGAGTAATGGATAGCGGGTTGAGGAATCGGAGGGCCGGGGTCGAATTCCAGTCGAATCTATTACATTCACTTACTTGCTAATACCCTTCGGAAAGGTATGAAACTTCGTCTTCTCCCCCCCCCCAACTATGGGTAAATAGCAGGACAGACCGGGTTGCCTTGGATGGCAACTGGTCTACAGCAGAAAGAAATGGCAACCTACTGCGGGAAAAAAATCTGCCTCTTCATCTATAGAAAGATACATGATCGCCTAAGTGTGTATCAAGCATGGCACATAAGTGACTGACTGACTTTGCAGTCGAATCCATTACATTCACTTACGTGCTAATACCTTTGGGAAAGGTATGAATCCTCTTCTTCTCCCCCAGCTATGGGTAAATAGCAGGACAGACCGGGTTCTATAGCCTTGGATGGCAACTGGTCTATAGCAGAAAGAAATGGCAACCTGCTGCGGGAAAAAAAACTACCTCATCAGTCATGTATCGAAAGATACATGATCGCCTAAGCGTGTATCACGCATGGCACATAACTGACTGATAAAACTAAGGCGCTTGGAATTAACATAACAACATGTATGACATTAAAAAAAAGTCGTTGTGGTCGAATTTAGTGAAACTTATTTTTACTGAATTCTTGCTTACTAAATATTCACTATGTCTGTGTGTTTTCACGCGTGTGCCGCTATATTGAGAATAATAGGAAACTATTTAAGATCTGTCAACTTTTGAGTAAACATGAATGAAATGACTTGATATCTTTAAGAGAAACATCAGAAAGATTCGTGTGTCGATGTCTTTTTGTTCTGCATAGTACAAGGCCCCGGGTTGCTATTGGCCATGATCAGGCGACAGCATAAGCTGTAATATCAGTGGATCATTGCAACGGAAGATGAAAGATGGAATGTCAGATAAATAAAGACGAATTTAATAAAAAAGATAAAAAAAAGAAAGAAATCAAATCAAAATTCCTACCCACGTTTTCAATTCCGTCCTTCGAGAACGACACTCGCGATCAGTTGACGCGTTCTTTCACGGGCATTCTACAAGTGACGCCAACAAGATTCCAATAAAAAAATAGATGCGTTCTTTTCTGAGAGTCGAATTCTTATTCAACAAATATTGATAACCTAAATAGTAGCGACATATTGAATGAAATTGCCTTCAGTATATCGGCAAACTAACAAAAGCAATCTTCCTGTAGCGTACCTTCATATCACGTTGGAATACCGGTTCTCGTTCGATCACAGAAATTAAGTAACGTTGGGCCTGGTCAGTACTCAGATGGGTAACCTCTGGGGGGAGGGAAACCCTGTAAACTATGCGATAGACCTAGCAAGCTGGTGATGGATACAATCGCGCTAATAATGCGAACAGCAAACCTCGATATATGAAAGTTCTTCTGGCCCGACAACAGGTCCGCAAGACTAACCTGGAGTTGGCTGACTAGTGAGATAATACAGATGTACGCATATATATGTAATTAAAACGAATGATGGTGAGGAATAAAAAGCCAACAAAATGATAACAATATTGGCAATAAGATTTCTTATATATTAGTAGGCCTTTTGACTTTATGGTTGAATTTAGTTAAAAGGTCTACTTATACATAATTCTAAGGTTTAGCTCTTGCTACAATATCCCAGGTGATAGAAAGCGCGTATTAGCACCTTTCTTTAATTGCCAGAAATATTTAGGGAGAGCCGTTCTGATAATGTATTTTATATTGCCTAAAGTCATTCAATGATGATAGAAACAAAATTTCAAGAGATGTGTGTGTGTGTGTGTGTGTGTGTGTGTGTGTGTGCGTGTGTGTGTGTGTGTGTGTGTGTCTGTGTGTAGTTTTAATAGGCTGGTTAATGAAATTTGAGGAATAAAAAGCCAACAAAATGATAACATTATTGCCAATGAGATTGATGATATTTATTATATATTAGCCTTTTGACTAAATTGAAGCACGAAGAGGAAGATTTTAAAGTGGGAATTTCAGTTCTATAAGATTGCTGACATCAGATGCGCGCTTTTCAAGTCTTCATTCAACAGCCGACAAGAAAGACGTAGATCGGAGTTGACATATATTTTCAAGATAAAATCACACATTCAAGAATTAAACAGGGATTTACTGACATGAAACCCTCTAACCAGCAATAGCAACATTACCCGGACGAGTGAGTCCCACTTTTTTCAATTTCTGACTTCATCAATATTGTTGACTTTTTATTCAGCAATTTTTATTAACCGGCCTATTAAATCACACACACACACACACACACACACACACACACACACACACACACACACACACACACACACACACATATGTGAATTCCATTTCTAACATCATCGAATGACTTTAGGCACTATAAAATACAAAAACAGCACTACTCTCTCTAAATATTTCTTGCAATTAAAGAATGGTGTTAATACAACAATGATCACGTGGGATATTGTAGCAAGAGCTAATTCTTACAACGAGAAAGGCAATAGATGTAATTTATGTCTTGTTGAAAAATTATTTATCTTAAAACATTTAAATAATCCTAGCTTATTAAACAAGAGAAATAAATTGTGTGTGTGTGTGTGTTATAAATTTGGGTATATGATCCCGACAGAGTTATAAATTATTGACAATTGGAAAAACGTTCAGAAAGTATAATGCTTCGAAAACACATCCGACAATTAGGCTTGATCATATCAAAGGCGAACAAATGTGTTGCGTGTGTAGGTATTTGTGCGTGTTTAAAATAATGAAATCTTATATTTTTGCCGAGCCGACGTTGTTCGAGATTAAAAAAGAGACAGACAAGGAGAGTCTCTTTTAAAGAAGTCGTTTACATTTTATGTTCCTTGCTTTAAGTGTCCGAGTTTAGAGATAGAAATCTTTTAGAATGGGTAGAAAATAAGTAAAAGATTTGTTTGTTTGTTTTTTATCTAAGCGTTTTCCGTATCGACAGCATGTTAAAAATTTGGGTATATGATCCCGATACAATTATAAATTGGTAAATAAAACGTTCATGAAAGTATAATGTTTCGAAAAAACATCCGACTATGATTTTTTTGTGCTCTTTTGAAGGAATCGAACCTGTGACCCTTAGGGCAGAGCGAACTACCGTTTAGCCCAGTATGAATGACAGAAAAAGATAGAAATCGAGGCTTAGTTAAAACAGCATAGACTTAACCAAAACTGCCTATGGACTTAGCTATCTGCTGGACAGGGAGACGTCTGTCATCCAAAACCATATGGTGAATGGCATCAACTTTGTTCATCAGTGGTTGAGGTTTTTGTGCTCTTTGGCAGAAATAGAACTTGTGACCCTTAGGTCAGAGGGAGCTACTGTTTAGCCCAGTAAGCATGAGAGGGAAAGATAGAAATTGAAGCTTAGTTAAAATAGCATAGACTTAACGAGAACTAATGCCTAAGGACTTAGCTATCTGCTGGACAGTAAGATGTCTGTCATCCAAAACCATATGGTGAATGACATCAACTTGTTCATCAGTGGTTGAGGTTTTTGTGCTCTTTGGCAGGAATCGAACCTGTGACCCTTAAGCAGAAGGAGCTACTGTTTAACCCAGTATGAAGGGCAGGGAAAGATAGAAATCGGGGCTTAGTTAAAACAGCATTGACTTAACCAGAACTAATGCCTATGGACTTAGCTATCTGCTGGGCAGGAAGACGTATGTCATCCAAAACCATACAGTGAATGACATCAACTTGTTCATCAGTGGTTGAAGTTTTTGGACAACCTAGATGAGGGTCATCTTCTGTGCTGCCCCCGTCCAGCTTGAATTCTGCAGCCCACTTTGCAGTTGCATAGGAAGGGGAGTCCCCAGTAAGTGTCTGTACCATGTTCTTATGGATTTCCTTGGATGTCATACCTTTCTTTTGCAGATACTTTATAACCGCTCGGACCTCTGTTTTGTCTATTTTAAAATTTGTCACACACCTCTCATCTTTGTATGGGCCTTTTCTGCACAGAAATTAAGGCAGACATCTTATCGGTCTAAATTTGTTAAGTTGATGAGACTAGAGAAGTGACCAAACGTGGGATACTGGGAATTTTAAATTAATTTTCTTATTCGTATATAATCATTCCATTTATTCTTTTTGTTTCCTTTTTCTCGTATTTCAGTTGCTAACCCGCTTTTTATATTCTTAAATAGTGAAATTAGTAACAACCGGCTTAGATCTAGAAGTCTTACTAAAGAAATTTTTTCCACAACAGGAATCGAACTTATTCCCCTTTTCACCAGGGAAAAGGTTCTCATAGCCAAAACATGCCGCTAACAATTTTGCCGCGATGGACCATCTTGCCCTCACTATATATATATATTATCTCTCTCTCTCTCTCTCTCTCTCTTTCTCTGCATATATATATATATATATATATATATATATATATATATATATATATATATATATATATATATATGTGTGTGTCTGTGTATATATATATATATATGTATATATATATATATATATATATATATATATATATATGTGTGTGTCTGTATATATATATATATATATATATATATTTATATCAAGATACACCCACCTCGCCTCACCTGTGATAGCCATAACATAATCTACTATTTATTCTGCAAAATGTGTCCAAATAGTGGATATATTGGTGAATCTGGAAATAATTCAACAACCATAAACGAACCATACGTCAAAACAATCCTTATTCCCTCATAGCTGAACACTTTAATCAATCAAGACACTCATTAGACAACTGTAAATGTTTATTGATAGATTCCGATTTCAGTTCGACATACACCCGAAGAAAAAAAAGAAAAATACTGGATTTTAAAATTAGACACATATAAGCTAGAGTTAAACAAAGACTTGGGAATTTTAAATCTGTATAAATATTTCAATAGTTAAAAAATAATTTTTTTAGATATAGTTAAAAAAACCTTTTTAAACAACATCTAAAATATTATCGTTAGATTTACGTTAGAAATATTCAAACACAGTTGCATTCCACATCACGTGACGTCCGCGTCTCGCGTCAAACAAACTTCTGAATAAACAAACTTCTGAATACAGTTATTTAATTTATTTCTGACGAAAGATCGGGGCAGATCTGAAATATCAAATATATATATATATAAAAATATAAATAAATACTTTCACAAAAAATATTCAATTTTTTTAATTTACAACTTTTCAGTTGTTTTCTTCATATATATATATATATATATATATATATATATATATATATATATATATATATATATATATATATGAATATAAAAAATCTTCCTTAGTTCTTTTTTAGTTCAATACCTGGTTAAGGCAGTGGAGAACTTGGAGAGGTGAATTAACTGATAGCTGAAATCCATTAGACATGGCACGTGGAACTAGATCAGTCTACCCCAGGGTTCAGTTCGACATTCCAACCACCTGAAGAAGGCTGGGGCGTACAACGGCCGAAATGTTGTGATAAATATGGCAACAAAGACGAGGAGAATAGTCCGAATAATGTAAATAGTGTACATAATACCTCATCTCAGAAATATAGACAGTTTCCAAGTCTATTTGTTTGGTAGAGGATGTTGATTTTCTTCCAGATCATTCTTACGACTACCTACGTCATCAGCATATATTCCTCATTATCTGTATACAGGTCTCGGGAGAGAAACCAGGATCTTTGTTAAACGTTAATAAACACAACAATACACTCTTTTTTTTTATCTATATACATTGGTAGCTGTAAAATTCTGCGTTCAATTCACTTCACAAAAATTTAACCAAACATCTGATCTTTCGAGAGGAGCCCTTTATTAGTCAGACTGAGAACTTTTCAGTACCCTTTCGTATATAAACATTGATGCATTTTCTTTTTCCATGATGGCTTTTGGTGTTTGAAATGTTATCGTTTTAAATACTGCCTTTATAGATTATTACGATCGTAGGTAGCTTGCAGCATATGTCAAGTGAAACTGTCTTTAATAATTATTGAATACATTTCCACCCAAATGCAATATATTTTATGTACTGAAGATTATTTTAGGATTTAGGATTCAAGTAAGCGTACCACCTTTTAAGCCGTCAGCTCGTCAAAGTATTATTTAAAATCATAACATTCTAAACGAGACAACCACACACAAAAAACAATGTCAAAGTTTCTTTTAATTAAAAAAAAAAAACAACCATAATTTATTCCGTTCTTGAAAATGACCACTCGAACGTAAATGCCAGAAAGATTTTTACACAGACTTAAATGAACTTTTGGCAATGTGTGAAAAAGACGATTTTGATATTGACACCATATTTAAGTATACTCTGTCGGTAACCTTAATTGTTTTATAAAAGTTCTTTTTAGGATTTGTGTAAAACACAAACAACTGAAACAGGATCTATACATTCTCTTTTTTGCCAAAAAATATTAAACATTATTTATTAAATTGGTTATTTATAGAAATATCAATAAAATATTCTTATATTGGTCACATAAAACAACATTATCTCGGCGGTTAACTTATCAATTAAAGAAACATACTACAGTTCGTGGATTATTCTATTCAGTAACCTTCACTAGGTTACAAAATTATCCCTCACCGATAGCACAACTCAGAGTCTAGACTGACCGTATCGTAATTTAAATTATCTGTTTATAGCAATATTGGTGCATATATATATATATATATATATATATATATATATATATATATATATATGTATATTGGTAGGTATGAAGAGTTCAGATGTATGTCATTATATATATATATATATATATATATATAAATATATATATATATATTAAATTTAAATTATCTGTTTATAGCAATATTGGCGCATATATATATATATATTGGTAGGTATGAAGAGTTCAGATGTATGTCATTATATATATATATATATATATATATATATATATATATATATATATATATATATATATATATATATATATATATATAAGGAGGCACAGTGGAGTAATGGATAGCAGCTTGGATTGAGGAATCAGAGAGCCGAGTTCCAGTCGAATCCATTACATTCACTTACATGCTAATACCCTTGGGAATCCTCTTCTTCTCCCTCCAACTATGGGTAAATAGCAGGACAGACTGGGTTCTATAGCCTTGGATGGCAACTGGTCTAGGAGAAGGACAACTCTGAATTCAAAACCTGCGGAGGGTCGTTTGGGGACCTTGTGGCATTCGCTGCAAGTATGGATGGCCCTGCACAAAGCCTTCACCACTATAATCAAATCCTGTGTGGGTGTCGGGCTCTCAGTTTCTAGGAACTGTTCTGCCTGACCCTCATACGTCGAATTCGACGGGAGAGTCGATCATATATATATATATATATATATGATTTATTCGAAGATTATAACATAAATATGTTATAAAATCACTACAAAAATAGCCATTTTGTTTTAACAATTCTGGTGTCTTATCAAGTGATGGTGTTGAATGTAGAATAAACAGCCCTCGATAAGGGAAACTCTGTTACATATAATAATTTTCGAATAAATTATATTTGCTCTACTCTGTATTGAGCACTCTTTTAAGAATAGTATCTTTGGTTATTGGAATTTATTCCGTATACAACAATCCTATACTTGGGCATATATATATATATATATATATATATATATATATATATATATATATATATATATATATATATATAACACAAATACACATCAAGTGCTCCAGACCATGTGCAATCTTCAGATGAGCGCCTTGCTTCAGCAAGGTTTCGGCCCATTAAGCTCAGTACCTTTCCACACGGTGGGCTCGGAACAGCTGGATTATGTTACGTTGTAACTGGTCTTATATATATATATATAGGTACTTATGGAGAGTTGTTAGGTATGTCATTATATATATATATATATATATATATATATATATATATATATATATATATATATATATATATATATACACACTTATATGTTGTTGTGTGTGTGTGTGTGTGTGTGTGTGTGTGTGTGTGTGCGCGCGCACGCGCGTGTTTCGGTAAATAGGTGTTATTCTTTGTTATATTTTATGTTAGTTCGTAGTCATGTACGAATAATTTTTATTTCAAATTTACAATTACACTTACATGACGAAACCGGTTAGTTTTTCATAGTTTTTCTCCTTTTTTTTTTTTTTTTTTTTTTTTTGTAAAAGTGAAGACGTGGCGTCGGCATCTCATCTATGTCACGTGTCCCCCGAGACAAAACGAGATTTGGCGCCTTAGACAAATTCGTAAAAAAAAATCGTCCAAACCATGAAAAATAAATATTAATAATAAAAAGAATAACGTCACTGACAAGAAAGAAATTCTTCAATTTCAATGTGAATTGAAAGAAATGAAAAATTCTGCTGAAAAGTGGCAAAGAATTCTGGATAGAAAGTGATTTCTCTCTGACGCTGCTTTTTCCTTCATTCAATTCAACTTTCAAAAGACAGTCTTACTGTTTTGTTTTTATAAGTTTTACTGATTTTGTTATTGTTAGTTAACTGATGTTTTTTTAGTTCGGTAAAGTTGTTTCTCTACGTCGTGTTTATGTATCCTTTACGCTTTTATGAGTTCCATACAATGCGATGATATACTGGGCACTTGGCAGGCTGAAGGGGGAGTAAAAGGAAATAAAAAAAAGATTTTGGATGGTAGGTAAAGAAAGGAAATTAATACACTATGGACGTCATGCATATTCATTATTTGCCGAAGCGACTTTTCTTTTTCTCTTCACTCATTCTTTCTTTACTCTTTTCTTTACTCTTTCTTTCTTTACTCTTTTTCTTTACTCTTTGTTTCTTTACTCTTTTTCTTTACTCTTTCTTTCTTTATTCTTTCTCTTCACTCTTTCTTTCTTTACTCTTTTCTTTACTCTTTCATTCTTTACTCTTTCTTTCATTACTCTTTCTTTCTTTACTCTTTTTCTTTACTCTTTCTTTCTTTAATCTTTCTCTTCACTCTTTCTTTCTTTACTCTTTTTCTTTACTCTTTCTTTACTCTTTTTCTTTACTCTTTCTTTCTTTACTCTTTCACTTCACTCTTTCTTTCTTTACTCTTTTTCTTTACTCTTTCTTTACTCTTTTTCTTTACTCTTTCTTTCTTTACTTTTTTATTTACTCTTTCTTTCTTTACTCTTTCTCATCACTCTTTCTTTCTTTACTCTTTTTCTTTACTCTTTCTTTCTTTACTCTTTCTCTTCACTCTTTCTTTCTTTACTCTTTCTCTTCACTGTTTCTTTCTTTACTCTTGTCTTTACTCTTTCTTTTTCTTTGCGTTTTCTTTCTTTACTCCATCTTTTTCTTTACACTTACTTTGTTTACGCTTTCATTTATTACTCTTTCTTTCTTTCTTTCTTCCCTTCTTTCTTTCTTCCCTTCTTTCTTTCTTTCTTTCTTTACTCTTTCTGTCTTTACCCTTTCTTTTTCTTTATTCTTTCATTCTTTACTCTTTCTTTTTCTTTAGTTTTCTTTCTTTACTCTTTCTTACTTTAATCTTTCTTTTTCTTTAAGCTTTCTGTCTTTATTTTTTCTTTTTCTTTATTTTTTCTTTCGTTACCCTTTCTTTTATTGACTCTTTCTTTCTCTACTCTATTTTCTTCACTCTTTCTTTCTCTTTGCTTTTCCTTTCTTTACTCCATGTTTTTCTTTATTCATTTTTTCTTTACTCTTTCTTTCTTTATTCTTTCTTTTCTTCACTCTTTCTTTCTTTACTCTTTCATTCTTTACTCTTTCTGTCTTTACCTTTTCTTTTTCTTTACTCTTTCTTTCTTTACTCTTTCTTTCTTTACCTTTTCTTTTCTTCACTCTTTCTTTCTTTACTCTTTCTTTCTTTACTCTTTCTGTCTTTACTCTTTCTTTCTTTACTCTTTCTTTTCTTAACTCTTTCTTTCTTTACTCTTTCCTTCTTTATTCTTTCTTTTTCTTTAGTTTTCTTTCTTTACTTTTTCTTTTTTCGTTCTTTTCTTTTGCTCTTTCTTTATTTACCCTTTCTTCTTCTTTACACTTTCTTTCTTTACTCTCTCTTTCTATAATCTTTCTTTTTCTTTCTTTCTTCCTTTCTTTCTTTCTTTCTTTCTTTACTCTTTGTTTACTCTTTTGTTCTTTATTCTTTCTTTTTCTTCACTCTTTCTTTCTTTACTCTTTTTCTTTTTTCGTTGCTTTTTCTTTTTCTTTGTTTATCCTTTCTTTACTCCATCTTTTTCTTTATTCATTCTTTCTTTACTCTTTCTGTCTTTACCTTTTCGTTTTCTTTACTCTTTCTTTTTCTTTACTCTTTCTTTTTTCGTACTTTTCTTTCTTTCTTTCCTCACTCTTTCTTTAAACTTTCTGTTACTTTACTCTTTCCTTTCTTTCTTTACTCTTTGATTACTCTTTCGCTCTTTATTTTTTCTTTTTCTTCACTCTTTCTTTCTTTACTCTTTTTCTTTACTCTTTCTTTCATTACTACTTCTTTCTTTTCTATTTCTGTCTTTACCTTTTCTTTTTTCTTTACACTTTCTTTCTTGTCCCTTTCTTTTTCTTAACTCTTTCTTTACTCTTTCTTTCTCTCTTTCTTTCTTTCTCTTTCTTAAATATTTCTTTAATCTTTCTTTCTTTCTTTACCCTTTCTTTTTTTTTACTCTTTCTTTACTTTTTCTTTATTCATTCTTTTCCTTTACTCTTTCTTTATTTACCATTTCGTTTCTTTTACTCTTTCTTTCTTTAATCTTTCCTTTACTTTACACTTTCTTTCTTTCTTTCTTTCTTTACTTTTTTTTAATCTTTCGTTCTTTATTCTTTCTTTTTTTACTCTTACTTTTTTACCCTTTCTTTTTCTTTTTTCTTTCTTTATCTACTCTTTCTTTCTTTCTTTATTTACACCTTTGTTGTTTATTCTTTCTTTCTCTTTACTCTTTCTTTCTTTACTTTTTCTTTCTTTACTCTTTCTTTTTATTTACTCTTCATATACTCGTTTTTACTTCCTTTTCTCTTTCTTTACCTCGTTTACATTTTTTTGCTTCTTTTTCTTTTCTGTTTTTCTTTTCTTTTCTCACTTTTGCTTCATTCTTTTCCGTTCTCTTCTTTCCCCTTCTTTTTCCTCTTCTTCTTCTTCTTCTTCTTCTTCTTCTTCTTCTTCTTCTTCTTCTTCTTCTTCTTCTCAATCTACTTGCTCATTTCTCCTTCTGTTCCTTCTTAAACATTATTCTTTTATCTACACCACTTCTTGGTTTTCTCTCTTTCCTTATCTTTCTCGTTCTTCGTCTCATTTTCTTTTTCTTCAGCCTCTTTCTACATCTCTGCTTTCTTACTTTCATTTCCAGCATTTTTCTCCTTCACGCACTTGATTTATTTTTCTATCTACTTTTCCTTTTCGTCTTTCTCTCTCAACCTTTTTTTCCCTTTCGCTCTTGTTTTTCTTTCTTTAAATTTTCTTTCTGTTGTAACCTCGAAAAGGTTACTGAATGAGGAATAACCAAAACAGAGGTTGGAAATGAAATGGTAATTTTTATAACATGAATAAAATACAATACTCGCCAGCGGCGTGAAGTAGGTAAACCACTGCTAGTGTTGAACTACATAGACATCATATACCCCCATTTACAATAGTGTTCAACGTATTTATGAGGATTGGGACATAACCATTAGTGTTTTTAGACACGGCATATAACATTTTCCCTCTTCTTTTTACTTGTCTGTTTAGTTTTCCCCTCTTCCTTTCTTTCATCAACATTTTCTTCCTCATCCCTTTTCGCTTTTTCTCCTCCTTTTCTTTCCTTGTTTGATTTGATTTTTTGATTTTTTACGGTTTATCAACCTTCAGCAGATTATTTAAAGTCAGAAAATATTTTTAGATCGTGCTACGTTTTTGGGAGATAATAATGATTTACTAATACAAATCCTAATAATTAACCCATAGCTTGGGGGTGCGAGGTGAAATCATACCTTTCCAAATGGTATTCGCTCGTAAGTGAATATAACTAACCCAATTACTCAGCTCGCTGATTTTTAATTCCGAGCCGCTATCCATTACACCACTGACACCTCGAAGGCTGCAGTACCTAAAATTATAAGCAATCACTGATCTATAGAACAGACTCCCAAGAGGATGTTTCCCCGATCATATATATTTAGAGATTCCTGATAAAATCAAAAGAAGAATCTGCAATATTATTGGTCCTGACATGGCATCTCATCTTCAGTTACTTTCCCATCGCTGTAATATAGCTTACCTGTGTCTTTTCTAGAAATACTTTCATGATAACAGTTCTGATGACCTTTCCTCTTTGGTACCCAGACTAGATTGGTGGTACGGTATTATCGTTTCAGGTGAAATGTTTACAAAACTCACGTAGAGACAGTTGACATTTCTGGGCACATAATGAGGAAAGATGGCTTGGAAAATCTGATACTCACAGGACAGATTGAAAGCAAAATTGAGAGAGGAAAATGCATAATTTAGTGATCTTGAGTAAATGGATGGCGGAACAGGGTTTAGAATTAACAGAAAGACAAAATTCGTTAAGAGTTTCAAGGAAAGTTGTGGAGAGCCATGATCGTCTACGTCCTGAGAGGACCAAGAAGAAGAAAAAGAAGCAATCTTCTAATATTTTTGCAACCGACCGCTATTATCTGCTTCTTCATTTATTCGATAGGAGATTTTTACAGCTTTTTAGATTACTGCATTGCTACAATGGTCGAAAAACACGCGACTGCTGAGACTTGAACCTATTTTGATTCTAACCAACAGCGGGAGTCTTTAAGACAGCATATATAACGTAGCTTGATAAATTAATCGGATTGTCAACGGAGTAGAATATCTCGTGATTCCTTCTCATAAAGCTACGCCATCAAAATAATGCAAGAAAGATATTTTCAATTGAATACACATGAGAAATAAAATCTATTAAACAAAATTTAAACTTTCTGCTTTAATTCGTATTTTTATTTGTATTTTTATCTTTTAATCATTTCACCCTAAAAAAGGCAATAAAGCCACTGAGACGCAAGGGGGGGGGTTACTGAGTGTTAGAGAATATGAGAAAAGCTACTATTAAGGAGAGAAGACAATAAAAGAACAAGAATTAAGTAGACAGAAGATAACGATTGACATTACATTTAAATTTTTGAAGAGCAAAGGCAATAAAGCCACTAGGACGCAAGGGGTTACAGTGTGTTAGAGAATATGAGAAAAAACTACTATTAAGGAGAGAGGACAATAAAAGAACAAGAATAAAGAAGACAGACGATAACGATTGACATTGCATTTAATTTTTGAAGAGCAAAGGCAATAAAGCCACTAGGACGCAAGGAGTTACAGAGTTTTAGAGAATATGAGAAAAAACTGCTATTAAGGAGAGAGGACAATAAAAGAACAAGAATTAAGAAAACAGAAGATAACGATTGACATTGCATTTAAATTTTTGAAGATTAATTGAAAATCAAGAAGCCGGAAGAGATTTCCACAAGCGAGAAGAGGAATAGAAGAAACTGTTAACATAAAACTTACGGTTTCATCTAACCATTTCAATTAAAAGCAGGAAGAGAGTTCTATAAGCAAGAAATGAAAGTGAAGAAACTATTAACATAGCACATATGGTTACATCTAACCATTTTGACTGTAAATTGACGAGACCTTACCACCAATCCAGTACTGCGCTTAAATTCATAATGTCTCGGTACCAGAGAAGAAAGTAGTTCTTCAGAACAATTATCATAAAAGTATTTATAGACAAGACAGAGAAAAACTACGTTATGACGGTGAGAAATGAACTGAAGTCGAGATGGCAGGACAGGACCAATAATATTGTAGACTCTTCTATTTATTTCCATTTATTATATCCTGCTATATATTTAGAGATTCTCAAGAATCTCTAAACATATAGCAGGATCACCAGACCTGATCTAGCAGCAATATTCAATGCAAAGACGAATGGTAGACTTATAAATATATAAAGTAAATTCTGGCAAGAAAACATTTCTAGTACATCACAGTGAACCAACTTTCTTGTCTACAGACTTAGCAATTGATTCAATATAATCTTTCCACTTTATGTCAACTGAAAATGTTAGTCCGAGAAGGCACAATGAGTTACTCTACCGGAGGTTAGCATCAATCATAATGATGAAAGATAAAAAGGGTTCTCTCAAATGATTAAAAGAAAACAGTTTCGTTTTCGAGGCATTAAAATTAACAAGCCACACCTTACCCCATTTAACAACAGATTGTAGGTCATTTTTTAGATCAGCTGCCCATCTGGCATTACCGAAGCGATCAGTTTTATAATGAAAACAGCAGTAAATAATTACGTAATCAGCATATATATCGAGTTGAGAGCTGATCACATCCGTTTGGATAAAGAGGCCATAGTTAGATGATCAATCGTACTGAGTGTATAAATCTATGCAGTTATATGAAACGCTATTCTGTACGAAATTGATCAGTAAGTAACACTGTGGAAAATCGAACAGCTGAATATAAATTTTTTGAGTATTTTCCATAAGTTTCAAAGATTAGCCAGTACTTGGACGTCTCACATTAAATAAGAAAAGTTTTTGTAATCCATAGAAACAGCCGTGAAAAGAGCTAATATTAAATAATCATCAGTTGTTAACTGGGGCAAGAAATGGCTTTTATTTGCATCAATTGCTAAGACTTATACTGCGAAATTTGGTCCACTATGTCGAACCTGACATTTTCCTCGTTAAAATCCATCTTACACACATACAAATCTACCATTCATCCGTGTATTGAATATTTTTGCCATACGTGGTCTGGTGCTCCTGATGTACCTCTAGAGATTTTCGACAAAATCCAAAGAAAGGTCTGTCATAATATCGATCCTGACCTGGCATCTCATTTCAAATTAATAATGGTTAAAAGCATAGTCGAAAATGCTCAGACATATAGAACAAATTCTACAGAATTTATGTCCAGAAAAAAAAAAAGAAAATTATAAGAACGCAAGAAAAATTAAAATAAAAACTTTACCGCTCTACCTTGTCAGTCGTTTTTATTTAAATTTATATATATATATATATATATATATATATATATATATATATATATATATATATATATATATATATATATGTGTGTGTGTGTGTGTGTGTGTGTGTGTGTGTGTGTGTGTATGTGTGTGTGTGTGTGTGTAAATTATTTTCAGCTAGAGTGTATCTCTAAAGGAACAGAATAAATAAAAAGGCAAGAAGAAAAAACATTCCTAGTTGACGAGTTTCGTCCTCTGAGGGACTTTATCAAGAACAAATGTTAAGATTTATTTACAAAGACAAATGTTAAGATTTATTTACAAAGACAAATGTTAAGATTTATTTACAATGACAAATGTTAAGATTTATTTTGTTGCACAAAATAAATCTTAAATAAATATATAATTCTTAAATAAATATACAAAACGAAGGATGTCATTTTATTCCCAACACTTTAATCAGATTAAATCTAGTATAACGATAGGTTTCTACCTAAGATCATTAAGAATGTGCAGCCCCCAATACCTGCCTAAAGAAGAAACACACATACAAAACACATTGAAAATCTCCACTATCCTTATCACTTCATCCACAACGCAAAGAGAAAGATATACAAAATCCACGACCCCCACAAAGATAACAATATTATCCACAACAATAAAGTAGACAAAACTAGATAAATAAATACTACTACACGCAAAATCACGGACGAAACAGGAAATAGGTGTCCACGACCAAAAAACAAAATATGATATCAGTCAACATAGGCAATAAGCAATACACGGACAAGAAAGTGATGATAGTCTGTTTCTGTTTACATGGATGATTTCCAAGCAACGATAAACACGTGCATATAAACGCTGGAAGCTTAATATATTGTACTCTAATTGTTATCTTTGATAATGGCTTATGTAAGCCGAAAGCTTAGATTGGATTAAAAAATATGTATCAATATTGTGATTTTCTTTCTTCGTTTAATGATAATGTTATTAAGCTTATCAGACGATATGAAAAGAATTTACATCAAATAGACAACACTTGTCTATATTATTTAATGAAACATGTATGAATAAAATTATAATAAATAAATAATTATCGCTCTACTACTTGTAGCGATCTCTTTTTTGAATTAACGCTGCGAACGTTGGAATTTATATATTACTTTCGTTCTCATCGCATCGGATATATATATATATATATATATATATATATATATATATATATATATATATATATATATATATATATATATATATATATATAAAGTACAGTGAGATATATAATCCGGTGTTCTTGTTATTTTGTATTTTTATTTTTTACAAAATAGTGCTCAGTGTAAATTTACAGAGCATAAATATTATAAATTAACTAATTTAAAATATGTTTTTTCGCTACACATTAATAACCATGTTTCAAAAATGGAAGCTAAAAACTTTAAATTTAATTCTATAAATAAATTAAATCATTAGTTCCGTCTCATCTTCAAGCAAAATTTCCAATATTCGCCCGAAGATGAAAAGGAACTAATGCTTTTAATTTAATTATAGAATTAAATTTAATGTTTTTAGCTTCCTTTTTTGAAACATTTTAAATCAGCTAATATATATATATATATATATATATATATATATATATATATATATATATATATATATATATATATATATATATTAAAGAAAAAAAACACTTTAAGGCTCCATGTAATAATTTATTTCACCATAGCCCTTTTAAAGGACGCTGGGTCATCAGACTACACTTCCAAAAGGTGAAAAGAAAAATGAAATGAACATTTACACTTTTGACGGGTAGTATTAAGTTTATGTAATTTAATAGAGAGGGTAGTGAGGAGTGGTGTGAGAGACATGATCGAGGTTAGAGAGGGTTAATATTTCTATCTGTCATACTTATTATTAGGAGAGGAGGGACCAGACATTGACCTATTTAATCGGTTAACTTAACGGAAGTAATGATATACATATATATATATATATATTTAATTTATATTTATATATGTGTGTATGTGTGTGTGGTTTTCTAAATATAAGAAAGAAAACGAGAAAGTCATCTGCTATGATAACAATAACAATTCTCTCTAACTTGTCTCCTTGGTGGTAAAGTAGATTTGTAAAATATTCTGCTCTTCTGCCACTGAGCTACCCTGGGTGTTCAACACTGGATCCGGGTCGAAAGAAAGAGGCTCTGACTGCGGACATGTTTTCCTAATTCACCCGGACTCGATGGAAACAGCTGAGGAGACATCGATCCGCCACTGGAAAATCCACTTGATGATAATGCCGACGCCTGCGACATGGAAAAATCCAATTTTTCTGTGTACGGAGGTTGGCAGTAACACAATGTGCTTTAATGAATATCTTGGTGATAAGCAGGTCAGCTAGGGTTAGGGAGGACGAGCGTGGAAAGAAACGTTAAGTGACACAGGGAAGATTCTAGGGAAAAGGAGAAAAGGACAAAATGTTACAAGGCAAAATTAGACATGAAGAAAGAAGAGAAAGATCATTATATATATATATATATATATATATATATATATATATATATATATATATATATATATATATATATATATATATTTCATTGAAAACGACAGACAAGCTGCTTTTCAGTTTTTTATACAATTTCTCATTATGATTTTCGGATCATAAATTATATAAAAACTGTCTGAACGTTCTTTTTATCCGAGCGCTTTCGGCTATACAATTAGTCATTTTCAAGGATTATATATATATATATATATATATATATATATATATATATATATATATATATATATATATATATACATTCTAACCACTCGGCCTATATATATATAGAAAAGAGTATATATATATATATATATATATATATATATATATATATATATATATATATATATATATATATATATATATATATATATATATATATATATATATATATATATATATATATATATATATATATATATATATATATATATATATATATATATATATATATATATATATATATATATATATATATATATATATATATATATATATATATATATATATATATATATATATATATATATATATATATATATATATATATATATATATATATATATATATATATATATATATATATATATATATATATATATATATATATATATATATATATATATATACTCTTTTCTATATATATATAGGCCGAGTGGTTAGAATGTTCGCTTTCTGACCATGAGACGCGAGTTCGAATCTTACCATGGTCAATTTGTCAGGAAGGAAACTTCCTGATGTTACCGGTCTGGAGAGGGACGATCCCAACATGTGATACCTTTGGAAAGTGACTGAAGACGATACCATGGGTTGATCCAAGCTTTGTAAGTGAAATTGGGTAGACGGAACACTTAGGGCCATCGGTAGCTGTGTTAGCCCGAAGTCACAAGTCATCTTGGCCGAGCGTTTGAGCGTGCTGGCTTTGTTCAAATTGTTGATCACGCTATTTCCCAGAAACTGTAACTAAGGTCTGCTCAGCATAGTTGTAGTATAAACCACAGGTGGGCTCTGTGGGTGTTGAACAAACACAGATGTGCCTGAGCAAGCATCTGCAATCGGGATTGGCTAGCCACTCTAGAAGACGGGTATCCTTGAATACGAGTGGCCAGCTATTCTGTATACAGATAGATAGATAGTGAGAGAGAGAGAGTGAGTGAGAGAGAGAGAGCAAAAGAAGCAGAATGAAATAAAATATTTTCTTTCAATAATGTTGACCGTGTTCAAGGCTCAAGAGTCACTCAAGGTAAAGCTTACAGAAAAAGATGTAAGAGGCACAGTTTATGAGGGTATAAGATAACGGTTAACCGTAAATTTGAACAGGCTAAGGTAGTAGCGATTGGGAAAAAATCCTCTTCGGAATCGGTTCCACAATATAGCGGTTCGTGGGAAGAAGCTGTCCAAGTGGAACTTATATCTCATCAATGGGATATGAAGTTGAATAAGTGTGGTTCACTCCAATGGGGGTCGCATGGCACGTTTTTGACGAGAAAGATAGAATTGGTTGACCAAAGGAATGTAGTTTGTCTGAATAATTACTATGAGCAGCGAGAGACTTGCACATTTCGGCTGTGGGGAAAGAAGTTGCAAAATGGGAAATAGTTCATCATCCACAAGGCCGCGTTGACGATTTTGGACTGGAAAGTGAAGAGTAAGCAGCTAGTGCTCATATATAACAGATGTACTCAATTTAGGGACAAAAGGAATATATATAGTGAGAATAGGAATCTCTCTCTCTTTCTCTGTCTCTCGCTATATATATATATATATATATATATATATATATATATATATATATATATATATATATATATATATATATATATAAAACAACTGAAAAGTTGAAAATTTTAAAAATTGTTATATATATATATATATATATATATGTATATGTATATATATATACATATATATATATATATATATGCAAATATATTGATAAAATTGGAAAGAACCGTTAGATTAATTACCTGAAGTTCTTTAATATTTTTGTTTTTATTTTTTTTAAGAACAGTGTTCGATACAAAAGTAGAGCCAAGATTATAATTATTTTTATAAAAATATGATTCCATCGCTACACTGGAATTACCATGTTTCAAAAATAGAATCTGAAAACTTTCAATTCAATTCTAGAAATTAAATTAAATTAAAATACCTATTTCTCTTTCATTTTCAAGTGAATGTTATTATAACTTATTTTGAAATTTACGGGGTTTTCCAATCAACATCATTTCTTGATGAGACACCAGCAGTGTTGAAACAAAATTGCAACTTTGTAGTGATCTTATATCATATACCCGTTATAAATTTGAATATATATATATATATATATATATATATATATATATATATATATATATATATATATATATTTCTATAATTGAATTGAAAGTTTTTAGTTTCTGTTTTTGAAACATGGTAATTCCTATGTAGCGATGGAATCATATTTTAAAAATAATTATAATATATATATATATGTGTGTGTGTGTGTGTGTGTGTGTGTGATCTTTTATTCCCTATTACTATAAACGGTATATTTAGTCGATACAAATTTTTGAGTAGATAACGATGAAATTATTCTCTCCGAGTTATAAGTTCGAATATATTATTAAAGGAAATGTATCCATTGACCACACACACACACACACTCTCTCTCTCTCTCTCATACACATACGCACACACAAACACTCACACACACACACACACACACACACACACACACACACACACACACATATATATATATATGTATGCAAATATATAATGAATACAGAATATTGCACGTGAAATGCTGGGGCTAATAAAAGATGGATCGATGGATAATAACAGTGTTATAATTTATATTGATAATAAATATATATTTTCCGTCACTTGCAGCACCGGCCAGTCTGAGATGAATGATCAACGCCAACGCAATCATCAGGCGCTGACTGAAAACATTCAATGAAAAAGTTTTCAATTAACACGTTGTCCATTAAACTCAGAGTTGCGCTACCGGTGAGAAAAAAGCGTATATTATTTATTACTAATATATATATATATATATATATATATATATATATATATATATATATAGTTTTCATGGCTAAGTATAGTTGTATTTTCAATACAATATATATGTATTGTATTGAAAATACAACGATACTTAACCATGAAAACGATAAACAAAAACTAAAAATTCTTGAAGCTATTCACATAAAACAGTTGAAACCTAACCTGAACAAACTAAACTATGAAAACTCCACAAATATACTTAAATGCTTATAGGAGCTATTGGTTTACACCAACAGCTTTCCGTACTTAACACTTTTCTTCCTTTTCACTCTCATGTTGTCATGTGTGATGTTATTAACCGCAATGCGATATTTGTTTCCTGCGTTTCATATGCACGATGTTTGCATAGCAATCTTCCAAAAGAAACTATAATTGTTGCAATATCCGTATAACCAATCTGAAACAAAAATTACCATCTTTGTTATTTAATTTATTATTTAGTTATTGTAATGTATTTGTAACCTCTGATGATGGCTTATGTAAGCCGAAAACTTAGACAGGATTAATAATAAAAACATGTATCAATATGGTGATTTTCTTTCGTGTTTCAGTGATACTGCTAAAAAGCTTATTCAACAATATGAAAGGAATTTACTTAAAATAGACAAAACTTGTCTATATTATTTAACGAAACATTAATATATATATATTAAAATTAAGTAATTCATCGAGTCTAGAAGAAACCTCAACAGAATGCAGAAAGCACTGGACGGTCGATTCGTCCTATATTTGGGACTCATCAGTAGTGCGAATCCACTACCGAGAATTGAAACCAGGACAGTTACGATGGGAGGTAAACGCCATACCAACGATACCAACGGGCCTCGGTGACGAAGAGGTAACGAATTAGACTCGATATAGCGCCTGGTTTCAATTCCTGGTAGTGGATGCGCACTGCTGATGAGTTCCAAATATAGCACGAAACGGCCGTCCAGTGCTTTCTGCATTCTGTTGAGGTTCCTTGTAGACTCGATGAATTACTTAATTATAATTATCTCAAATCCTCCTAATTTCTATCACTTGTATATCCTTGCTTGAATCGGCTTCTGAGTGGCTTGGGGATAGTAATCGTAGATCTTGGAGTAACAGTCCTATGGGTAAAGAGAAACTCGGATGAGTTCCACCACGGAATATGTGATCGAGTGGCGCTAAGTTGAAACAATATATATATATATATATATATATATATATATATATATATATATATATGGTGTGATGGGTAAATTATCGCCATTTTATAATTTTTAGTTCGTGAACATTTCAGTGTTTGGATGTCAATCTTGAGGACAATGCAAAGGATTCTGAAAGAGTTGGATGAGTCTAATGGTGATTACGAAGGTGCCTCAGCATGGAAAACTCACTCTGATACGAAAAGAACTTCTGAATTTGTTTGGTGATGACCTCAGAATCAACACAAACGCCTACAACAAGTACTTGAGGAAGTAGTACTGTCCTGGATTAAGTGGGTGCCGGCTGGAACACGCTATGTCTGACAACAGGACTCTGCACCATGCCACACAAGCGGGAAATCCTAGTCACGGTTGTCAGACAATTTCTACGACACACCACCCTTCCCATGGAGGGAGGATGGCAAGAAAGTAAAATAAACATAAGGTTATTAGTATAAAATCAAATCCGATTCTAAGTTTCGGTTAGTTTGGTACTGGTGACCGTCTGCGTGTTAAAGATATGATAACGACGAGACCACAAAATGGTCCGTACCGTTTTCACATTAAACTTGGTAGAAATGAATTATGTAGAATGTGAATACGCAGGACTATGAAGTAAAATAAATATGGCACCAAAATAAGTTTATGACTAAGATTATTTAATTTCCTAAGCCATAAGTCTACGAAGACAACCGAGAAAGTAAATGGACAGTTGGCACATAGAAAATCGGAAGTAAAAATGAAATAAGGGGGGAAAAAACTATTACATACAGGGGTTGAACAAAATAATTGGAACAGGTGCAAATTCCACTCCTATATTTCAAAGATCTATTATATTAAGAACTTTAACTAAAACTTCGTAATTGCAGGTTATATCTATTGTAAATACGTTTATTTATCTAATTTACTGTCTTTGTCTTTATTTTTAGAATTTAGTAAAATTTAACTAAATGCGTGATCTCTCCGCGTGACCTTTAAGCTAAATGCGTGACCTCTCCGAGTTCGAAAAAGGGCAAATTGTTGGAGCTCGCATGGCAGGAGCCTCGAACACTAAGGTTGCTAAACTGCTTGGTTTTTCAAGAGCTACCATATCAAGAATATTGATGCAATTCGAGAAACAGGGTAAAACCTCAAGCAATCATATCAATTCGGACTGGATTTGCAAACTTACTGACAAGGACCGACGTGCAGTGAAATGCAATGTGGCAAAAAATCATTGGACTACTGCAACTAAAGTGACTACTGAGTTGAATAATCATCTGAATAATCCAGTAAGTAAGTAAATAAACCTCTACTCTCCACTTTCAACATTCAGAAGAGGTTGAAGTGGTGCAGAGATCACAATTCCTGGACTGCAGACCAATGGAAACAAGTCATATTCTCAGACGAGTTCAGTTTTTCTCTTTTCCCAACTTCAGGGCGGGTCTGTGTGGAGGCAGCCCAAAGAAACTTACAACCCTGACTGCCTTCTTCCAACAGTGAAGCATGGAGGTGGATCAGTGATAGTTTGGGCCGCCATATCATAGAAATGTCTCGGTCCAATGCATCGTAGAATCAACAGCAAATATTATCTGAACATTTTGGGAGATCATGTTCATCCAATGGCCCAGACTTTATTCCCTGATGGTGACTGCATCTTCCAAGATGATAATGCTCCAATACATACAGCTCGACTGGTTAAGAATTGGTATGAAGAACATGAAAGTGAGCTAAAACACATGGAGTGGCCTCCCCAATCTCCAGATATCAATATTATTGAACATTTGTGGTGCATTTTGGAGCAACAAGTTAGGTGCCGCTATCCTCTATCGTCGTGTCTTAAAGAGCTAGAGCAAGTGTTAATGGAAGAATGACTGAAAATTCCTCTGGATGAAGTCAGGAAGCTGTATGATTCCATTCCTAGACGTATTAAAGCTGTATGTGAGGCTAAAGGAGGACAAACTCTATATTAAATACATTTTCTTTGAATTTAACAAGTGTTTCAATTATTTTGTCCAACCCCTGTATGTGGGATCGAAGTCCCAAATAACTGAAATATTTAATAAAATTGAACATCGTCCAAGGGTTTTGGTGAGTTTCGAAATCGTGATCTTTTGCGCATAAAGCAGACGTAATCACTACTAACAGACGAAACGTCGGCCGTTGGACACACTCGCCAGGGCGGCTTGTTGATCTGTACATCGCCTTACTTACCTAAAAATCTAGAATAACGCCCCCGACTCCTACGGGAATATAAATTCATTACTTCTGATTTAATTTCTTTATGAAAAGGCGATTTTGTCAGGAAAAAAATGACCGAAATTTCAAGTCAATCTTAATCGTCTTTTTACTTTTTAAAATCTTAAAAAATATCTTGAATACTTAATATTTACATTTTGAAAAGTTAAGTCCCCCGAGAAATTAAATTGATTGATAACAGAATATTATTATTATTATTATTATTATTATTAATGCTTTTATCAGAAAATAAAAGTAAAATATTGTTTTGTCTCGAATGTTTTTAATTACGTTTTTAATAAAAATATTCTGTAGATTTTTGGGTTGTGAAAAAAAATCATTGGTAATTTTTTTAAATAACTCTGTTCATTTACCGCAATTTCCCATGTATAATACAACTTCATCCATAATACGCATCCATAAAATAGTGCTTAAAGTCGGGAAAAATACTTCTACTCATGCAAAATACGCACCCTTTGTTTGGTAATCAAACCCCATAAATTATACCTCTCTAATTTCATTACAGTCAGCTTTTCCTACTCTTATCTTAAAAAATGGTTTTAAACATAGAATAATATTATTCTAATTTAGTTTTATGATAATTCTTATTTTATTTTACGGCAAATTTTTAAAGATGTTTTGTAGCAGTACATAATACGCACCCCTGAATTTGCTTATTATTTTTTTTAAAAATACATGCGGAATTCTTTAGTTAATTACAATTTAAAAAAAAATATTTTTAATTTATCAATTCTGATAAACACTTCCGCGTTATTTTTTAAAATAATTATGTTGTAATAATTGAGAAATATAACGTTTAATACGAAACTTCCAGAATGTGTTTGTTACCACAATCCTATTATAATAGTACCTGTCCATCATTTTGGTAGTTCGCACGACCGTTACACCCTGCCAATATTTCTTAAATAATAGACTATTCGGTTTTGATTACACTACTTGGTTTCAGTGAGAAAATGAAAGAAAGAAAGAGAAGAATGGAGAGTGAGAATAAGATAAAATTCATAAGAACAGATACTGCACTATGATCTTAGCCAAAAGACCGAGAAGCGATTGTACTTTTTTACCTTGATTGATATTCCAAGCAAGTTATGATCTTGTTCCAAACTAAGTAAATAAAGAAAGTTAAGCAACATAGTTGGGTAACTACTCAGGGACAAAAATGTTCGAATTTGAATTTTTTAAGTTTTCTAAGTGAATTTTTTTGTTAGACTAAACAAACTTTCTCGGACATATAATGAGGAAAGAAGGCTTGGAGAATTTGACACAAAACACATTGAAAGCAAGGGAAGCAGGAGAAATAGCGTGCATCCCGCTTAATGACTTTGTCTCAATGGATAAGAGAACAAGGACAAAGACGAGTGTTAAAGCGACAAATGTTACTTAGAGTAAGAAAAGACAGGAACTTGTGGAGAGCCATTGTCACCCAGGCCTTGAAAGATCATGATACATAAAAGAAAAACCAGGCTGTACATACAAGTTACCCTATTTTTGGTGAACTTATGATAATTGTAATGGTATTATTAGCCGTTTCCTTATAAGGAAACATTTGGTATTCAGTAGCCAAGAGGCCAATACTAGCCGTTTTACAATTCCTTTTCACTTCCTGGGATCAAAGTGCAAAGCCTCTCTTCCCAAATCTAGTATACCCAAATGGTATTATTAACTTTTTTTTTTCTTTTCTTTTTTTTTAAGCTTTTCACCCCAAGCAAGGCTGGAAGCCACTAGCATGCAAGGGGTTAAAGAACGTTAGGAGGAAGAGCAGATCGGAGTGGTAGAGGAAAGGATGTGGGGAAATATAGTGGATCGATCAAGGCAAGGGGGTTACAGTAGATTTGGAGCGAGAGCAGATAGGAATGAAAGGTGAAAGGATGTGGAGAAGGGAAGTGGATAGATCAAGGCAACTGGAGATGTCGATTGACGTTACACTTAAATAGTTGGAGATTATATTTGTCAGGGAAACAGGAATAACGAAGGGAGTTCCACAGGCGAGAGGTACGAGACATGAAGCTATTGGAGCAGAAGAGACGTCTACATCTAACAGTTTCAACAGTGAAGGGGTGGGAATGGGATGCCAGCCTCGTAGGACGCTTAAATTCATGAGGCCTGGGAACCAGCGAAAGCAGCTCATTGGAGCAATTACCGTGAAAGTATTTGTAAAAAAGACAGAGCGAGGCAACAGCGCGTCTGTGAGAGAGCGACTGCAGACGAGATGACAGATCAGGGCCAATTACGTTGCATATACGTCTCTGGATCTTATCAAGAACCCTGAGGCAAACAGCATGGGCTCCAGACCATATATGGCAGCAATACTCCATGCAAGGGCGAATGGTTGATTTATAGATTTGGAGGATCGATTCCGGGGAGAAAAATTTCCTGGCCCGGCACAGGGAGCCAACTTTCCTTGCGGTGGATGAAGCTATTGACTCGATGTATTTGTTCCATCTCAGGTCAGCGGACAGCGTGAGACCGATCAGCCGCAGAGAGGAACTCTCGAGAAGTTAGGCTTCAGACATTCTAATGGGATGCAGGGATGGATCCCTGTGGTGGTTAATAGAGAGCAGTTTTGTTTTAGAGGCGTTAAAGTTAACCAACCAATTCTTGCCCCAGTTCACAACCGATTTCCTCATAAGAAAACACTTGGATTTCTTGGACTAAGCAGCTCGTGCTAATATCAGTTGAAAATTACGAAATCTTTCTTTTAAAACAATTTTTCAGGAAAATATTTCCCAAGTCACTAACTGATATCACTATTTCCAGTATTGATGGGAATTCACTTTTTAAACATTTCTATGAAGTGGTGTGGAAGGTCAACATCTTGATAATGACAATATTTTTTCTCCTGCTATCTATTTTATTGTTGCTGCTGGTGGAAGTCTTTAAGTGACATTTTTTTTGTTGTGTCGTACGGTTAATTTTTCGTGACTGTGTAGCGCCAGTCCACGATGTTGAAGAAAGATATTCCTCGATATAATCTACATTTTTAAGCATTGATCTGAGAAAGCGGTTGAATAGAGTTGGCAGTTTAGATATTCCTGAACGACTTTGGCTTCGTGCTTGATATCCACATGGAAGTCACATGTTATTTAAGGAAATGACTCCAATTCTTATACTAATGTATTTTTTAAATGGATTCACCCCAAGTAAAGCTACAAAGCCACGAGAACGCAGGGGATTAGAGAATGAAAGAGAATGAGAAGACATTAGCGAGGAGAAAGGACAATAAAAGAACAGGTTTCAGGAAGACAGAAGATGGCGATAATGCCACTAAGAAGGAAGGGGTTACTGGGAGTGAAAGAGAACGAGAAAACTTTAGTGAGGAGAAAGGACAATAAAAGAACAGGTTTCAGGAAGACAGAAGATGGCGATAATGCCACTAAGAAGGAAGGGGTTACTGGGAGTGAAAGAGAACGAGAAGACTTTAGTGAGGAGAAAGGACAATAAAAGAAGAGGTTACAGGAAGACAGAAGATGGCGATAATGCGACTAAGATTCGAGGGGTTACTGGGAGTGAAAGAGAACGAGAAGACTTTAGTGAGGAAAAAGGACAATAAAAGAACAGGTTTCAGGAAGACAGAAGATGGCGATAATGCCACTAAGACGCAAAGGGTTACTGGGAGCGAAAGCGAATGAGAATACTTTAGTGAGGAGAAATGACAATAAAAGAACAGGTTTCAGGAAGACAGAAGATGGCGATAATGCCACTAAGATTCAAGGGGTTACTCGGTCTGAAAGAGAACGAGAAGACTTTAGTGAGGAAAAAGGACAATAAAAGAACAGGTTTCAGGAAGACAGAAGATGGCGATAATGCCACTAAGAAGGAAGGGGTTACTCGGAGTGAAAGAGAACGAGAAGACTTTAGTGAGGAGCAAGGAAAATAAAAGAACAGGTTTCAGGAAGACAGAAGATGGCGATAATGCCACTAAGATTCAAGGGGTTACTGGGAGTGAAAGAGAACGAGAAGACTTTAGTGAGGAGAAAGGACAATAAAAGAACAAGTTTCAGGAAGACAAAAGATGCCGATAATGCCACTAAATGCAACGGGTTGATGTGAGTGAAAGAGAAGGAGAAGACTTTAATGAGCGGAAGGACACTGAATAAATAGGGTTCAAGAGTTCAGAAGATGGCGATTGAGGTTTTATTTAAATTTTTCAAGATTGTATTTGGTAAGGAAGCAGGAAATTCGGTTGGAGTTTAACAGATGAGAAGTGCGAGAAAGGAAACTATTATAATAGAACATTCGGTTATATCACATTAGTTCAATAGTAAAAACGGTGAGACCAAGTAGCGAATTTCTTCGTGCGCTTAGATTCGTATAGACAAGACACCGAAGAGAAACGCTCATCAGAACAATTGCATGAATATATTTGTAGAAAAGGCAGGGGGGAGACACGGCATGTCGGTTTGAAATTGATAGAAACCGAGATGCCAGGTCAGGATTGATTACATTACAAACGCTTCTTTGAATTTTATGAAGAATCTCGAGATATATAGTGGGAATACCAGACAAAAAAGACAGACAGAGGGAAGCCACATAATGTCAATGAGAAAGTGACTGAAGCCGAGATGCCAGGTCAGGATCGATTACATTACAGACCCTTCTTTGGATTTTGTCAAGAATCTCGAGATATATAGTGGGAATACCAGACAAAAAAGACAGACAGAGGAACGCCATATAATGTCAATGAGAAAGTGACTGAAGCCGAGATGCTAGATCAGGATTGATTACATTACAGACCCTTCTTTGGATTTTGTCAAGAATCTTGAGATTTTTAGTTTTGAAACAGTTTTCAATATTGTGCTATCTACCCAGTACACAACTTATTCTATGTTTGATTTTCTTTTCATTGGCTTTGTCCCTGACTCATACACCAAGATACTTTCAGGTATTTGTGTCATACCTGCTTCCATTCCAATTGAATTTGATTTGTTTTAGAATTTTAAGAGAAATGCGAAGTGTAAAGCTGTTAAATTTCTACCCTGTTTACATTATTTACATTATTCGAACTATTGTCCTCATCTTTGTCGCCATATTTATTAATACGTTTCGATCAGGTTGAGATCATAGACAAAGAACACCATTGGAAAATTCGTAAACTTAAGGATTCAGCACATATGCTAGGCCACAAAAATCTCCTGAGCCGACCAAGCATAGGAATGAATACAATATAGGAACCAGTAATAAGCAGTGCCAGAGAAAAGTGATAATAACAACACACATTGCAATATGAGCACTGGTAAAAACATGTAATGATAACAGCAAAAATTGCAATATGAGCACAGGTAAAAATGGTTGCTGAAGACATTAGGTTTATAATATCCAGAAATTCATACACAGATGCCCTCAAGGACACATGGCACAGTGGATAAAGGCGTTGGTTAGATCCAGTGACAGGACCCAAAGAGTGTGAGTTCAATACCCGGTTAAGTGGAGAACTTGGAGAGGGAAGTTAACAGGAGATAACTGATAACTAACAGCCATGGCACGTAGAACAGTCTACCCCAGTTAGTGAAATAAAGGATTCAGTTCGACATTCCAACCATCTGAAGAAGGCTGGAGCGTACAACGGCCGAAACATTGTAATAAATATGATGACAAAGATGAGGACAATAGTCCGAATAATGTAAATAATGTACATGATACCTCATCTCAGAAAAATAGACAGATTCTACCCTGTTTATCAAAATCCAGGATTATAAGTTCGTAACTCTAAATGATGAAATGATAGCAAGAGAATAATTTTAACTTGACCCCACGTCCGGATTTAATCCGTGCTTTTTTAATGTTCAAAATCCTACGACTGAGATCCTTTTAAGTTATTCAAGAAAAAAATAAATACTCGTTTTGAAATGATTCTGAGAGTCTCTGTGCTTGCTAAAAAAAGATAAATAAATAAATAAATAAAAAAAATGAAAATTTAAAATGTTAATTGCTGGTTTTCTTTTTAAATATTATTCGAGGTTTTTTTTTTAACGGATATTATTTAATTACTTTTGACATTTGGGAAAAGTGGTCGTGCCAAAAAGCACACTTCAAGATCTAATCGAGATCTTGTCAACACTTGTTAAAACGCTTGTAAAATCTATAACGTTCTTCTTTTTCTTTTTTTGAAACGTTCGTTTTGTTTCGTTCGAGATACTTGACTATTGTTGACATTGGTGCTTCAAGAATTTCAGTTTTCCATCATCGCAAACAAGAAAACAGAAGCCAAATTGAACGCGAAGGATCTTTTGTATGTCCGGTTGGCGAGCAAATATTATCTCTTCCGAAAAGAGACGTGTATAAAACACGTGAATAAACACAAAACAGAAGGTGAACTTAATTAAAGTAATAATTACGAATTGAAATTAGTTTGCCAGTTAGGATTTTGTAATGAATTCCGGTATTGATGTTGCGTTAGAAGTATCTATTTCGGAAAAAAATCATAGTTTAATGAGAAAATAACGTACCATACTCTCTGGCCTATACAACGTACGCACACACAAAATTCGATTTTCAAAAAGCATTTTTTTAAAGTTGTATTTATTACAATGGACTCCAGCTCTCTCATTACTTTTTCTTTGTGTGGAAACCCTTCAGGGTGAAGGTTGCCATGGCTTTCCACGCCTTCCTATCCCTTCCAGTGCTTACTAGTATTTGCCTTTTTACCATCCATCTATGTTCCTCCATACATTCACGTCGGGTAGGTAACCCGCTGTTTCTTTATCCCTTTTGCCTTTGATACGTCCTGTGAGTGTTAAATTTTCCAAGCTTTCTTTCCTCATTATGTGTTTAGAACTTTTCAGCTGCCTCTTTCTGAATCTAAACAGAAGTGTATTTTTTGTTTCCATTTTCCTTAAGACTTCCTTCCTAGATGCTAACACTATTCATGGTATTCTCATCATCCTTCTGCAGCGCCATTATTTTTTTCTTCATCTATGAGGGGATTGTCTATCATATAGGAGGATTGATACTGCATATGAGTTCAGCACTCTTTTCGTTGTTTCTAACGAAATTTTCTCGTTACTTAATACTTTGTTTAGTTTACAGAAGGCATCTTTTGCTATTCCAATGCTCGTTTGGATTTGGATTTTCCACCGGAAGACTCGTCATGTTATCCTTTAACCTTACAAGACCCAGACCAAACCAAAAATGGAGTATTCTTGTCAAGACCCCACTCTCCAGCCTTGTTAGAGTTCAAAAGCGTCTCCGAGCTCCTGTGGGTGACGAATTCTTCTCCAGCCTTCAACCTCCCTCTCACAGGCGGGGGATGTTGCAAGCTATTCGCTATTCTATCGCTATTTCCATGGAAAATGCTCGGGCGAACTAAGGTTCCCTTGTCCGGCCAAAGTAAACCTTCACAGCAAGAACACGCCGTGACACTTACATAGTGGAAAATCATCCACATTCCCTCTGGAGGATGCTTCCCTGATCACTACAATCTTAAACCATTCAAGGTCACGGTAATTGTTACCTCCCTCACCAATACACATAAATAACCCTTAATGTAACCCTCTACCTTGTGTGCCCCTCCTCTGGGCCTTGTAAATGCTGACTTTCACTGTAAAAAATGTTATGGTAATTTACCCACGCACGCATAGACTTTCCCAGCTATAAATAGGAACAGGTACTGCCTTTTAGAGAGGGAAGTTTCCAGCAGTCAGCTCTGACAGTCAGACTGAACATTCTTGCTGTAACACTCTCGTTTGTATATGTTTGTATTACTGTTTCTGTTAATATATTGGTTGAAATCAATTCCTCTCTTTGTATCTATTTATGTCCCTAAAAAGGCCACAGAAAATTGAATATGGGAAACCACAACACTTGAGGACTTTCAACAACAGCTAAAATGGATATCACATGTAAGTCAAAGAGAAAATAATGAAACCTGAGTGTCTTGGCAAAGATCATTCTTCTTTGAACCTTGTGGACTGGTGCTACAGAATCACTAAGAACTGTACCAATAGAAACCCCATCACTTGAGGACTTTCAACAGAAGCAAAGACTAAAATGGATATTACGTGTAACTCAAGGAGTAAATAATTACATGATCAAAATGTTGACTTTCTACTATAAAGGTTAGGAAGGAAATCCCCGTCAGTACTAGAAAGAACCATAACAGCTACTGGACTTGAGAAACCCATTTCCTTAAAAAATTATTGTAAGAGAAATATTTTATAAATTTCAACCAACTTCGGCTCTGGCTTATTTAGAAACGTCTAATATTACTATTACAAGTGACATATTCTATATTGTTCGGACGCTGATATCTTCTTCGTACATTGATTCCTTTTTTACGGGTTATCACCCCATTGCTGGTTATTTAAAGCCAGAAAATATTTTTAGATTACATTATTTTTTTTTGACAGATACTAATGGTTTAGTGATACAAGGATTACTAATTAACCCATAGCTGGGGGAAGAAGAGGTGGATTCAGAAATTTCCCATGGTTTTTTGCGCGTAAGTGAGTATAACGAACGCAACGGGAATTGGAACTCGGCTCCCCGATTAACAATTACAAGACTTTATTTATTACACCACCGCACGCCCAAAATGGCAACACCTGGTATTCCCAAGCTGTCACCCATCTAGGTAATGACCAGACTCGACGGGAACCGATGTTTCAGCGTGATGTGGCCGCTTTGTACATTTGGGTTATTAACACATTCATGGCTCTCCACAACTTTCTTTTTTTAACTGTTGTTACATTAAAACTTTGAGAAGAGTCGTTAATATATCAAACAGTATTCAGTACCACAAATGACATCTTTGTATATTTCATTTCGTTGTCACGTTCTTTAACACTTTTCATGGCTCTCCACAACTTCGTCATCCCTACTGCTTTTGGTAAATCTTGGTCTTTTATAAAACGTCTGTTTGTTTTTTTTTTTAAGTATTCTGTCATTAATTTACTCAATAAGAAAGAAACTCTATTTTCCCTTTGCCTTCAAATGCCTTTTACGTGTTAAATTCTCCAACTCTTCTTTTCTCGTTACATGCTCCCGAAACACAGAAGATATCATTTCATTTTGACTCTTTCAGGTGTCCAATTCCTGTTCCATATAGAATCCATCCCAGCCATTTCATTTTCGTGACAGATGAAATTTGATTGATCGAATTTTGTCTGAGTTTGTGTCAAATCAATAATGTCATCGATTGATATCGACCTAAATATACAATCGCTTGCTGTCGTCCTTCCATATGGAAGTGTCCACAAGTGGTCATGCAAGTAAAGGAAGGGTCCCGGTTGGGCAGGTTTGATCGTAAACCAGTGGAAGACAAAAGAACATGATATGCAGAAGCATCTAATTAACATAATCATACAAGTTGACCACAACTGTCACATGCATACGGATCCTTTAATCTAAGTCTGCAAACAATCGGAATACTGATATGAAAATAAGAACACATGTATATTTCTGTAGACCGGCGAACATACGAAAGGAAAGCATTTAGAATATTCATGTATGAAAATCGTTAACATTATGTACACACGTTCAACAGAACATACGTAAATTATATATATATATATATATATATATATATATATATATATATATATATCTAGAAAGACATAGAATTTATTACTAATGGGCATAATGTGAGAGGAAGTAAAAAATAAGAAATGGGACAATCACTCAAAAGACCAACCGGTTTCGTTCCCTAGCTTATCAAGGTCTACGGGGAACTTTTTATTCTATAATAAATAGCTAAATTATGACACAAGTAAAATTCAAGCGCTCTTAGATGAAATAGAGTTCGCACTCTCTATTTCATCTAAGAGCGCTTGAATCATTGTATATACGAGCAAGGGGACTGTCTCTTTGCAAGCAAAGAGACTTCCTCCTTGGTCTCCATATAATCACGCTCTAGTGTTCTCTATTCTTATTCCCCACCTTTTCCATCTCTATTTTCTGCTATATATAATTTTTTTAAAATTTTGTTTTTTTTTTTGGCAGAAAATTGTATTATTCGGGTTAAGAAAATGTATTTCCTTCATACAGATAATTCATTGTCAATTTTAATGTTTTAATTGTATGAATTTTGCTTGTGTCATAATTTAGCTATTTATTATAGTATAAAAAGTTCCCCGTAGACCTTGATAAGCTAGGGAACGAAACCGGTTGGTCTTTTGAGTGATTGTCCCATTTCTTATTTTTTACTTCCTCTCACATTATGCCCATTAGTAATAAATTCTATGTCTTTCTAGCTATTTGCCAGTTCTGTACCTCCCACAATTTATTCAAATATATATATATATATATATATATATATATATATATAGATAGATAGATAGATAGATAGATAGATAATATTAGTGGTTAATATACACACATATATATATATATACATATATCTAAAATATGTAAATATATATACATGCATACATACACACACACACACATAGATAGATAGCTTGATAGATAGATAGATAGATAGATAATATTAGTGGTTAATATACACATATATATATACATATATCTAAAATATGTAAATATATATACATACATACATACATCCTGGTAGAACTCAATGTCCAGGACAGTGTAAGAATATAATAAAAAGGCTTAAACCCTAATATTCCATGGTTATAACATTGGAATTGTAATCACGATCCAATTTATCAGACCTACAAATTCAAAAAGAAATCGGAAAATATAACTCCGGGTATAAAGAATAAAATTTAGTGAGAGTGTATGTACACTAGTGTTTAAGCCTTTTTATTATATATATATATATATATATATATATATATATATATATATATATATATATATATATATATATATATATATATATATATATTTGGCTGATTGGCATTTGTTTACATTTGTAAAAACAATACGCTAGATTTAGTTGTGTAACTCCACCGAGTGAAGATAGCTCTGGCTGACACCAAATTAGTTGTGTTTCAATCATGGCTTGAGGCATTCGGATGTCTAGTCGCACTGAGGAGCTGTGATAATGGAGATTGTGACAAAACATTAAACACTCGGCGTCGACATCAGTGTCCACAGTTTAATTTTTCGCATGCACCTTGTTTGTTTTTTGTTTGTTTTTTAGACTGTACAGTAGGGTCAGTTCGGCACCGTCTGTGTGAAAAAGATCACCATGGCACAATTCACTCTGACAGAAATTTGGAAACGGCATGCAGTACTTCTCTCCGTCTATCTATCTATCTATCTATCTATCTATCTATCTATCTATCTATAGGGGTTGGACAAAATAATTGGAATAGGGGCAAATTCCACTCCTATATTTCAAAGACCTATTATATTAAGAACTTTAACTAAAACTTTGTAATTGCAGGTTATATCTATTGTAAATACGTTTATTTATCTAATTTATATTTTACAAGTATCTCAATAAATGTACGAATTAAAATAAATAATAAAAAGGATGAACAAAAACGGTTCAGTCTCCGATGTTTCCTCAAAATGCCAGTTCTAATTTAGTTTTAAAGTTATAACAATTATTATTTTTTACTGGAAGTCATAAAGTATCCAAGAAAATTCCAGCATAAAATTTTCCGAAGTTAACTTTTCCTTCCCTTAATTCGCTTTCAAAAATAGCTTTTGTCCCGGGAAAAGCAAAAGCTATCATAGAATATCTTTTTTGTTTTTGAAGGATAAAGTACTGTAAATATTCCCAGGAGGTTAGAAAAAGCTTTTATTGATATGTACACTAAGTAGATGTGGCAGTAGAACTATGACAATCCTAGAGAGAAAGGAGCTGATCTTAATGACAGGCTCCACATTAGCAGGCTATCTGCTGCTATGAATGAGGAAACAGGTAAAGAGGTTGATGTTTTATTAAAACTGGCAGGAGATTTACCATACCTCTAACATACCTTCACCTTCAGGTGAGGTATGTTAGAGGCATTCTTGATTAGTTTGAAGATTGAATTTTCACTGTGCTACCAGAAGAAAGAGAGTGGTTGATGGAGGAAGACTTTTAGAACTGCTCTAAACAGAGAGAATAGTCTCATGCGATAAAACTTGGATTCACGGCTATAAAGAAGAGAGAGAAAAGAAGTTGAAGGGAATCGTGCAAACCAGACATATTAAGAAAGACATTTAAGGCAATACACTTTGCAAGGAGAATCGATGGCGACTGTGTTTTGGACCGGAACCATGTCATATGAGCTCGCCTATCTTTGCTGGGTCCTCTGTAGGCACATTGTCAAAGTTCGGAGCCAGGCTTCTGCTAACTAGACCGTATTTGAAGATGTGGGATCTACTTTTGCACCACAACAATTCAAGGCCTCAAAGCAGCTTAAGTAATCATATTGTATGGACGGACACCCTCGCACTATTCACTCTACCGTCCTGCCAAATAACTTTTATCTGTTTTGGCCTACAAAGAAGGCAATCTGAGTAGATCAATTTTCCACTTATGATAAAGTGAAAGCGGTATCTCGCAAATGTCTATGAAATCAGCCACGAATCTTTAACAATTTGTATGTACACGTTCCTGTTCAATGGTGGAATACAGCAACTGCGAAGTAAGAAGACGATGTTAAGGACTATCTTTGGAATCCAGAAGATTGTATGTTCCTTTTATTTTGCTTTGAGTATTTGCACTGTTAAATTTCTTGTAAATAAAGAAGGGTTGTCGTTAAGTTTTCGCTGAACGCTGATCAAATTTAACGTTTCGAAAAGGATAAGGAAAATAGGGGATGCAGAACTGGAAGAGGTTCAGGAAACATATACTTACATCTGGTGGTAACGTTCAAAGAAAAGCACGGGAATGAAATAAAACCTTAACCCCCGAACAGGCGGAAAGAATTTAATTAAAAAACTCATCTAATAAAAAGCAACTTGCCAATACCCGTTGTAATGTAGAGGTTCAAAACATGGAAAGACAAACTCGAAAATACACAGGGATGGCACTAAGATATAGAAAGCGGCTCATGTGGATTAGAGAACAGGCAAGAGAGAATGGAATTGATTAATCATTAAAAACGCAGTTGAGCGACACACCGTAAGTGGAAATGGTAACAGATGAAGCAAAAGGTTGCTGGATTTGTGTAATATTAGTTACATCAAGTAGAAGATTAAGAAGATGAAATATACGGGTTTGATGGTAAAATATTACAAATAATAGTACTTCTACTACGATAGTTATTATTTTATTATTAATTAATAAAGATCTATCTATCTATCTATCTTATTCTCTGATGAAGCTTTAATAAAAGTGAAACATGTTAGATTGATAAACGTTTCCTATTTGTTCATTATCTTAACATTTTCTCGGATTCAGATCCATATTTGATTGATGTTTGATATCAACTGATCTATCTATCTATCTATCTATCTAATGAAAGGCGACTGGATGGGACATATACATCTATATATCTACGAAGAAAAATCCTGAAAATCAGCTAGATATTCCCATATAACGCTTAACAGAATTTACTGAGAATTGAGATGAATCTCTCTTAAGCTCAAACAAAAACGATTAGAATTTGCCAGCGCCACTGAGGCCAGGGAAATCGTCTCATCGTCTCATCATTACTCCTTTGTCGACCTTCTGGAAGTGTCTTCTCACGAAAATTGACTTTCTCAGACACCATAGCTCGGGAATCTGGGATGGACATTGGGGATCTGGGGACAGGACCGAACACTGGGGGAAGGGGATTGTCAATGGAGTTCCGACCAACCATAGGGGGAGGGTCGAAGGATGATGATGATCTATCTATCTATATAAAAATGGCCTGTACGTAAAAAACGTTCTAAAATCAACATGCGAAAAACTAACAAGCATAATGTTTACGACACACAGAGACACACACTCACACACACATACAGACACACACACAGACACAGACACACATACAGACACACACACAGTGACACACACACATGCAGACACACACAGACATACACACATACAGACACACACACACACATACAGACACACACACATACAGACACACACATACAGACACACGCACACAGACACACATACAGACACAGACACACAGATAAACACACATACAGACACACACAGACACACACACACATTGACGCACACACACAGACACAAAGATAGACACACATACAGACACACATACAAACATACACATATATACAGAAACACACACAGACACACGCACATACAGACGCACACACATACATACAGACACACACACAGACACACACATACATACACACACAGATACACACACATATAGACACACACACATACAGACACACACACACATTCAGACACACACACACATACACACACACACATACAGACACATACACACATACAGACACACACAGATACACACGCATACAGACACACACACATACAGACATACACACACAGACATACACACATTCAGACACACGCACAGACACACGCACACACATACAGACACTCACAGACACACACACACACACATACAGACACACACACACACATACATACAGACACACACACACAGACACGCACACACACAAACTTACAAATATACATTATCATCTGAATCCCTCATAGAAAAACTGGAATTATTATACACTTACATACATATAGAAATGTTTACGGTTTTTTTTTGTTGAGCTTGGGAATCGTTAATTTCTTGAAGTTACGAAGGAATGAGTCGTCTCTCCTTAAATTCGGCACGCCTTAAATCATACTGACGTTTGTTTAACAAGTCGAATGCACATGAAACATGCTTGACCATTGAAAATTATACTAACGTTGGTTTCAAAAGTCGAATACAAGATTAAAATATCAGAATTTATTTCTTCTTTTTCTCTTCATTCTTGGATGAGGCTTTAATAAAAGTAAAACATGTAAGATTTTAAAAAGTTTCCCACTTGTTATCTATCTATTGTGGCCAGAAATAAAGACACAAGAGAGAAAGTTAGTTAAACATATATATTAAGAGAAACAGTAATACAAACAGCAAGAATGTTCGGTTCGACTGTCAGAGCTGACTGCTGGAAACTTCCATCCCAAAAGGCAGTACCTGCTCCTATTTATAATTGGGAGAATCCATGCGTGCGTGGGTAAATTACCATAACACTATCTATATATCTATCTATCTGTTAGATATTAATGAACTGGGTATCCCGTTGCGTTTACACTACCATGGATTGTGAGATAACATGAACATCTAAGTGTCCATATGAAACTTTTAGTCGCGGAAAGCAGTAACATATAATTATTTTTTTCTTTCATATATATATATATATATATATATATATATATATATATATATATATATATGCTGGACTCTCATGTCGATTTTGAAGTATGAGGGTCAAGCAATCGAGTTCCTGGAAACAGACAGCCAGACTACCCGCACATATTATTTGATAATAATGCTGAAAGCATTGTGCAAAACCAACCTGAATTTTTGGAAGAGCCGAATACAGACAATTGATGCACAACCTGCCACAAGGTCCTCAAAGAACCCCACGCAGGTTTTGAATACAGAGTTGTCTTTCTCTATCTGTCCTACTATTTACCCCATAGCTGGGGGGAGAAGAGGATTCATACGTTTCCCAAGGGTATTAGCACGAAAGTGAATGCAATGGATTCGAATAGAATTCGAACTCAGATTTCCGATTCCTTAATCCGACACCAAACCTGTCTCTTCTCTCCATCTGTCTGTCTGTCTGTCTCTCTCTCTCTCACTCTCTCTCTCTCTCTCTCTCTCTCTCTCTCTCTCTCTATATATATATATATATATATATATATATATATATATATATGTATGTATACAGTCAGGGGTCCAAAAGTAGGTGGACAGTAAATAATTTCTTTTATTTTCAGATTACAAATACATACAATTATATTGACTAACACAATTATTACATTGACAATTAAATTTTATTGTCAACAAAAATACAAAAGCCCTTAAATTTTATTGGGAACAACAATACAAAAGCCCTTAAATTTTATTGGGAACAACAATACAAAAGCCCTTAAATTTTATTGTGAACAATAATACAAAAGCCCTTAAATTTTATTGTGAACAATAATACAAAAGCCCTTAAATTTTATAGTGAACAATAATACAAAAGCCCTTAGATTTTATTATGAACAATAATACAAAAGCCCTTAAATTTTATTGTGAACAATAATACAAAAGCCCTTAAATTTTATAGTGAACAATAATACAAAAGCCCTTAAATTTTATTGTGAACAATAATACAAAAGCCCTTAAATTTTATTGTGAACAATAATACAAAAGCCCTTAAATTTTATTGTCAACAATAATACAAAAGCCCTTGAATTTTATTGTGAACAACAACACAAAAGCCCTTAAATTTTATTGTGAACAACAACACAAAAGCCCTTAAATTTAATTGTGAACAATTATACAAAAGCCCTTACATTTTATCAAAAGCAGGTGCTCAAACTGTTTTCCATCACAATTTACACAGCTTTGAAGTCTAACTCTAACGCTTCGACAAACCTTTTTGCACAGGTCTTTTTGGGAATTAATTTCTTGAAATGCATCTCTTATGTAATTTCTCAAATCACCGACACTTCTTGGCTTCCAACTATAAACTTTGTACTTGAGTACTCCCCAAAAGAAGAAATCCATTGGCGTCAAGTCTGGTGAAGGTGTCAGCCAATCAATTGGACCTCTTCGGCCAATGCATTTCTCAGGAAATCTTTCATTGTAATAATATAACCGATATATAAACCTATTCCACATACAGTCCACCTACTTTTGGACAACCCTGTATATATATATATATATATATATATATATATATATATATATATATATATATATATATATATATATATATATATATATATATATGCGATTGAGCATGTTTACTCATACAAATTTATGTGCATATGATTGTGTGAATGGGACGCGCACAGACATGTCTGTGCTCGCACAAAAGAAAACCATTTAGCATCGACTATACATATTTATATCTGAATACGCATGCGCACAAAGGGACTTAAATAGACATCCACACGAACATAAACAAACAAGAGAGAGAGAAAGAGAACGAGAGAGAGAGAGAACGAGAGAGAGAGTGAGAGAACGAGTGAGAGAGAAAGAGAACGAGAGAGAGAGAATGAGTGAGAGAGATAGAACGAGACAGAGAACGAGTGAGAGAGAGAGAACGAGAGAGAGAGAGAGAACGAGAGAGAGAGAGAACGAGAGAGAGAGAACGAGAGAGAGAGAGAGAGAACGAGTGAGAAAGAGAGAACGAGAGAGAGAGAGGGGTGTTTTGCCGGATAATGCATTGCAAGCAGCATTTACATTGCAAGCCATTCAAATGCTCTACTCATTGTAAATTTTCAAACAATAAGATCTATTTGATATTGTCTTATTACAAAATGTCTGCACACATATATGCAGGAAATATGACATATTTGGGGGCGTGAGTACCTGGCTGATGTCATCACCTTTCATTTGAATGAACTGCGAACCACCACAGGGTGGACATTGATCTGTATTGATCTTCTACTGAGGATCAATACCGTTGTCCTAAACTTCACGAGTCTTCCTGCCTATCTATCTATCTATCTAACTATCTACCTATCTATCTATCTATCTATCTATCTATCTATCTATCTATCTATCTATCTATCTATCTATTTCAATCTGTTCATTATCTATCTATCTATCTATCTATCTATCTATCTATCTATCTATTTATCTATCTCAGTCTGTTCAAATCTATCTATCTATCTATCTATCTATCTATCTATCTATTTATCTATCTCAGTCTGTTCAAATCTATCTATCTATCTATCTATCTATTTATCTATCTCAGTCTGTTCAAATCTATCTATCTATCTATCTATCTATCTATCTATCTATCTATCTATCTATCTATTTCAATCTGTTCATTATCTATGTATCTATCTATTTATCTATCTCAGTCTGTTCAAATCTATCTATCTATCTATCTATCTATCTATCTATCTATCTATCTATTTCAATCTGTTCATTATCTATCTATCTATCTATCTATCTATCTATCTATCTATCTATCTATCTATCTATCTATCTATCTCAGCCTGTTCATTATCTATCTATCTATGTCTGTTTATTATTTATAAGTCTGTCAGCCTATCTTTCTATCTACCCTAGTTTGTTCGGGAAATTGGACCGCCTACCCCCCCCCCCCGCGGCCGGATCCCGAATTTTATGTTCAAGCCCTGTCACAGGCACGGATAGTTTTCGATGAATTTTTACAAATTAGAACTAGCTGAATTTTCTCACAAGATTAGCAAAATGAAATCTTTCGAGTTGCGATCCGTGGCTTATGAAAAACCATGCGCATTTTTTTTTATCAAATTCACCACATGCAAGGCGCCAAAACAAGTTACTGTGTGTGAAAAAATAGAAAATGGAAAACATTATGAAGAATGGAAATAGAAAAATAAATATGAAGAAAGTAGAAAGCGATAGACATTGCATTTAAAAGTTGTCTGGAAAGCATGCAACCGGAAGTGAGTTCTACAAGCAAGAAGTGCAAGGGGAGAAAATTCGTCAGAGAACTTACTGTTACGTCTAGCCAATTCGATGAGACCTTTCCGCCAATCTAGTACTGCGTTTCAATTCATAAAGAAAAGTACTAAAGTGAGAAGTTCATCAGAACAATTACCAGGAAAGTATTTATAGAAAAGGCACAGGTAAACTATATTATGGCGGCGGAAAATGACTTAAGCAAAGACGCCAGGTCAGGACCAATAATATTGCTGATTCTTCTTTTGATTTTATCAAGAATCTCTAAATACATAGCAGAATCACCAGACCAGATGAGGCAGCAATATTCAATGCATGGATGAATGGTAGACTTATAAATATGCAAGATAGATTCTTCTTTGGATTTCATCAAGAATCTCTAAATACATAGCAGAATCACCAGACCAGATGTGGCAGCAATATTCAATGCATGGATGAATGGTAGACTTATAAATATGCAAGATAGATTCTTCTTTGGATTTCATCAAGAATCTCTAAATACATAGCAGAATCACCAGACCAGATGAGGCAGCAATATTCAATGCATGGATGAATGGTAGACTTATAAATATGCAAGATAGATTCTTCTTTGGATTTCATCAAGAATCTCTAAATACAGAGCAGAAGCACCAGACCAGATGTGGCAGCAATATTCAAAGCATGGATGAATGGTAGACTTATAAATATGCAAGATAGATTCTTCTTTGGATTTTATCAAGAATCTCTAAATATATAGCAGAAGCACCAGACCAGATGAGGCAGCATTATTCAAAGCAAGGATGAATGGTAGACTTATAAATATGCAAGATAGATTCTTCTTTGGATTTCATCAAGAAACTCTAAATATATAGCAGAAGCACCAGACCAGATGAGGTAGCAATATTCAATGCATGGATGAATGGTAGACTTATAAATATGCAAGATAGATTCTTCTTTTGATTTTATCAAGAATCTCTAAATACATAGCAGAAGCACCAGACCAGATGTGGCAGCAATATTAAATGCATGGATGAATGGTAGACTTATATATATGCAAGATAGATTCTTCTTTTGATTTTATCAAGAATCTCTAAATACATAGCAGAAGCACCAGACCAGATGTGGCACCAATGTTCAATGCATGGATGAATGGTAGACTTATAAATATGCAAGATAGATTCTTCTTTGGATTTTATCAAGAATCTCTAAATATATAGCAGAGGCACCAGACCAGATGAGGCAGCAATATTCAAAGCATGGATGTATGGTAGACTTATAAATATGCAAGATAGATTCTTCTTTGGATTTCATCAAGAATCTATAAATATATAGCAGAAGCACCAGACCAGATGAGGCAGCAATATTCAAAGCATGGATGAATGGTAGACTTATAAATATGCAAGATAGATTCTTCTTTGGATTTCATCAAGAAACTCTAAATATATAGCAGAAGCACCAGACCAGATGAGGCAGCAATATTCAAAGCATGGATGAATGGTAGACTTATAAATATGCAAGATAGATTCTTCTTTGGATTTCATCAAGAAACTCTAAATATATAGCAGAAGCACCAGACCAGATGAGGCAGCAATATTCAAAGCATGGATGAATGGTAGACTTATAAATATGCAAGATAGATTCTTCTTTGGATTTCATCAAGAAACTCTAAATATATAGCAGAAGCACCAGACCAGATGAGGCAGCAATATTCAAAGCATGGATGAATGGTAGACTTATAAATATGCAAGATAGATTCTTCTTTGGATTTCATCAAGAAACTCTAAATATATAGCAGAAGCACCAGACCAGATGAGGCAGCAATATTCAAAGCATGGATGAATGGTAGACTTATAAATATGCAAGATAGATTCTTCTTTGGATTTCATCAAGAAACTCTAAATATATAGCAGAAGCACCAGACCAGATGAGGCAGCAATATTCAAAGCATGGATGAATGGTAGACTTATAAATATGCAAGATAGATTCTTCTTTGGATTTCATCAAGAAACTCTAAATATATAGCAGAAGCACCAGACCAGATGAGGCAGCAATATTCAAAGCATGGATGAATGGTAGACTTATAAATATGCAAGATAGATTCTTCTTTGGATTTCATCAAGAAACTCTAAATATATAGCAGAAGCACCAGACCAGATGAGGCAGCAATATTCAAAGCATGGATGAATGGTAGACTTATAAATATGCAAGATAGATTCTTCTTTGGATTTCACCAAGAAGCTCTAAATATATAGCAGAAGCACCAGACCAGATGAGGCAGCAATATTCAATGCATGGATGAATGGTAGACTTATAAATATATACGACAAATTCAAAGGAGAAAAATTGTCTAGGACGACATAGTGAACCAACTTTTTTACTAGCAGACTTAGCGAAGGATTCAATATTTTCACTTCATTCCAGTCCAGAATGTAAGCCCGATAAAGAGCAACGAATCAGAAAGATTTTTCTCACCACTTTTGACTATTTACTTCGCTTATTTGGTTTTAATAAAACTACAGCTATGAGGTACTCAGTGAGAATTGAACTCTTGCGTGATATGTATATCCTGTTGTTTACCAATATATTTTACGATGTGCTCTCAGCATTTTTCAGAATTTAATTGGCATATACCTTCTTCTATATGCACCATTTCTCACCATATTTTTAACAGTCATTACCCCTTTCCAAGACTGATGGAATCAAAAAGTAACTTGTAGACTTCTTTTTAAGCATTTCACCTCAAGCAAGGCGGGAGTGCCACTAGCACTAATAGGGTTACAGAGGGTGAGAGCAAGAGAATGGAGGGGTATTTGAGGAAAGGATACAGAAAAGGATGTGAATCAGGATCAAGGCATAAGAAGATGTTGATTGACATTACATTTAAATATTTGAAGATTATAGCTATCAGGGAAGCAACTAAGGGAGTTCCATTGTCGGGAAGTGTGAGAGAAGAATCTTTTGGAATAGAAGAGGTGGTTACATTTAATTGTGAAAGGGTGGGACCGAGATTCCAACCGAGTAGCACATTTAAATTCATGCAGTCGGGGCACCAATGAAAATAGCTCGTCAAAGCTGATGCCATGAAAATATTTATAGAAAAGACAGAGTGAAACCACAGTGAGAAAGTGGCTGGAGTCGAGACCCCAAGTCAGGACTAATCACATTGCATATCCGTCTTTGGATTTTGTCGAGGACCTCGAGATGAACAGCGGGGGCACCAGACCATATATGGCAACAGTATGCCCTGTAAAGTTAAACAAAGTATTTAGAACTAACTCCTAAAATCTCGTTAGAAACTCATAAAAGAGAGCTGAATTGTGATGTAATATCAGTCCTTCCACAATGCCAATGAGTACTGACCCTTTTCTTACTGATGAAGCTGATAGACGGAGACGAGGTGCTGTAAATGAATGCTGAGAATACCATCGACAGAACATATGAGAAATGAGAAGAGGTTGTAAGAAAAATGGGGGAAGAACGCATTCAGAATCAAAAAGAGGCACTTGACATTTCTTGGACGCATAATAAAGAAAGAACATATTAAAGACAGGAGTTTGTCTTCTTTGTTTAATGGCATATCAACACCTTATGGGTCATTTAATACTGAAATTTAATTTTCTTGGGAGTTTTTAGTAATGAAAATAAGATATATGTTATTCTGCTTTCACAATAGAATACACGGTAGATGATACTCAGTTTTTATGCATATACATGTTTGTCCAGACATAATTACTAGAGACAATATGTTTTATGTTGTAGATTTGTTGAATACAGTTTGATTTCTTGAAGAAATCTTTGGATATTATATGGATTAATGTCCTGAAAGAGTTCTTTCATGTTTGTTGGTTGATTGGTTCGATTTTGTTTAGCGGCATATCAACATCTCTATGGGTTATTTAATGCTGAAATCTAAATATTTTGAACACAATTTTATGGCTTCAGCTAAATATATTTTGAATGCAATTTCATTGGTTCAACTACAGATAACATGTATTGTTGGTCATTTTACTATAAAATATATATATATTATTCTGCTTTCACAATTGAATACATGGTAGATAATACTCAGCTTTCTTTCATATAGATATTTATGTGGCCATGATTACTAGAGACGGTGATATGTGTGTCCTATGTTGTAGTTTAGTTGAAGTTATATTTTGAAATACAGTTCGATTTCTTTAAGAAATTGTAGGATTTAATATGGATTAATGTCCTGAAAGTGTTCTTTTCTGTTCGTTTTTTTGATCGGTTGATTTTGTTTAGCGGCATACCAACACCTCTATGGGTTATTTAATGCTGAAATCTAAATATTTTGAACACAATTTTATGCAGATTCTTCTTTAGATTTTATCAAGAATATCTAAATATATAGCAGGAGAACCAGACAAAATGCGGCATCAATATTTAAACCAAGGAGATATGGTAGACATATAAATATGTAAGATAGATTCCCGTGGGAAAAATGTCTCGCACGATACAGTGAACCAACTTCACTTCAGTAATTGATTCAATATAATCCGTTTCATGTCAGCAAGAATGCCCACCGCGTCACTCTCCTGGAGGCTAGCATCAGCCATACTTTTGGAAGATAGAAAGTGTTCTCTCAGATGGCTAAGGGAGAAGTTTAATTTTGGAGAGTTAAAATTAACAAAACATTCCTTGACGCAGTTAACATCGTAATATAGGTCATCTTTTAGATCAACTGCCAGTTTGACTTTATCGAATCGATCAGGCTTACCATTGAGACAGGGGTAAATAGATTTTTAATCAGCTTAGATAGCGAGTTGAGAATAGCTGTCACCAGGAATGTCGTTGATGGCTGGTTAACTTTAACGCCTCAAAAACAAAACTGCTCTCTGTTAATCACCACAGAGAAACATCCCTCCCCGCCATTAGAATGTCTGACGCTAAACTCCACGAGGGCACCTCTTTGCGACTACTCGGTCTCACATTGACTGCTGACCTGAGATGGAACAAATACATTGAGTCTATAGCTTCGTCCACCGCAAGGAAAGTTGGATCCCTGTGCCGCGCCAGGAAATTTTTCTCCCCGGAATTGATCCTTCAAATCTACAAATAAATGGAATATTGCTGCCATATATGGTCTAGTGCCCCTATGTTTGTCTCAAGGTCTTTGATAAAATCCATAGACGGATATGCAATATAATTGGCCCTGATCTGGCATCTTGTCTGCAGTCGCTCTCTCACAGACCCGCGGTCGCCACGCTCTGTCTTTTTTACAAATACTTTCACGGTAACTGCTGCGATGAGCTGCTTTCGCTGGTTTCCAGACTTCATGAATTTAAGCGTTCTACTAGGCTGCCATCTCACTGCCGAAACTGTTAAATGTAGCTGTCTCTTCTACTCCAATAGCTTCATGTCTCGCACCTCTCGCCTGTGGAACTCCCTCCCTTTTTCCTGTTTCCCTGACAGCTATAATCTCCAACTATTCAAATGTAATATCAATCGACATCTCCAGATGCCTTGATCTATCCCCTATCCTTCTCTTCATCTTTTCTTCTATCACTCCTATTTGTTCTCGCTCCAACTCTCTGTAACCCCTTGCGTGCTAGTGGCTTCCCGTTTTGCTTGGAGTGAAAAAAAGAAAATTAGGAACAACGTAGATCCAATGATAGAGCTCTGGTCTACAGATGCATAAAGATCTAAGAAAGTAGCCGTTCAAGGCAACTTTCATTTCGCGATTAAATCACTTTAAAAAGATCGATTCAGTTCAAAGATTTGACCAGAAATACTATAATGGTTCAGTATGCAAAGCAAAGGCACCAAGCTTCACCATTCTTATCTAAAGTTTGCGTTGGACCCATCAGACTGCATATTATAGATCACAATATTTATATGTTGAATGAAATTAAACAAAAATATGACACAAAGCTGAACAATGGAGAACTAGAATTTGTTGGTTGATATTCTTATTCTGTCTTTAAATTAATTCGTCGCATTTTCCGAACCAGGAATACTTTCCTTATTTTATTTACATAATATTGAATTTATTCTGGAATCTCTCAGATTAGAATTAGTGAAATATCACAATGCTGGAGAATAACAGTCAATTAATAATAATATAATAACTAATTAATATTTAATTAATAACATATAATATAAAATACAGTTCAAACGTTTGAGACAACTCCTAGTAATTTTTTAAATTGATCCCAAAAGTAGTTGTTTTGTACTTTAGATAATAGAAAATTACACTATTTACATTATTCGGACTATTGTCCTCATCTTTGTTGCCATATTTATCATAACGTTTCGGCCTTTCAGTATCTGTCTATATTTCTGAGATGAGGTATTATGTACACTATTTACATTATTCGGACTATTGTCCTCATCTTTGTTGCCATATTTATCATAACGTTTCGGCCTTTCAGTATCTGTATATATTTCTGAGATGAGGTATTATGTACACTATTTACATTATTCGGACTATTGTCCTCATCTTTGCGCCATAAGTATCCAACGCCTTTATCCACTGTGCCATGTGTTCTTGAGGACACATGGCACAGTGGATAAAGGCGTTGGTTAGATCCAGTGACAGGACACAAAGAGTGTGAGTTCAATACCTGGTTAATGCAGTAGAGAACTTGGAGAGGGGAATTAACAGGAGATAACTGATAACTGACATTCATTAGACATGGCACGTGGAACTAGAACAGTCTACCCCAGTGAGCGATATAAGGGTTCAGTTCGACATTCCAACCACTTGAAGAAGGCCGGAGTGTACAACGGCCGAAACGTTGTAATAAATATGCCGACAAAGATGAGGACAATAGTCCGAATAATGTAAATAGTGTACATAATACCTCATCTCAGAAATATGGACAGTTACAGAATAAAAATACATGGTTAAAAAAAAACAATTTTTATTAGAAAATTTATTATGACAAAACGAATAAATGCATATATGATTAAATTTTGCTCTCGTCAAAATATCCTTCTTTATTCTCGATTTCTGCAGTACAAACCTTTGGCATTCGTTGCAAAAGTTTCTCAAAGTATAAGTTTGATAATTGTTTCCATTCTTTTTTCAAAGACTCCAAGATCTTTTTCATGTATTTTAACTCTTCTGTCAAGTTCATTGCATGCTAATTCTGGGGGTGGCTTACAAATATTTGAAAAGTGAATATAAAAAGAATTATTAAAATATACAAAATATTTACATTTTGTTTCCTGAGGCTTGGAAGTAATTGAGAAACATAAAAATCGATTGAAACTACTGACTTGACCCAAAGATTTTGAGTTCTGCCTACAGCAGAAGTGAACACAAACTTGGAGAGTTGAGTTAAATCCAGATAACTCATACTCAGATATCCAGAAGAGGCATGACACGTGGAACTAGAAGAATCTACCCCCCGTGGATGAATTCAAGAGTTCGGTTCGAAATTACAATCAACGTCCAACGGTCGAAACGTCGTGAATATGGCAACGAAGATGAGGACAACAGTCCGAAAAATGTAAATAGTGTAAATAATTACAATACTTCATCTGAGAAATAGAGACAGATGTTGAAGGTGAATATGGCAATAAAGATCTGAACAATGTAAATAGTGTAAATATAATAATAGTTATAATACCTCATCTCAGAAATGAAGACAGATCCCGAAGAAGGCCGGAGCATACAAAGGTCGAAATGTCGTGAATATGGAAACAAATATGAAGAAAACAGTCTAAATAATGTAAATAGAGTAAATAATTACAATACCTCATCTTAGAAAAATAGACAGATCGTAAAGAAGGTCGGGGCGTACAACGGCCGAAACGTCGTGACTATGGCAACAAGGATGAGGACAACAGTCCTAACAATGTAAATAATGTAAATAATTACAATACCTCATCTTAGAAAGATAGACAAATTAAAGTGGAGGTCGAAAAAGAAGAAGAAGAAAGCAAAAGACCATACATTCCTGAGCTGAACAAAAGAAAACAACATAATTCTACCTTAACATATTCTGGGCTGAAGAGTCATTCTTCTTATCTTTAAACAGGCGTTTAAAAGCTACAAAATCTTATGTCATGCTATCCATACTTCTCTTCATAAAATACTAAGAGAGAAACCTTGTTTCAGTTTAACGAGCATTAGTGCAGGGTAGAGTAGCGATTATCAAGTAGAAGTACAAAACATGGAGTACAGCTGACAGTTCGGAATAAAGGCAGGAACTTGTATCTCCTTGCGTTCTGTCTTATCACTACACATAGCAACAAAATGATTTATCACTGCCAGGTCACGATAATTGTCAAAGTGGTTGAGTCTCAACTTCTATAAACCAATCAAACGTCAATAACTTATCTCTCGAGGCCCTAGCAGTATAAAGTTGTTAATCATATATTCAAATTTGACAGAAGCCAATTATATATATATATATATATATATATATATATATATATATGAAGAAATATAGTCTTACGATGTGCTATATTTATGGGATAAAGTGCTCAATATCAGAGATAGAGCGTGTGTAAATATAAAAGTGAACATAGAAGTCAACACTTAGAGGCGACAGTCTGTTTCATGCTAGACGCAATCGGCAGGCCTGACGATTGCGTCTAGCATGAAACAGACTGTCGCCTCTATGTGTTAATTTCCATGTTCACTTTTATATATATATATATATATATATATATATATATATACGTATGTATGTATGTATGGGATGCGATGGATAAATTGTCGTCTAAATTAAGCAAATGTGAAAATAATATTGACATCTCATTTTAACTGATATATTTACCAAAATTAAAAAAATATATCTTCAAATACTAAAGTGTAAATTTATTCACTAAAATCGTGAATGGCTTCAATCAGGGCCTCCAGACAACTTCGGAATCACCTGAATCTCTTCTGGTCAGTCTCCCTGTTTAAGTTGGTGAATATTGCCATAATTCTTGCCTTCAGTTCATTCTTGGTTTTGCAAAGAGTTTTGTATCTTTCTCGCTCAAGTACGTCCCACACATAATAAAGAAGGGGATTGCAGGCTAGAGAGTTAGCTGGTCAGATGTAAGGTGTGATATAGTCGCAGAAGTTGTCTGACATCTAAGCGTGGGTTCTACTGCTTGTGTGGCATGGTGCAGAGTCCTATTACCAGATATAGGGTCTTCCAGCAGCCACCCCCTTGACCCAGGTCAGAACTACCTGCTCAAGGCCCTCGATGCAGGCCTCCCTGTTGAGTCTGAGGCCTTCATCAGCAAATTCGAAACTTCTTCTCCAGCACATTTTAGTCAGCTTCTCCGCGATTCACACGCTGAAATCTACCATGATATATGGATAGGTAGGGCAGGACCAGTCCACGGCCTTCACGTTTTTTCGACTCCCAAGACTTTCCATTTTTATCTGTGGGGCCTCCTAAGACAATTGGTTTACGTAGCAGACATTAATAATGCAGAGACGCTTCATCAATGTGCCACGGGGGCCTGCGAATCCATTCGACACCGTGTGGGAGTATTTGTCTCATCTTAAATGATCATCAGACCATATAAACATACATATATATATATATATATATATATATATATATATATATATATATATATATATATGAGGAAATATAGTCTTAGGGTGTGCTATATTTATGGGATAAATGGCTCAATATCAGAGATAGACTGTGTGTAAATAATTTAACCCAAACAAATAAATACATAAACAAATAAACGACTGCCGGTGAAATAACCGCCAAAATAGACTACCCACAATGTACCACAGACCCGTATATATAAATAACCGAGAAAAATAACAGCACTGGTGGCCTGACGATTACATCTAGCATGAAACAGACTGCCGCCTCTAAGTGATTTTCTTTTGTGTTTCAGTGATAATGCTAAAAAGCTTATTCGACAATATGAAAGGAATTTACTTAAAATAAATTGACAAAACTTGTTTATATTATTTAACGAAACATGCAGTAATATATATATATATATATATATATATATATATATATATACATTGTTATAAAATGTTATATATAAACATATATTATATTTAAATATATATTGTTAAATATAACAGGCAGCGAATGTCTATTATGTTTGATCAGGAGCCGTTCTAAATTTCGTATGGTTGTTTAAGCTTTAATTTCGGGTGAAAATGAAGACAAAAATTGTCCAACATTTCGATATTTTTACCAAGCTATTCCTTGGTGTAAGCTTTCTGCTCACATAAGCCATCTTCAGAGTGATGATACAGACATTTATACAAAGATATTCACCATCAAAGATGATATTCTTTTATGTTGACATAGAAGATTGCTATACCACGATAACGGTCGCGGAATAGCAGGCACATATCATAAAATTCAAGATGCGCTTCTATAACGTCGTACCACGTGAGAGACCCACATATTAACAACAGAAGCATATGTCTGGATGCCATGTAATATGCTGTGACTAGTTTGAAGTATTTGGGTAAGAAAAAATCTACGGTGACTTCCTAGATGAATTTTGTCTTAATATAAAGAAACTGATCAGAGAGATGGAAAGAAGGATTATATTTATTCAAACAACATGATTTTTCCTTTATTAATCAAACAGATTTTATCACTTAATAATTTATCTAGAATATTCAAGACGGTACAAGAAAGTAAATAAATATACTGTTTGATAAATAATAAACAGACCGTCTTCTCAAATATGGGCATCTACTAGAAAAAACTTATACATATATATATATATATATATATATATATATATATATATATATATCATTAAAAACGACTGACAAGGTGCTTTTATTTAGACCGTGTTTTGAAACAAAAAAAATGAATCACTTTATAAAACATACACATAACAAACTATTTCTAATTCTAACAGTTGAAATATAATCCTTGATAATGGCTAAATGTATAGCCGAAAGCGCTCGGATAAAAAGAACATTCGGACAATTTTTATATAATTTATCCTCTGAAAAGAAAAACTTTATTAGATCGCACGAGAAATTATATAAAAAACTAAATAAAAGCACCTTGTCAGTCGTTTTTAATTAAATGTGCTTGAAAGAAGGATTGCTGCCTAAATACACAAATATATATATATATATATATATATATATATATATATATATATATATATATATATATATATATAGTAAGCAAATATGTGGATATAGATCCGACAGTCTGAGGAAAAATATGGAAAAACAAAAAATCCAACTATCCAAGTTTACTTGTAAAATGCTTCTTTTTCATTAATAATGAACTCTATTTTAGGAAAACGTTTTCACAACATCGCCCAGGTGACGCCGACGTGATCGCATTTCAAAACGGAACGCTGATCTTAAAATTCAGTCATTTTGTTTTGATTATTCTTGTGTCTATCGTCTTTTCAGATTGACTTGAATATTGTCTAATTTTGATTATGTTTTAATAACTATGTCCTGAAGAAGGTCTACTAGACCGAAACGTCTGACGTTGACATTAAAAACAAGTAAGCTTGCATATTCGGATTTTTAAGTAAATGCTCTCTTTATAATAAACAACATTTACCGGCCTGAATGTCCGAGAAATTTTCATAGAAAATAAATGTCCTCCGACAGGAATCGAAGCTCTATCATATACGGAACCGTCATAAGAGCTTGACAAGCTCTTAACCGATCGAGCCACAGAGAACCGTTCGATTAGCAAAATGTCTTTAAAATAATTGTCGGACTTTGTCCATTTCATAATGTGTGACGTCATTTGTTTATATTTGGATACGCCATGAGCAGTTATGAATGTACGTGAGAGATTCATGTAAGATTGAAGTTTATAAGCAGTAAAATCGACCTTGCTAACCGAACGATCCTCAGTGGCCGAATCGGTGAAGGCACGTCAGGCTATATGAAGGTTACGTATAGGATACAGGTTCGATTCCTGTCGGAGAACGAATATTTTCTACGAAAATTTCTCGGACATTCAGGCCGGTATAATGTTGTTTAATACTGTTTATTATAAAACAGAGCATTTACTTAAATACTTGTATCTATATAAACAATGTTAAACATAAAAATGTCTTAAAATAATTGTCGGATTTTTCCATTTCATAATATACATATATATATATATATATATATATATATATATATATATATATATATATATATATATGTACAATACTGTTCGATAAAAGTGACTCACCTTATCCTTTGAATTTAACTCAACTTTCGTTTCATCGGAGAAGAGAACATTCTTCCAGTCTTCTACGGTGAAATTTTTGTAATAATGAGCCCATTCAAGTCTCTTGGCTTTGTTGGCTTTACTTATTAGCGGCTTAAACATTCGTGTACAAGATTTGTAGCCTTGTTCTAACAGCCACCGACGGACTGTTGAAGAGGCAAGACTAACACCTTGCTCTTCGTTTAGACTGGCTGCAATTTCTTGGCTAGTTATAGTCCTATTCTTCGCAACTTCTCTCTTGATTACCCTGCAAGTTCTATCATCAATCTTTTTCTTTCGTCCCCTTGTTTCCTTCCTTGGAGCAGGAGTGGCATCATTATGTGCCCTAAGCACTCGAGAGACAGTTGATTGCGAGGTTATAGCAATTTCTGCAATTTCTCTCGTAGACTTCCCTTCTTTTGAGAGGGCAACAATAGATGCCTTAAGTGGTTCTGATGCGTGTTTGTAGCCTTTCATCTGGTTAGTGACTTGAGTGGCTATTTCAAGCTGTTTTATACTGTATGAGGCTTTCTGGAATATTCTGGAATATTCTAGATTTAATTTAAGCTGTTCTAGTATTCTCTAGAATATTGTTCTGAGTGTATTGTAAAATAGTTTTCAATATTTTGTCAAAAGCACTTTAAATTTACCAGTTTAATCATTAGAATGCGATATCTGAGTCACTTTTCCCCCTGAATATCATTTATATCCAAATTTATGATTATCAATAGAATACATTAGGGTGAATAAACTTTTTCCTAGATGGTCGGGAAGGAGTCTTTATATTAGTAAGATTCAAAATTATTTTAACCCCAAAACAATAGACAAAAGATATTTTAGTAAAAAATCAGAAGCGAGAGTCACTTTTATCGAACAGCACTGTATATATATATATATATATATATATATATATATATATATATATATATATATATATATATATATATATATATATATATATATATATATATATGTTAATGGTCAGAGTTGAATCAGACCAGGAAACAGTCGTATTAACAAGTGCTCAATACACGTGTAAAAAGACAAGAGTAAAAGTAACATGCAGAGTTTTTAACTCTAAAAATCAGGAAGTCAGTTGAATCCGCCATCTTGGTTTCAACTTTATGGTATCCTCAGGAGGTTTTTATCAAATGACTAACTTTTTTTTAATTATTTTTTTAAACTAAAGAACTCTAGATTATTGTTTTCAAAAATAATTAAACAAACGCACGACGTTGGTTGAAATGGAAAGGGAGGAGGAGGAGGAGGAGGAGGAAGAAGAAGAAGAAGAAGAAGAAGAAGAAGAAGAAGAAGAAGAAGAAGAAGAAGAAGAAGAAGAAGACGAAGAAGAAGAATCAAAAGAAGAAGAAGAAGAGAGAAAGGAAAAGCAAGTGTATTGTAAATGCATCGGTGGGGCAGGGGTTATATTACATTTATTTATCCGGCAAATTTTCTGATATGCAAGCAAGGACTTAAGACTTAAAAATTCTGGTTTTGCTTACATCTCATATATATATATATATATATATATATATATATATATATATATATATATATATATATATATATATATATATATATATATATATAAACAGAAAAATATGAAAATTTCCCCTTAAAAAGGTAACCTTTGGGGGGGGGGGCTAACACCTCATCAGATGAATTATTGGCTAATATTATAATGTTGACAAGGACCACGGTATACCTGTCGCTAACATTTCTTCTGACGAGGTGTTGGCCGAAGAAAAGTTTACCTTTTTAAGGGAAAATATGGAGTTTTATATATATATATATATACAATTTTACATTTGTTATAAGCAATGAGTTTATCTCATATACTATTCTGTTATATATATATATATATATGTGTATGTGTGTGTGTGTGTGTGTTGTGTGTGTGTGTGTGTCTGTGGGATCCTATGTATGGGATTCTATTTTGACATAGCGCATACGTGACTGCCTCAACATGAGTGTGCGTTTATGTGTGTGTCTGTGTCTATGCATTCCTCTGCAGTTCCCATTGCACTAATCATCTGCATTTGCAGTGGCTATCCGCCGAGTAAAAAGAGTTATGTGAGGATCAAACACAAAATGGTGAAAGGTCACTTCCGGTAGGTCTGTTCCTGGCTCTCGACCAAATTCCGGCAACCATTCAAAGAATCTCTCTTTGTGATCTGCCTCCAAAAGGTTCGCCAAAAAAATGAGAATTGGTTAATAGAGACGGTTTTCGCTGTTCCAATGGAATTCAGACTTGCATCTTTGGAATGAAAGGCAGAAATCAAATGGTACGCTTGGTAGATAGCAGAAAGTCCGCCACGAAACGAATTTACTCTCGCTAGGAAAAGTGATACATGGATTCACTTCTCGAAATTCGGGCCGTCATAACCGGAGGGAAGAGACAGAAAAGACGAAGAGACGGCCATTTCATTTTAATATGCCAAACAGTGATATATCTTAGAGAAATAGACTTTACCACAAGAGAAAAATATTAAAAAAATCTATCTATCTATCTATCTATCTATCTATCTATCTATCTATCTATCAGTGTGTTTATCTATCTATCTATCTATCTATCTATCTATCTATCTATCTATCTATCTATCTATCTATCTATCTATCACAGTGTGTTTATCTATCTATCTATCTATCTATCTATCTATCTATCTATCTATCTATCTATCTATCTTTCTATCATTGTCTGTTTGTCTATCTATGTATCTATCTCTACGACAAAAGGCCATTACTATTCCCATAATCAAGTTTAGGAAAGCAGAAGGGTAATCGAGAAGAGGAAGGAAAATAGAAGATATATATATATATATATATATATATATATATATATATATATATATATATATATATATATATATATATATATATAGAGAGAGAGAGAGAGAGAGAGAGAGATAGTACACTATTTACATTATTCGGACTATTGTTCTCATCTTTGTTGCCATATTTATTACAACGTTTCGGCCTTTCAGTATCTGTCTATATTTCTGAGATGAGGTATTATGTACACTATTTACATTATTCGGACTATTGTTCTCATCTTTGTTGCCATATTTGTCATAACGTTTCGGCCGTTGTACGCTCCGGCCTTCATCACGTGGATGGAATGTCGAACTGAACCCTTTATTTCGCTGACTGGGGTAGACTGTTCTAGTTCCACGTGACATGTCAGTTATCAGTTATATCCTGTCAAATCCACTCTCCGTGTCCTACACTGCCTTAACCAGGTATTGAACTCACACTCTTTGGGACCTGTCACCAGATCTAACTAACGCCTTTATCCACTGTGCCATGTGTCCCTTGAGGAATAAATATAGACAGATAGATATGAACAATTGAAATAGATAGATTGATAAATCGATATATAGATACATTCTACAGAAGATAGATAGATAGATAGATAGATAGATAGATAGGAAGAGACTGGGGTAGATAGATAGATAGATAGATAGATAGATAGATAGATAGATAGATAGATAGATAGTCTGAGATTAGATAGATAGATAGATAGATAGATAGATAGATAGATAGATAGATAGATAGGAAGATACTGGGGTGGATAGATAGAATAATAGATAGATAGATAGATAGATAGATAGATAGATAGATAGATAGATTCTCGTGAACACAAAGAGTGTGAGTTCAATACACGGTTAAGGCTGTGGAGAACTTGGAGAGGGGAATTAACAGGAGATAACTGATAACTGACATCCATTAAAACATGGCACGTGGAACTAGAACAGTCTACCCCAGTGAGCGAAATAAAGGGTTCAGTTCGACATCCCAACCACCTGAAGAAGGCCGGAGCGTACAACGGCCGAAACATATTAATAAATAATGCGGCAAATATACGGACAATAGTTCGAATAATGTAAATAAAGCCAAATACATATTGCTTATTTTAGACAGGTTGCATAAAAATAGTTTAAATGGGGTATTTGTTGATTGAACAGGACTTTTTTTTTTTAGTTTCATTAGAAAAAAGATATTTATTATTTTTTATTCCAGAAAGGTTCACTCTGTACAAAGCCCGGTGGTCAGTCGCGGTAGAGGGCTACGGTAGGAGGCCATTTGAGTGAATAGGAGGTGAAGATAACGGTTGAATCTACACTTAAACAGATTAAGATTGTAGTGATCGGGGAAGCATCCTCTTGGGAGTCCGTTCCACAGAGCAGTGGTTCCCGAGAAGAAGCTGTTAGTGTGGAACTTACTTCTCACCAATGTAAAATGGAGGGAATGTAAGTGGTTTGGTACGATGGAAGTAGCAAGGCAAGTCCTTGCCGTGAAGGCTTGAACTGGTGGGACCAGACAATGTAGCTCGTTTGAGCACTTTCCGATAAAGCCGTGTCTAGCTTGCCACCTCCCGCCTGTGGGAGAAAGCTTGGATGGTGGAGAATAATTCGTCACCTACAAGAGCTCGCAAACGCTTTTGGACTCTATCAAGCCTGGAGAATGAGGTCTAGGCAGCCCCCGTCCAAATCTGACAACAGTACTTCATTTTTGGCCTGATCTGGCTCTTGTAAATATAAAAGATAGCAGGAGGAGTCAGATATTTATTGACCCCCTGCAAGGAGTGGGCCATTTTTCATGTTCGAGTTTCACTTGAGTTTGGGTGCAAGTTTGAGGCCCA
>OZ038498.1:105985026-105992526 GCA_964036315.1 Acanthosepion esculentum | reverse complement strand
TCCGTTTTGAGAACGCGGAATGAGGGGAAAAGACACTACCTGAGGAATGAAAGAAAATAAAGAAAGACAGAAAGGAAGATAGAAGTATTTAAAGAAGTGAAATGGAAAAAGTTGTCATTTTCAAATCTTTCATTTGTATCCCCTTACTTCTTAAAATAACGCATTTCATATTTATGATTGTCATTGTTATGATCCAAGGTTAGGACCAAGGAAGAACAACACGAACACAAGAGTAGAAAGAATAAAGATATATTACACAGAATAATAATACAAGATGTTGAAGATGTTAGTATGACTGTCAGTCGGGTTTGGAGTGAACTACTATTGGCTCGACTCGATTCCGTCTCGTCCCTCTCTCTTGAGAGGCGCAATATTCATAGTGTCAGGAAGAGTTCACTCTATCGTTATAGGTAAGGTCCCATAACAGTTATTGCAATATTTGGTTAAATTTGTTAAGCTCAAATATTTAACGATGCGATAGGGTGATTTCTACAGGTTATTTTATTGACGTAGAACTCGGCATGAGTTTATTCAATCAATAACTGAAGAATTAAGATTCATCTGAAATTTCAAAGAGGAAAACCGTGAAAATTTCACGGTTTATTATCAGAAGCGCGAAGTGAAAGAAACAGAATCGAACAAGCCTAACTTACTTCTCGCACCGACATCTATTACAGTAACCTCCCCACCCCAAGGTGTACCCACTAAAAATAAATATTGCCATTTTTTAAGTGCCAATTTCATAGACATTTGTAGAGCTATCCTAAAAAAGAATTAGCAATAAGGATTATTAACATTATATTCCTGTCTGCCTTCCTTAGTTAGCACAGCCGTTACGCCCTGACAATAAAAAATGGACTATTCCGTTTTGATTGAGTGCGAAGATAGAAAAAGACTTACCAGAGACGCTACTTGGTTTCAGTGTGAAAAGAGAGGAAAGAAAGATAGAAGTATTTCAGTGAAATGGAAAAAAATTGTCATTTTCAATTTTTTTTAACAATTTATACCCCCTTACTTCTCAAAATAACGACCACTATTCATAATTTGATTGTTATTGCAATATTTTGTTAAAGTTTTTAAGCTCCAATATTTAACGATGCGGTAGGGATATTTATACTGATAATTTATTGCGTAGAACGTGCCATGAGCTTATTCAGTCATTAACTGAAGAATTAAGATTCGTCAAAAAATTCAAATAGAAAAACCGTGCAATTTTCCCGGGTTAAAATAGTATAAAAAATGTAGAATGGAACAGTTGAAAAGGGGAAGAAAAGGGGAGAGAGAAGAGGGAGATAGATAGATAGATAGATAGATAAGAACAAACTGAGAACGATAGATAGATAGATAGATAGATAGATAGGAACAAAATGAGAAGGATAGATAGATAGATAGATAGATAGATAGATAGATAAATAGATAGATAGATAAATAGATAGATAGATAGATAGATAGATAGATAAGAACAGACTCAGAACGATAGATAGATAGATAGATAGATAGATAGATAGATAAGAACAGACTCAGAACGATAGATAGATAGATAGATAGATAGATAGATAAATAGATAGTTAGATAGATAGATAAGAACAGACTCAGAACGATAGATAGATAGATAGATAGATAAGAACAGACTCAGAACGATAGATAGATAGATAGATAGATGGATAGACAGATAAATAGATAGATAGATAGATAGGTAGATAAGAACAGACTCAGAACGATAGATAGATAGATAGATAGATAGATAAATAGATAGATAGATAGATAGATAGATAGATAGATAAGAACAGACTCAAAACGATAGATAGATAGATAGATAGATAGATAGATGGATAGATAGATAGATAGGTAGATAGATAGAAATAAAGGAAGAAAAAAAGACAATGTCAAAATAATAAAAACAGATTCAAAATAAATGATTTCGTTATTAGACGAAATGAAAGAAAAGACGGAATATTCTTTTTTTTATGTTCAGTCTTGGTTCACCACAATTTTCTGTCCTTAGTAAAGAAGCTTTTAATAAATTTTGTCATCCACTAAGTCAAATATGTTATACGTTGTTTGCCTTTGTCCCTCTTGCCTTCAATCTCTCCTGTGGGTATCATATTTTCCAAGCCCGCTTTCCTCATTGTGTTCCTTAGAAATATAACTACCTCTTCCTCATATAAAGTATGAATATCGTTTTTGTTAAGATTTTCTCTAAAACTTTGTCGTTGCTCACATATTCGGTTCATGGTATTCTCGTCTTCCTTCTTATGAATATGTTGCCTCAAGTCTCTTTTTCATCTGTGAGGAGATTGTCCAGCATTCACTGCCATATAGGAGGACTGATATTACATAACAATTCAGTACACTTTTCTTTGTTTCTCTTGCTTCAAGTCTCTTCTTCATCTGTGAGGAGATTGTGCAGCATTCACTGCCATATAGGAGGACTGATATTACATAACAGTTCAGTACACTTTTCTTTGTTTCTCTTGCTTCAAGTCTCTTCTTCATCTGTGAGGAGATTGTGCAGCATTCACTGCCATATAGGAGGACTGATATTACATAACAGTTCAGTACACTTTTCTTTGTTTCTCTTGCTTCAAGTCTCTTCTTCATCTGTGAGGAGATTGTCCAGCATTCACCGCCATATAGGAGGAGCGATATTACCTAACAGTTCAGTACTCTTTTCTTTGTTTCTTGTGAAATGTTCCTGTTTCTTAATACTTTGCTTATCTTTAGCACGGTATATTTCGCTATCCCAATACGCCTTCGAATTTCAGTGTCGCACTGACCACCCTTTGTTGAAACACTTTGCAGATAGTTAAATTTTTGTACCTGTTTTATTTTCGTATCAAGACAAACAACAAAAACAAAACAAAAGGTTAAATAAAATAAAAACAAATGTATATAGCTGACTTTTAGAAGGGAATGTCTGAAAAATAAATTGGATTTCTTGATGGATTCAGATGTTTTTTATGTCTTATCAACCCTTTACGGATTATTTAAAGCCAGAAAATATTTTTAGATTGTAAGATTTGGGGAGCGGGATAATAATAGTTTAGTGATACAAATCTTACTAATTAACCCATATCTGGGGGCAGAAGAGGCAGACTCATACCTTTACAAAGTATAACGAACCCAATGAGAATTGGAACTCGGCTCCTGATAATGGCTCTCCGATTAACAACTCCGTGCCATTATCCATTCAACTATTCTAACATCCATTCTGGTATTTCCAAGACGTCACCCATCTAGATACTGACCAGCCTCAACGATGCTAACTTCTGCGATCGTACGGGAACTGTTGTAAAAATATATTGGGAATTAAATGCTGAGGAAAGTGTGAAGTAAATAAGAGACAAGATGAAAGAAATAAAAGAAACGAAGAAAAAAGATGGAAATATTTGAAGAGAACAAATAGTCAGAAACAAAAGACGCATGCGCCGTACATCTTTGGTCATCGTAAGTCCATTTCTGCCATCTGCCTTGATAAACTCCTTGCCGTTGCCGAGCCGTCAGCATCTCGCGAAGCGAAAACTTTACAGTTAGTTTAGCAGTTACCAATATTAAAAAGAAATCAAGATAAGAGTTTATTGTCTGCCTTGGAGATTATTATTCAAGTGACGCCCAACAAGGTTATCAAGTTCAAGTCCGACTAATCTGCACACCGTCATTTATAAAAGTAGGAAAAATCTGATAAGTTTTGATGAATGAAGCAAAAAGAAAAAAAAATCAACAGAAAGTCTATCGTCTGCTTCAAATTTGCTATCGTGACCAACTTGATACCCTAATAGCGTCGAAAATAAATATTTTAACATATATCTTTACAACTACAGGGCATTTATTTCAAATCCCCTTGACTTTATACATCATAAGCTTTTAGTCTGTTTCTATCATTCTTTTAGTAACTAAAGAATCTTATATTAACGATGTTTACTTTACTATGGCCAGGACATAAATACGTCGCACCTATGAAAATCGGACATATTAAAAGAGTAAAGATTTGTAGGGACGAATTTGTTCCGCCGTAAGACAGTATTTATATGAGGTATCATCTATGCGGAGAGACAAAAGTAGATGGAATCTTTGGATCATGAATTTATTGACATTGAAATTATTAGTTCAAATTATGCGCCGGTTAGTACAGACTACAGATTCAGGAGACAATGGCGAGTAACAAGTAAAGAAGAACAAAACGCAGTATCGCGAGATTTGAAGAGCGGAACGAGAACAATCTCTTTTGAATGACAAAATCTTCATTTATTAGGTTTGAGTCAAGGGTTATTCACTGTTATAATCATTAACTCAAGGGGAACAACTCTTGCTTCCCAGCTAAGCAGATGTATACAGTCAAACTTTAATCCGTCACCTTGGGACAATGCCATTGCCGGACCACCAAACATTTCAAAAAAGAAAACAACAATAAACTATGTAGCAGTGTCTGTCTGTCTGTCTGTCTATCTATCTATCTATCTATCTATCTATCTATCTAATCTCCGACTCTCTATCTATCCATCTACCTATCTAATCTCAGACTATCTATATATCTATCTAATTTAAGACTATCTATCTATCTATCTATCTATCTAATGTCAGACTATCTATTTATCTATATATCTATCTATCAATCTATCTAATTTCAGACTACCTATCTATCTATCCATCTATCTATCTAATCTCAGAATATCTATCTATCTATCTATCTAATTTCAGACTATCTATCTATCTAATCTCATGCTATCTATCGATCCATCTATCTATCTAATCTCAGAATATCTATCTATCTATATATCTATCTATCTATCTAATCTCAGTCTGTTCATTATCTATCTATCTATCTATCTATCTAATCTCAGAATATCTATCTATCTATATATCTATCTATCTATCTATCTATCTAATCTCAGTCTGTTCATTATCTATCCATCCATCTATCTATCTAATCTTAGAATATCTATCTATCTATCTATCTATCTATCTATCTATCTATCTATCTATCTATCTATCTATCTATCTATCTATCTATCTCTTCCTTGCCTGTCTCAAAACAGTCGGAAGTAAATCATAGACAAAACGTAAACAAGTGGAAATATTCCCTTTAAAATCGACATCGCTCAATATAAATGATTTAACGTAAGCAGCTAATGTTTTGTTTTAGCAGAATAAGAGATGAAATAATCGAATCTGATTCACTCATCGATGTTAATAATTGACACAAAGAATTTGCCTTCGAAACTCTCTTGGGAATCTTTCGCATAGCAAAAAGGAAAACATTGCCACAACTAAGAAAAGAACCGCGCTATTCAGAAGAGAATTTGAAAGTAATTATTTTTTTTTCCGTATTTCTTTTATCAAATGACGAAATAAAAGGAATATATATTTTAAAAACTATACGGGCAAGACTGATCGCAAACCGAATGGGTATTTTTTTTCCCAAACTATCAGAGCTGCTCTCTGCGTCTGTAAAATTATCGTTATCACTGTCAATATCACAAGACATAAGTAAGACAATCTTTTGAGATATATGTTTCACTGCAATTCTTTTCGTTGCATTCTTATGTTACAACTTTATAACGTCATTCCTGAACTACCTTGCTATCACAAAAACAAAAAAAAATACAAAAAATACTGTCGATCCAAACTAATCATATATAATGTACTATAAGCGGGATACGAGATTATTAGTCCTGGGTATGACGATAGACTACATCCGGCAGTAAGGCCTAAGATCGGGAGATTGGAGCTTTTGAGGAACGTGGAACCACCTCTTAATTGCTGTTGATACCAGGTCCGCCCTGACTCGGGGTGGTAGCACCTGTTAGGGTTCCAGCTATGGGCAAATAGTTAACCCCAAACAAAAAGAAAACACTGTGAAAGTATAAAAATACCTTTTTATAGTAAAAATACAAGAAATACTTTTTATGTAAAAGATTACCAACAATATATATCTATATTTAAATTACAACAGAACCTATTTATATTAAAATTACCAGAAAACCTATTTGTAATAAAATTAACAATATATTTTTAAAGGGAAATGATTAACTACATTTTATAGCAGATATAATAGGATTACCCTTAATACGTTTCATAGTAAAATGACCAACAATACATTTTATCTGTTGGTGAAGGCATACAATTGGGTTCAAAATATATTTAGTTGAAGCCATAAGATTGTGCTCAAAATGTTTAGATTTAATCATTAAATAAATGCATAGAGATGTCGATGTGCCGCTAAACAAAATCAACCAAAGCAAGAATAAATAACTCAAGAATTCTTTGAGCGGAACACTGATACATGTGCTTTTAACATTAAATCGTTATTTCGTGAATTTCGTGACATGTTAACCTAGTAAATTTTGTGACATCGTAAATGTGAGTTCAATCCCTGGTCCAGATAGAGTTTGCTTGTACCCAGTGGAAGCAGTCAAGCTGTAACTGAGCAGAACTAAAAATTAAAAAAAAAAATACGATATCTCTAGACTTGGGCTGTGGATCGAGAACAGTCTACCCATGTAGATTAAATAAAGGGTTAATTTTAGAAATCCCAGATAGATATATACCTAATGAAGGCCGTAGAACGCAACGGTTGAAAAGTTTTGATGGCAACAACAAAGATGTGGACAATAGTCAGAAAGTAAATACTGGAAATAATGATAAATCCTCATCCCAGAAATGCACACAGATTTTTATTTATAGATGAAAATTTTTTTTTTAAATTAATTTTAATTTTTGAAGGTTTTTTTTGGGTGGGGGGGTAACAGATGAGATTTTATGAAAATGAGTTTAGATTTCTCTTTGTGTGTTCCTAACTCAAAATAAAAGACAACATTTCACCCCAAGCAAGGCGGGAAGCCACTGGCACGCAAGGGGTTACAGAAGATTTGGAGCGAGAGCAGATAGGAGTGAAAGAGGAAAGGATGAAGAGAAGGATAGGGAATAGATCAGAGCATCTGGAGACGTCGATTGACATTACATTTGAATAGTTGGAGATTATAGCCATCAGAGAAACAGGAATAGGGGAGAGAAGTGCGAGATATGAAGCTATTGGAGTAGAAGAGACGGCTACATTTAACAGTTTCGACAGTGAAAGGGTGAGAGCGAGATGCCAGCCTTGTAGGACGCTGGAATTCATGAAGTCTGGGAACCAGCGAAAGCAGCTCCTCGGAGCAGTTACCATGAAAGTATTTGTAAAAAAAGACAGAGGGAGGCAACGGCACGTCTGTGAGAGAGCGACTGCAGATGAGATGCCAGATCAGGACCAGTTATATTGCATATCCGTCTCTGGATCTTATCAAGAACCTTGAGACAAACAGAAGGGGCTCCAGACCATATATGGCAGCAATACTCCATGCAAGGGTGAATGGTTGAATTGTAGACTTGAAGGATCGATTCCGGGGAGAAAAATTTCCTGTCCCGGCACAGGGAGCCAACTTTCCTTGCGGTGGATAAAGCAATTGACTCAATGTATTTGTTCCAACTCAGGTCAGCAGACAACTTGAGACCGAGCAGCCA
>OZ038498.1:105977526-105980026 GCA_964036315.1 Acanthosepion esculentum | reverse complement strand
AAGACCTTATGTCTGGCAACAGGACTCTGCACCATGCCACACAAGCAGGAGAACCCAGTCATAGATGTCAGACAATTTCTGCGACCACATCACCCATTACATCTGACCAGCTAACTCCCCAAACTGCAACCCCTCCTTGGTTATTATGTGTAGGGCGCAGTTAAGCAAGAGACAAAACAAAAACAAAATTCACTGTAACACCAAAGATGAACTGAGGGCAAAGGATTATGGCAGTATTCACCAGCTTAACAAAGAAACTGACAGCGAGAGGTGTGCATATATGGTTTGACTAGAGTGGTGAAGAGATTGTGCCGGGCCAAACACACATTTTGAAGGGCCGAATACAGAGTCCAGATATACTACGTGCGACAAGCTCCCTAAACGACCCTCCGCAGGTTTTGAATTCAGAGTTTTCCTTCTATGAGAACGGTTATCTGTCCTGCTATTTACCCATAGCTGGAGTAAGAAAAGAGGATTCATACCTTTCGAAAGGGTCTTAGCATGGAAGTGAATATAATGGATTCGACTGGAACTCGAACTCTGCACTCCTATATATATATATATATATATATATATATATATATATATATATATATATATATATATATATATATATATATATATATATAGGCGTTAAAATTTCCTTCCTTTCTTCCGTGCGACGATGGCCTAGGGATAAGACTGATTTCAAATCAGTCAGGTTTTGGTCCCGGCTTGAAGCAATCGAACGTCTAGCCACACTGAGGTGCTGTGATACAGCGAAACAGTCTGTCTGTGGATGATTATATCTATCTATCTATCTATCTATCTATCTATCTATCTATCTATCTATCCATCCATCCATGAGATAACGATATATGTCAAGAAACGTATTAAGAAAATTTTATGTTTTTTTTATAGATACAATAGTATCTATAAAAATAACGTATAAGAGTTAATTTTCTTTGTAATAGATGTTATTTTAGAAATCCGAAGCGATTCTTGTATCTGTAAGTTCGTTTCGTTGATTAAGTAGTTCGTTGACGTTTTCATATTTAATTATCAGAACTTTTTTCCGTGGTGCATCTGTCCCTGAAGTTTTTGGGAATTCGGGCGTTACAGTAAGGAAAGAAAATTATCTTTTTGGAGGTTTTACATGTATTTGTGCATATGTATATGTGTATGTATGGATATGTATATGTGTATATGCTTGTCTAAGAATACATACATATATATATATATATATATATATATATATATATATATATGTACGTGTATGCACAAGCATATTATTGTACTTCTTTGCTTTTGCATCTGTGTTGGGACATATATTTTTGTATATGCAAACATGTGTGACCCCGTCTGTGTAGATAGGTATGTATGTAGGTATGTGGATTAGTATACGTGCACTAGTTCTCCTTTCCTTTCTCCTGTTCTCTTCTTTTTCCTTTTTCTTTGTTCCATTCTTGAAAAATCATCTCCACTCCCTTCTCTTGTCCGGTGAATAAGAGGCCATCACTACTACTATCGCATCTCCTAGAAACATAGACCTCTCTTCTTCCATTCCTACTTTTTGGATCTATCTTAAAACACAACTTGCGTTAGTCTTGTTTAGCGTTTGAATCCCGGAAGAATTTTTGATTCCATTCATTGTTTTGAATCCAGAAAATCTGACGAAGCGAAATCGAATTCTCGATTTTGCGAAATAAAATATTACCATGGCTTTCTGAAGTCTCTGATTTGTTAATAAATTATCACTTACTCTGTTATTACATAGAGCTCTCAGGATTTATATCCTCCCTGGAATTGTCAATACGTATTACCAAGTAAGTTTATTTTATATATATATATATATATATATATATATATATATATATATATATATATATATATATATACATATATATATACATATATACATATATATATACATATATACATATATATATACATATATACATATATATATATATATATATATACATATATACATATATGTATACATATATATATATACATATATATATATACATATATATATATATATATACATATATATATATATATGTATATATATATATATCCATACATATATATATATATATATATATATATATATATATATATACATACATACATACATTAGATTGTGAAGTATCTATATTATATCATAAAGAAGTAATAATACAAAGAATTAATTAGTAATTTTAATATGATTAATGGCGAAATCACTTCGCTAGCTAGACTTAATGATACATTAACTTTCTAACAATTCCTTGTATAACACGATCATTATATTTGAATATTGGTCAGATGGAATTGATGATCCTGGTCCCTGTACTTAAAGTAGTTTCAAATATTACATCCTGAAAATGATAATTTCAAATGGTGTTTATGGAAGATGCTAGGGTCCAAAAAAAAAAAAAAATCCTAGTGGTCTACGAGAACATCTACAAAGGGCAATACCCCATCACTCTCAAGCTCCATAGTAAACTAAAGGGATAGATAGATAGAATTTCCG
>OZ038498.1:105967526-105972526 GCA_964036315.1 Acanthosepion esculentum | reverse complement strand
TACTTTCACGGTAATTGCTCCGAGGAGCTGCTTTCGCTTGTCCCTAGGTCTCGTGAATTTAAACGCCCCACGAGGCTGGCATCCCGCTCCCACCCCTACACCGTGGAAACTGTTAGATGCAGACGTCTCTTCTGCTCCAATAGCTTCATGTCTCGCACATCTCGCCTATGGAACTCCCTTCCCTATTACTGTTTCCCTGACAATTAAAACCTCCAACGGTTTAAGTGTAGCGTCAATCAACATCTCCAGTTGCCTTGATCTATGCACTTCCCTTCTCCACATACTTTCATTTTTCATTCCTATCTGCTTTCGCTCCAAATCTTCCGTAACCCCCTTGCCTTGATCGACCCACTGTCTTTCTCTTTCTCCACATCCTGTCCTTTACCACTCCTATCTGCTCTTCCTCCAACCCTACTTTAACCCCTTGCGTGATAGTGGCTTCCAGCCTTGCTTGGGGTGATACGCTTAAAAAAAAAAAAAAAAAATTACATCTTATAATTTACCTTGACTTAATTACATCCCATAGTTTACCTTGACTTAATTACATCTCATAGTCTACCCTGACTTAATTACATCTTTATGTATACCTTGACTTAATTACATCTTATAGTTTACCATGACTTAATTACATCTTATAATTTACCTTGACTTAATTACATCTCATAGTTTACCTTGACTTAATTACATCTTATAATTTACCTTGACTTAATTACATCTTAAAATTTACCTTGACTTAATTACATCTCATAGTTTAACTTGACTTAATTACATCTTATAGTTTACCATGACTTAATTACATATTACAATTTACCTTGACTTAATTACATCTTAAAGTTTACCTTGACTTAATTACATCTTAAAGTTTACCATGACTTAATTACATCTCATAATTTACCTTGAATTAATTATATCGTATAATTTACCTTGACTTAATTACATCTTAAAGATTACCTTGACTTAATTACATCTTATAATTTGCCTTGACTTAATTACATCTTATAATTTACCTTGACTTAATTACATCTTATAATTTACGTTGACTTAATTACATCTTAAAGTTTACCTTGACTTAATTGCATCTTATAGTTTACCTTGACTTAATTACATCTTATAATTTACCATGACTTAATTACATCTTATAGTTTACCTTGACTTAATTACATCTTATAATTTACCTTGACTTAATTGCATCTTATAGTTTACCTTGACTTAATTACATCTTATAGTTTACCTTGAATTAATTACATCTTATAATTTGCCTTGTCTTAATTACATCTTATAATTACCTTGACTTAATTACATCTTATAATTTGCCTTGTCTTAATTACATCTTATAGTTTACCTTGACTTAATTACATCTTAAATTTTACCTTGTCTTAATTACATCTTATAATTTACCTTGACTTAATTACATCTCATAGTTTACCTTGACTTAATTACATCTTAAAGTTTACCTTGACTTAATTACATCTTATAATTTGCCTTAACTTAATTACATCATAAAGTTTACCTTGACTTAATTAAATCTTATAATTTTAGTCTGAATAATGTAAATAGTGTACATAATACCTCATCTCAGAAATATAGACAGGTAATAAATTGGGTGAATCAAACAATTTGATATCACTCCGTTGGGCAGATTGACATCATTTTTAAGATGGAACAAGCTTGAGAAAAAGAGTTATAAATTTTCAGAAAACCTCGACGTCTTTGAAGACGGTTTGAAATACGCACTGCACCAACTATTAAGAGAATTTCTTTTTGTGGTCGTATTAAATGCAATCAAATTAAAAGGCTGTCAGTGAAAAGATGTTCCCTTATCACGAGTGATTGTTTTTAAAGTGGAATAAAGCTTCAAAGTCAATTAGGAAAATAAGAATGAGAAAAACGAAAATAAGGCGAAGTAGACATAAAGTTGTTTGTTATCAGTTGACTGACAAGTATTTCAAATGAAATCTTTGAAATTTTCAACATCGACAAACAAATCAAGACAGAAGCATACTTTGAGATTCAATCAATCTAATTAGGGAGAGTTATATATATATATATATATATATATATATATATATATATATATATATATATATATATATATATATATATATATATGTGTGTGTGTGTAATTAATGTACATATATATATATATATATATATTTATATATATATATATATATATATATATATATATATATATGCATGTATATATATATGCATGTATATATTTATATAAATTATATGTATGAAATAATAACAGACATACATACATATGTTTATAACAATGCATATATAAAGAAACGAAATGAATTATATTACATATATATGCGTGCGTGTATCATACATAATAACGATAATATATATATATATATATATATATATATATATATATATATATGAATATTTAGGTAAATAAATACAGATATAAATAAAATATTTATCATTACAATTAATATATAAAGATAGAAGTAATGACATAGAAACGCACACACACGTGTATATAAAAGGTGCGATGGGTAAATTGTCGACATTTTTTTTTAAATTCGCGCATGCGCGTTGTTTGTTTTTTACTTTCTCAATGGCACACTATAGTGGGGTGACTTGGGCACCGTCTGTGAGAAAAAGAGCAACATGCAGTACTGATTGGCATTCGCGCCGGACACTCCAATACGAACATTTCAGAGTGTGTCGGGTGTCAATCTGAGGAAAATGCATAGGATTTGAAAAAAGTTAGATGAGTCTAATGGTGATTACGAAGGTATATGGAGTGATCACTAGTGATGGCGACGTTGTGCCTCCATTCATCTTTCCACAGGGCCTCAGACTCAATACAAAAGCCTAGATCAAGAGCCTTGAGGAGTTAGTGCTGCCCTGAGCCAAGAGGGTGGCTGCTAGAAGATCTTATATCTGGCAACCAGATGGCTGACAGGCAATTTCTGCGACTACATCACCCCTTCATCTGCCCACCTAACTCCCCAGACTGCACCCCCCTTGATTATTATGTGTGGGGCGCAATTGAGCGGAAGACCAACTAAATTGGTTGAAGCCAATGGTGATTTTATTGAATAAATTTACTCTTTAGTATTTCAAAATATTTTTATGTAATTTTGGTAAATATATCTGTTAAAATGAGATGTCAGTATTATTTTCATTTTTGTGTCATTCCGATGACAATTTATCAATCTCACCCTATCTGGAGGCCGTGGTTGAAGCCAATGGCGATTTTATTGAATAAATTTACTCTTTAGTATTTCAAGATATTTTTGTGTAATTTTAGTAAATATATCTGTTAAAATGAGATGTCAGTGTTATTTTCATTTAGACGATAATTTATCCATCGCACTCTTTCTAGAGTACATATACACGTACAGGGTTAATAAGAGCTATTAAATTTAATTTTGAAAAATATTATTTTGAGATAATAAATTTAAAGTTTACGATAGACGATGTTAAATGTACAATCTAAGTGGTATCTCTCGTTTCGACGCAAAACATTGCTCAGTATGAAGATTTTCTCGGCAGAGAATATTATTAAGTCAAGCCTTTCAGCCATAATGCGCTTTGATGTCTTGCACGTCTGTTCAGAGGATCTTAGGGTTTACATCTAGCTAAGTAGCTACCTGAAGCAACAATGTTATGGGGTTCTTTGAAATCATGATATTGAAGGCGTTAATGATCTCTCGATTCTGCTTCGTACTTTATAAGAGAACCGTTGAGCCTAGCTATTGTCGACAATACGAAGGAAGACACCAGCTTATGGTGGACATACTCCGAAGTTCGATGTGCGTGCAAAGTTAGTCTGTCAATATATGAAGGAATTTGCTATTATATTCCTGGACAATCCATTTATTTAAAGAGCTTAGCGTAAAAACTTTGTTCGAGATTTGATTTCGCATCACATGTAGCGACTGGTTTTTTAAATTTTATTACGAATTTTGCTACCCTATCCTACACACACACACACACACACACACACACACACACACACACACACACACACACACACACACACACACACACACACATGTATATATATATATATATATGTGTGTATAATTTATTCAAAAATTTTAACATAAATATATAAAATCACTACAAAATGGTGAGTGATTTCATAACATATTTATGTTATATTTTTCGAATAAATTATAATTGCTTTATTCTGCATTGAGAAATCTTTTAAAAATAGTATTTTTTGGTTATTGGAATTTATTCCGTATACACTAATCCTATACTTGGGTGTATATATATATATATATATATATATATATATATATATATATATATATATATATATATATATATATATATATATGTGTATTATGAAATGGACAAAACCCGAAAATTATTTTAAAATATAATTTAAATTATTTAAATTATAATTTAAATTATTTAAATTATAATTTAAATTATTTTAAATTATAATAGTCGGACTTTGTCCGACAATTATACTTTATATATATTTGAAAATTTCTCGGACATTCAGGTCGGTAAATGTTATTAATACTATTTATTATAAAAAAACAGAGCATTTAATTAAATATTTGTATCTATAAAAAGAATGTATAAACATAAAAATGTCTACCCAATTATTAAACCAAATATATGAAACTACCGTTTTCTGTAGACATACTAAGGATTTAACACTACAATCTTGCTAAATTCCCAATTCCATAACTATGAACCTTTTATAATTATATATACAGAAAAAACGTTCTTTCGATTACAAAATAAATAGTGATGACCCCAACATAAAGAAATGCAATCCAACTTTAGAAATCTTATAGAAAAACCAAAAAATAACACTCCCAATTATTACAAAAGATAACACGAAAATCTTTTTACCTACTCAAATGTAATATTATCCCCTATCGCTATCTTCCCTCCCCTACTTCTCAAACTTAGGACGCTTGTGAGTTGACGTGCCTAAACTTTGACCGATGTTTATCAACGAAGAAATGTCCACACACCAATCAACATTAACCACCCGGTCCACCCACCACCAA
>OZ038498.1:105957526-105962526 GCA_964036315.1 Acanthosepion esculentum | reverse complement strand
AAAACCTTTTGCCCATGAAGTTCCATTCTCGGATGTGGCTGGGGTCCTTCCCCTTTACCAAGCCACTGTCTACGACGCTTAACATTTCGATAAAAGATCCATTTTTCGTCGCCAGTTACAAGTCTATCCAAAAAAGGTGTAACAAGTTGACGAGAATGGAGAGAAGATCAGATGTCAACTCGGGATTTGAGGTTGTTTTCAGACAATTCATGAGGCACCCATTTTTCAAGTTTAGGAACTTTTCCAAGTTGTTGAAGATGGCGATGAACAGTTGTATGGTTTGAACTGAGAACCACTGCCAATTCCTCAACTGATAAAGCAGGATTTTCTTCAAGGGCTGCTTCAAGAAGCATTTCATCTAACTCAACTGGACGCCCGGTTCGAGCTTCATCTTCAAGGGTGAAATCTTCACCTCTGAATTTTGCAAACCATCTTCTGCAAGTTCTTTCATTCAGACATTCCTCTCCATAAACTGAGTAAATGTTTCTAGCTGCTTCGGCTGCTGAGTTTCCTTTCTTGAACTCATAAAGCATTATGTGCCTCAAATAATTCTTGGGTACTTCCATGTTAGCAGGGTTTTAATCAAACAAAATTTAATTTATTGTTCTCTGAAATAAAATTTGATCAGTTTAAATGCATCTAAACATAAAAATAATGTTCATCTCCATTAGACATTAGAAAATACTCTTTAAATTTCGTTCATTTTAACAAAAAGTTAAAACTAGAACAGAACTTATGGGATGACCTAATATATATGGGTCTGTGCGTGTATATAAATAAATATATATAAATATGTATTACATATATATATATATATATATATATATATATATATATATATATATATATATATATATTGGGTGTGTGCGTGTATATCTGATTGGCATTTGTTTACATTTGTAAAAACAATACGCTAGATTTAGTTGTGTAACTCTACCGAGTGAAGATATCTCTGGCTAACACCAAATTAGTTGTGTTTCAATCCTGGCTTGAGGCATTCGGAAGTCTAGTTGCACTGAGGAGCTGCGATACAGCGAAACAGTACCGTCTGTGAATGACATATATATATATATATATATATATATATATATATATATATATATACACAAATGAATAAATATATATAAATGTACGTGTAAGTGTTCAAATACAAATTCATATATATATATATATATATATATATATATATATATATATATATATATATATATATATATATATATATACCTCCACATCTTACGTTATACATAACACCCTAACCCAACAGTACAACCGGAGTTTTATGTATAAGCTTTATTATAATTATTTTCTTTTTTAAAAATATGATTCCATAACGACACAGAAATTTCCATGTTTCAAAACTGAACCTAAACTTGTAAATTTAATTATAAAAATTAAACTTAAAATCCAGAATTTCGTTCCATTGTCAAGCGATGATAGGAACACCTTTGTAGGAAATATATACTTATAAGCACAGACAATCTTGATATTTTGGCTTGTTAAGGTTAAGGAAAATTCAGTCAATTTGGATTAAGGGGGTTGGGTTATAATTTCCCGAGACAATTTACGTATCAAATATACGTGTTACTTACAAAGTCAGGTTAAGTTTAGGTAGTGTTGGAGAGGCTGCTCCCAAACATAGACACAAGTTATTCATAAAAATGCCAAAATTGTATTGTCATTGAAAACCGAAACGACACTCTCAATAATAAATGTCTATGATTGTGTATTGACCTGTGCACTTGAGAAAAGCTAAAGAAAATGTAAACTCTGGCACTTTGATGTAATATATATATATATATATATATATATATATATATATATATATATATATATATATATATATATATATATATATGACATATTACATCTAGTCTTTCGTTGTCCTGTTATTACCTGTACGTAAAAAACAAATATATTTTCGTACCTGAGAATATGTGTATGCACAGCTGAAAGCTTGTAAAAAAATAAAAAAGACCTTATGCAACTGGAATTTATAAACAGGGATCATAACATTCATTTGCAGGTTCGGGGTTAATGTATTTTATTAAATTTGTTTGCGAAGATGTATTCTCGCCATTTATATCATTAACTTAAATATGTGTTTTTTGTATGAATGATTCATGTAATATATATATATATATATATATATATATATATATATATATATATATATATATATATATATATATATATATATATAACAGTGTGTTAGTTCCAGTTTCGGAATGTCTATCTCAATCCATTCATTTCAATCAATTTGTACATATTTCATTTTACCAAAAGAATCGTGAGATAATAATATTTTCTATGCCTTAGTATAGTGAATCATACTTTGTCACGCACATACACAATCATACATATATATATATATGTATATATATATATATATATATATATATATATATATATATATATATATATATATTCTTTAGCTAAAATCATATATATATATATATATATTCACGCACACATACACACACATGTAAATATATATATATATGTTCGTGTCTATGTCTTTCGATATTTATAAACACGTATAAATTTCTAGCTAAAAAACATTTTCATGCAGCTTTTTTCACACTGATGTTTCACTATAAATATTGCCTAAAACATTTCAATCAATTCCATTGCATAACGTAACGAATACATTTTTGCTTTCATATGAACGAATATAAACGCTGTCGAAGTTTAAATAGCGTGCTAAATTTAGTATCATTCCACAGTTTTAATAAAAGCTTAAAAATATATCGGACTCATCTTGACGTAATATTCTGTTCTATAAAAGGTACTATATATAACATCTATCTTGTCGTCAATGTTCAGGCTTTAGTAAAAGCAGGATTTTGATTGCCATTTTAATGATTTGAAAAGCACACTGTTCACGTTCTATGTTAATCTATTTGTGAGATTGCCAAGTGGCTGAGATGATTGCGTATATTTGTCTGATGTCGAAGTTCAAACCCTGGTAAAACGTCATAATTTTATTTTATTGTCTGTCCCTGTTCCAAAGTAGAAAATACTAAATATCTACTAAAATTCATTTCAGAAGCTATTTTTTATTTTTTAGGTTGTAATATTTAAAACAACCCCAGCACGGAAATTAAATGCATCAATAGATAAAAATATTTTTAGTTAAAAATAAAACTCACTTTATCCACTGTGCCATGTGTCCTCAAATGACAGGACTCAAAGACTGTGAGTTCAATACCCGGTTAAGGCAGTGGAGAACTTTTAGAGGGAAAAATTAACATGAGATAACTGATAACTGATATCCATTAAACATGGTACGTGGAACTAGAACGGTCTATCCCGGTGAGCGAAATAAAGGGTTCATTTCGACATTCCAACCACCTAAAGAATGCCGGAGCGTACAACGGCCGAAACGTTGTGATAAATATGTCAACAAAGATGAGGACAATAGTCCGAATAATGTAAATAATGTACAAAATCCCTCATCTCAGAAATATAGACAGATACCTGTTAATTATTGTTGCAACCAGATTCACCCAAACCCGCAGTGGTAGCACCTGTGAGGGTCCCAGTTATCAGTAAAATCAATAGTACATTTTTTATAATAAAAAAAACAACAATACAATTTACGGTCTAAAAATAAAATTCTAAAAGCTTACCTTCACCTTGAAAATATAAAATTATATACAAAATATCTGTAGTTGTAAGAAGAAAATTACGTACAACTATTTTGAGTTCAGCATTAGGCTGTGGTATCACCCCCACCATCACACATAGAAATTATACAACGAGCATTCATTGGTTAATCTCCTCCAATCTAACTCGCTGATTGGTCAGTTCCGACCAATCAAATCGCCTGCACGCGACAAGTCTGTTTTCGTGCCAACTAAAGTTGATCCTGTCACGTGATACAACATACTTTAAAAACCAAACACGAGTAATTCTCGCTCTTTTTACTCACTCGTGCGTTTCATCTCCGCTGCCAAAATGTGACCCTTAAAGAACTCCCGTCTTGACTAATGCAGTCAGATGTAAAAGAACTTTACAACAATCACGCAAGTACAATCTCTGAACTCTTACCAACTTGTCCAATAGACAATCTCTAACATGCAACATACCCATTCTTATAAACTACAGTTTAATAGTTAATCTAATCTTTATGAGCTCAGGTACACATATCTCCAAATCTAAGAGACATAACTCTATTAAACCTTTCAGCTTAATTGCATGTACACGAAACACTAATAAATTCAATTGTTATGTTTTCAACCCTACGTTCTGTCTTGTATTTTATACCATGTGCTATTTTACGTCAAATATAAATTGCATTGTGACCACCACATTGGATAGCGACCTCCAGTATAATGGCATGGTCCTTTCCACACCTTTCCTAGACAAAATAAAATAAGTGTGGCGGGACCCGCAACATTGCACGTCCACAACATATTTGGTGACGCCGACGTTCACCGCTACAATAATGGAAACCTCGTCGTTTAGGGGCCCCCTACAAGGCAACCCTAAAAACAATCAACCAACAACTTACCTATGATGAGACCGACCTTAGTTACAGTTTGTGGGAGAGAGTGTACAATTTTGTAGGACAAACAAGTACTTGTGAAATTGTTGTAGCACAAACAAAGTCGGCTTTGGAAATAATGATGTCTTCACTGAAAAGGCTTTGATCAATATTTGATATTGTTTCCAGGATTATCTTTTCAAAGGCGTTCGTTGGGATCGCCTCTTGAAGTCAATAACATCAAGAAGTCATTATCATGATAAATCGATATTCGAGCCCGAGTCTCATAGTCGGGAAGCTTTAACAACTGGGCCACACGATCATATTGAATATTGATAGAGAACAGTAGAAGTGAATAAATTACATAAAAGTAGTCCATTTATCTCATGACTATCTCTAGTTTTAATTCCACGGAATTATATGCACTCACCAGGAGACTTGATGGCACAGTCTCTCAGGGTAGAGACAGTTATGAGATAAATTTAAAAAATATTTTATTTAAAAGAGAAAA
>OZ038498.1:105932526-105952526 GCA_964036315.1 Acanthosepion esculentum | reverse complement strand
AACATCAATTGCATATGCATATGTGTACTCGGCGCATTACTTATGAATGCAAATGCAAGTATAAAAAAGAAATGCATTTCAATTGAATGTGATTAATATTTGATAAATAAAAAGGCGGGGTTTGTAAATATTTTCAGCGTCTTATTTATTTATTTATTTCGATTCGTTTTTTTAGGAATAAGAAATTTTACATTTCAAACAGACGTTTGTTAATCGATATTTAGTCGAACACAAGGAAAAACGCGAAGAATGATAGGAAGACTGTGATGCTCCAGATTTTCAATTTGGGAGAGCTTAATTGCTTTAAATACTAGTAATATATATGTATATATTATAAAGTAACTGATTTAAAATATGTTTTTTCGCTACACAGTAATAAGCATGTTTCAAAACAAAATGAGAAAAAAATTAAAATCTTTAGTGGTATATTCGACACGCCGAAAGTTACCGAACCTTTCCGTGTTTTGCCGATGATTTTACTTTACATTATTTATATTATTCGGACTATTGTCCTCATCTTTGTCGCCATATTTATTACAACGTTTCGGCCTTTCAGTATCTGTCTCATGTAATATGTAAATAATGTACATAATACCTTATCTCAGTAATATAGACACATACTGAAGGGCCGAAACGTTGTAATAAATATGGCGACAAAGATGAGGACAATAGTCCGTATAATGTAAATAGTGTACATAATACCTCATCTCAGAAATATAGACAGATACTGAAAGGCCGAAACGTTGTAATAAATATGGCGACAAAGATGAGGACAATAGTCCGAATAATGTAAATAGTGTACATAATACCTCATCTCAGAAATATAGACAGGTTTTACTTTACGTTCACAACAGAAACGAACGCAACAACTCTTAATTCTGAGTCTGTCTATATTTCTGAGATGAGGTATTATGTACAGTATTTACATTAGTCGGACTATTGTCCTCATCTTTGTCGCCATATTTGTCACAACGTTTCGGCCGTTGTACGCTCCGGCCTTCTTCAGGTGGTTGGAATTTCGAACCGAACCCTTTATTTAGAACTGTCTACCCCAGTGATCGAAATAAAGGGTTCGGTTCGAAATTCCAACCACCTGAAGAAGGCCGCAGCGTACAACGGCCGAAACGTTGTGACAAATATGGCGACAAAGATGAGGACAATAGTCCAACTAATGTAAATACTGAACTCTTAATTCTATTATAAAGTAGAACTTATAAAACTGAATTTTAGATAATACTGAGCCAGACTTGCTAGTTTTTTTTATTAGGTAATTGATTTGAAAAATTACATAAACTCACTCGTTTCAATCTAATATATGAAGAAAGAGATTTTATATTGATTCAGCACCGAACACAATGTGGATGTAATAGCTATAAAATCGAAAAATAAAACCAGTTTTTTTTCATTTCACGTTGTTCAATACAATGAAAATTTTTCAACCCAGAATTGTTTAATTCACCCATTTTTCCAACCCTTCATTAAATGATTCTGTTATCATTTGAATTTTTCTCCTTTAATCTTTGTTTGCTTTAAATTTTCACAATGCTATTCAAATAAATGAAAGTTTATCTTTTTATAAAATCTGATGAGGAAACATGATTAGGATCCTCTTTCACTGCAGAGAGATTCGATGAATGATATTGGATGAATAGATATCAAAAGATGCGTAACTTGCTAAGGTACGACGGAGGCTGAAATGTTCATAGGCTGACTATGAAGGAGGGATGCTAGAGCTGTGAAATCTTGCATGCATTAATTTCAACTCTTCTTATTAATAACTGCATTGTTTCTTTACAGGTACGCGGGTGGGCTGAAAAGTTCATAGGCTGACTATGAAGGAGTGATGCTAGAGCTGTGAAATCTTGCATGTGTTCATTTAAACTCTTCTTCTTATTGACTGTATTGTTTCTTTCCAGATTTAATTAAAATAAACCCATTAACGAATGTAAGAATGGTTTAGTGATGCATCACTTATTAATTAATGTTTGTTTAATTTTATGTTTGTGTCATATGTGACACTTCAGATCTGCTAGTGACCTGCATACAATTCCACATATTGTGCAACAGCGAGGATCTCGGGACATACCAACAGGAATATTTGCCAACGTTTTTCGCCGTTGGCTTTCGTCACTTAGCCAATGTTTCATCTTGCGAGAAGATCAGTATTGGACACTGTAACCAGACTGACAGTCATACTAACACCCTCCACATATTGTATTATTATTTCGTGTAATATATCTTCGTTATTTCTACTCTTGTGTTCGTGTTGTTCTTCCTTGGTCCTAACCTGGAACATAACAAAAATGTAGCTTAGATGTGACACAAGGCCGAAAGTACGGGTCACTCAGGGAAGATCCAATTCACTACTCTGGCCGTAATTGATCTGGAGAATTTCAAATTATGGTAAGTGAAAGATAAAGATAAAAAAACAGGCAAGATTCAGAGAAAATATAAGAAATCGGGTGTAAGAAATAAAAGATTTAATCAAAATTAGAATAAAAAAGACCTTAACTGTGTATTCACGTATAAAAGAACGATTTCGTTGTTGATTACATGATTAGGGATAAAAAAAAACATTTTGAAAATTTGTAATGACTTCCCTAGCAAATTCTGTTACATTGACTGAAACAAATCCTCTGTAAATGACAGGTTTCTTTAAGCCTCAAATTCCAATTTCATTGTCGGTCGTCGTGCCTTACTTTCAGTCCGACGACTGACCTTGACATACAACCGCCCCCCCCCAAAAAAAACCCCTGTCGATTTCCTCATCTAATTCTTAATTGCAAAAAATCCCTTGCCCACTGTAACATTGAATCAACTTTTCCTCAATGCTCCAGCAATGTCTAAAAAAAAAAAGTGTTTCTTTTTAAATCTAATCAGGAATATAAAGTTTTCTCTCTATTTAAAAAAAAAAAATCAATTCACCCCAAGCAAAGAGATAATGCAATGGGCTAATGGAAACTGAAAAAGAAGGAAAAGATTTTAGAAGGAATAAGAAACCAAATAATTATATAAAGTTCAGAATGTAAGCGGAGACGTTAGAAGTATAGAGTTGAATTAGGATTTAAAAGGAACCGGTAACCCAATCATAAACAGGAAATAAGGGAAAAAACCTCTACTCCTGTTCAAAAGACGTGTGAGGACGTGAACCGGGCGATAGTTGAACCTACTGAGTAAAAATAAATAAATAGTAAATAAAAGTTCAGACTTTAGACGGAGACGTAAGAAATATTATTTAATATAAGATTTTTACAAATAGAACACACACACACACACACACACACACACACACACACACACACACATATGTATATAATATATAATTTCCATTTAACAGTAGGTGTTTTATTCTTTTCTTTTAGACTCCAAAAATATTTGGATAATGAAGATTGAATTTAGATTTTAAAATGGGTAATATTTAATTTTTAATTTCAAATTTTATCGTATAATTTAATATTTATTTGTGAGAATTAATTCTATTTTAGTCTAACCCCAACATTAAAGCATTAAATAATTATTATAACCAAAGTTCGTTGTCAATTTTTTTGAATTCTCATATACTTGTATTTTGATTGATCATTTCAGCTTATGTAACAGCGTTTCCCCTGTCGAGGGGTGTTTGGTTGATTTGAACCTTTTAAAACCCTTTATTCTACATTCAACATCATCAGAAGTTTTGAAACAAAATGGCTATTTTTGTAGTGATTTTATAACATATTTATGTTAGAATTTTCAAATAAATAATTATATCTGCTCTATTCTGTATTGAGCACTCTTTTAAGAATAGTAATTGTTGGTTATTGGAATTTATTCCGTATACACCAATCCTATACTTGTATAAATATATATATATATATATATATATATATATATATATATATATATATATATATATATATATGGGCCGTCAGCCTGGATTATTTTTTCTAATCAATTCACCCCAAGCAAGGCAATACTGCCACTAAGATTCAAGGGGGGGGGGGTACTGGTGTATGGGAAAAAGAAGGAAAAGATTTTAGACGGAATAAGAAACCAAATAATAGTATAAATTTCAGAATTTAAGCGGAGACATTAGAAGTATAGAGTTGTATTAGAATTTAGAAGGAAATCCTAAAAAGGAAACAAGGGATAAACCTCTACTCCTGTTCAAAAACGGTTCCGTGTTAGCTGGGTACCATCACTTATTGTTGTTCATTTAGTGACATAACATTGACTCAAACTTTAAATATATTGCTTTCTGATTTTCGCTGATTCTATCTTTTTTTATCAATTCACATCAAGCAAGGCGAAGATGCCACTAACATTTGAGCAGTTACTGCGAATGAAAGTGAATGAAAAGAGTTTACATGGAACCGGAAACTAAATCCTAAACAGAAAACAAGACATAAACCTCTACTCCTTTACAAAAGACTTTACATAAATATTATTATTATTATTATTATTATTATTATTATTATTATTATTATTATTATTTCCTTTGATATCTGGCGTTTATACATTTCTTTCCGGGTCCCACCCAGAAACCTAAGGTTAGAAATGGCATCCTGAAACTTCCTACTGACAAAAAAAAAAAAAAATTACATAGAGAAAAACTTTCGTAAAGTGTGGGCTGTACTTGTGAGAACAATTTTTTGTATCTCTTTGAGGCATGGACTTCCAGGAATCCCTTCAATTAGTCTACTGGAATCTTTTCCAACCAATCCTAGGGCTCCAACTACAACAGGGATTGTTGATGTTCCCATGTACCACATTTTTGAGATTTCGATTTCAGGGTCCTTGTATTTTGACAGCTTTTTGAATGTATTCAAAGATACATTGCAGTCTGCAGGGGCTGCCATATCAATAAAGAGGCACCTTTTTGTTTGTGGTTTTAATAACAATGGCTGGGCGGTTGGTTTTGATTGTTCTGTCTGTGTGTATTGTGTAGTTCTATAGAATTGTAACAGGTCCTATCTCCGTAACCGAGTCTGGGTGGTGTTATTATTATTATTGTTGTTGTTGTTATTATTATTATTATTAATAATAATAATAATATAAACGTTATTTTTAGTTGGTACAAGTGTTTGAGTTGCTACTCCTGATTTTTTATTTCTCGAAAAACAAGGAAATTGATAAAAACCAGCCTAGATTGAGAAGTCCAACTAAAGAAATCTTGTCCGTCTGAAAGTAATTGAACATTTGTTCTTTATTTACCATCAGGGAAATCACTTTTTGGGCCAATGTGTGCCTTTATCAGTTCGGCCACAGATATTAGCCTGTAAGGTTGAAATTATCTATTTAAAGAAAGCGCATTTTCACGCTGGGATTTCTATGAATCTAGAACTGCTAGCTTCAGTTTCATACCGAAACGTAAAAAAATAACTTTTCAAAGGATTTTTTATCCGACATTATTTCTAGGTAATTTTTTTCAAAGTTATAATTACATACATACTTGTTCCTTCCTCTCATTTCATTCAAAATACGTAACGGCGGCATACCAGCATGCATCTGCTTATTTGTGTGATTGTCCACCCATACAGATTACTTTTTACAATGACACACCAACGTAGCTTCTTTACCTGTCAAGAAGTTGCAAAAGGTTCGAGCTATTTATTCATAAAAGAAGTTTTAATTTAGTGTAGTGAATTGTATAAATATATGTTGTGTTATGTTTATTTAAATTCATTTGATGTTGTTATAATGTTTTATAAATATTTATTGTTTTTCACGCAGGTAATAGATGGAAATAAATACAGTGTTCGATAAAAGTGACTCTCCTGATTTTTTTTACTAAGTGTTCTCTTCTTCTCTTCTAAATTCAAAGGATAAGCGATCTAAAATCCGAAGAAGAAGCTTTGAAAGCTCTTTGAATTTAGCAGTAAGAACTGTCAAGCATCCGTTCACTATAATGTTCTGGGGATGCTTTTCTTTTCATGGAACTAGTTTCTTAAAACTTATTGAAAAGACCCTCAGGAGCGAGCAGTAAAACGAGAATTTTAGAGTCTTGTCTGCTCCTTTCTGCTGAAAGAGTGCAAATCGATCCCACCAAGCTCATTTTTATGCAGTATAATGCTACCTGTCACAAATCAAAATTGATGAAGGAATACTTTGATGAGAAGAAGATGAGTGTTATGACATGGCCGCCCCAATCTCCTGACCTCAACCCCATAGAAAACTTAATGAGCATTATAAAGTATAGGCTCTCGAGAAAGCAGTTGAGCAACAAATAGGATTTGATTGTGAATTTCATATCCGAATGGAATTCAATGCTTGGAGATGAGATTTGCCAGAACCTAATCAAGTCAATGCCAAAAAGTGTTGAAAAGGTTATTCAAAATAAAGGAGGACACATAGATTATTAAATATTTCGAACTATAAAACCTATTATAAATAAATTATACCTCTATTATTCTTTATTTAAAGCTGTTCGGTTATGTTTCTATTGATTACTAGTTGCAGGAAATAAGTGAGTCACTTTTTTTGCACAGGGTCTTTCCCTAAATCTCATTTATATACGAAATTATAATTATCAATAAGAATACCTTAGGGTGAGTAAACTTTTTTACTAGGTGGTCGGCAAGGGGTCTTTAGTAAGATTAAAAATTAGTTTGACCCCAAAAACAATAGCCAAAAAATGTTTTAAGTCAAAAAAATCAGGTGAGTCACTTTCATCGAACATCCCTGTATGTAAGATTTTATTTATATGCGTAGATAGATATAAGAATGTCTATCGAAAACAATTACTGAATTTCACGTAAAAACAGAAAAAAACAGTCCCAGCTCAAGAACCCCTTGTCTAATTTTAATGGAAATTTGCACTACACTCAGGAGGGGTTCAAGTTACAACATGCCTCTAAATCGATTGGGGTATTATATATTGTTTAAGCTATATCTCGGAACAAACATACTAGGAGATTTGTGTTTTAGTATTATCTAGAGTTTCTTTGATACTTAATATCTTTTCTTTCTTCTTCCTTTTAATTTTTACTTTTTCATTTTATTTTCTTCCTTTTCTTTCGTTTTTCCTTCTCTCTTCTCGATTCTTGAAATTCCTTTTCTTTTCTTTTTCCCTTCTTATTCTTTTTCTCTATCGGCCGTTTTTCTCAATTTTTGCTTTCTTCCTCTTCCTTTTCGCCCTCTTTAGTTTTTATTCCCGTTTTCTTCTTTCTTTTTCTCTATGCTTATCTTTCTCCATCTTTATTTCCCATATTTCCTCCTTCCCTCTTATTTCATTTCCTTCACATTTCCCCCTCCTTCCACTCCTCTCAACTCTCTCCCCTTTTCATTTCCTCTTCCCTCACTACACTTCCCCTCTTTTCGTTCCTATTACGTTCTCTAGTTTTTTCTCCTCTGCCTTTTCCCTCTCCTCTCACTAATTTCTCTCCTTCCACAGTTCATTTCTCATTCTCCCACTCTCTATAATATCTTTTTTCTCTTTCTAATCTGTTTCTCTCTCCCACCTTCGCTAACAATGTCATCAATAAATAACTCTATTATTGCCATCAGAGTTGCAGTCGTCTGCTTAGTCGTATCAGTCGCCGTTTGACAAGAAACGCTGTGGTTCGTGCGCAATCACCGCTCCACGCCTCTCTTTCTCATTGGTTCGTACCAAATGTCCTCCTGCCAATCATCTGAGACGATAAAATGGCAGAACTTTTTTCCTATACCGACAGAGTACCAAAAAGCGTCAGTTGACAGATGGATTTGCCTAAGTAATTAGTTTCTTTCGTTTTTTCTTTTTAAAAATCTGACTCAACGAATCCAAATATTATTGAAGGAAATTTTGTATCAGGTTCTAGTTACATGATCAATATTATTGGTGAGAGAATATTGGCGAATGATTATTATTTAGTACTGACACTACTAAATAACTCGCTAGACAATATCACCAAAGGAATGTTTTATAATATAATTTATTGAAAAAATAATAACTTCAAATAACGGAAAAATACTGCAAATATAATACGTCCGATAATATTTATTTATTTTTTCGCCAATCACAGGAATTAACAAACTTGAGTTGAACCTGAAAGAATTGGAAGTCCTACCAGGATTCATTATTGGCAACCACAATCATAACAACATAAAATATGCAGATGACACATTTTTGATAGCAAACATAGAAAGGAAATTACAACAACTCCTACTGAATGGGTTGCACATGAGACTTAATCAACCTATGCATCAAGGCAATTCAGAGAGAATCAGTAGTCCTACCAGGATTCATTATTGGCAACCACAATCATAACACCATAAGATATGCATATGACACATTGTTGATAGCAGACACGGAAAGAAAACTATAAAATTCTTACAGAAGGTATTGAAGGAAAGCCAGAAGAAAGGACTAAACACCAACAGCAAGAAGACATCATGTATGGTTGTCAACAAAATGATGAGCACATAAGGTAAATTATAAATTGGAGATACCAAAATAATCATGCATAAATGTTTAATTATGTCGGCATTTTTTTAACAGAAGACGGAAATATGTGACACTGAAATCCGCATAGATGCCTTCCAAAAGAATAGACAAAGATGCCTTCCAAAAGCTAAGCAACATATTAAGAGAGAGAGACAAACTTCGTTAGAAATAAAGTCAAAGAGGACTGAAGTGTTACGTGATTTCTGTCATCATATATGGCAGTGAATACTGGACAAACTCCTCACAGATTTAGAAGACACTCGAAGCAACGGAAACAAATTTAATAGCACTGAACTGTTATGTAATATATATCTTCCTATATGGCTGTGAATTCTGTACAATCTCCTCAAAGATGAAGAAGACACTTGAAGCAAGAGAAATATGATTCTGCAGAAGGATGCTGAGGATGCCATGGACCGAACATATGAGTAACGACATGGTTTTGATGAAAATGGAAATAAAAAAATTACCTTTTACATAACATCAGGAAGAAAGAGTTGAAATTATTTGGGTACATAATGGGAAAAGTAGGCTTGGAAAATCTGTTGCTCACAGGACAGATTGAAGGTAAGATGAATAGATGAAAACAACGCATAAGAAACTGGGGGATCTTGAGTAAATGGATAAATAGCAAAAAAACACAATTTATTAGATGTGAAGAACAGGAAATTGTAGAAAACCCTTTTCGACTACGTCCTGAAGGGACACGACACATAAATAATAATAATAATAATAATAATAATAATAATAATAATAATAATAATAATAATAATAATAATAATGTAACAACATATGTGCACTGGAATATATGCAAGAAGCACAAAATTAAAACCACTGAGAGATGGTATGAGCAGCAACCAGATACAGTTACTCAAAATAACGATATAACTATCCTCTAGGACATGCCAATTCAAACTGACAGGGAAATAAAAGCCAACGAACCTGATATTCTCATAAGAAAAAAACAAGAAATTCAGGAAGTGTTTGCTTATTGACATAGCAGTACCATTTGAGAGAAACACCTCCATGAAAATTATAGTATAAATACAAGTACCTGGAGATCGAGATTAACAGGATGTGAGGAATGAAGACTGAGTCTGTACCAATATTAGTCGGAGCTCCGGGCCTCATAAGAAAATGTCCCAGGTAACATCAACATACAAGTTGCTCAGTAGATCGCCCTACTAGGAACATCCCATATACTAAGTGCTATCAATTAAATGACAATTCTAAGGACCATAGTTTGAACCCGGAACTATAGGATACAAAACAGGAAGCATAACACACCAATAATAATAATAATAAAGCCAAAGTCAGAAAGGGTGGCATTCTGTCTCGTAACATAGCTGGTCAATGTAGGTGGTTGCTAGGCGACTAGCTCGTCTTGCACCATGGTTAGCAGTCCAGAGCTGTAGATCACTCACGGGTGCTTGTTTTGCTCGTCAGCAATGCCCTGCAATGCGCATTCTGCGTTCACGTAAAATTGTAGAAATATCAGTGATGGGTCCACATTCAGTTGGATGTTTTCCCCAAGAGTTGTTAAGTATAGCTCTCAGAATCTGAGTGACGCTACAAATAAGCTTACACTTAAGTTTTAGTTAATGCCCAAACAGTGGTGCTAATTATTTACACCGCCTCTACAGTCGCTGGAAAGAAGCTCCGTTTGAGGTTGTCTGGTAGATCAGAGTTCCAGGTTACATCCATTTTATTCAAGGAGGCCCAGGCTTTAGCTATGCGAACGTTCACATCCTTATTGGTAGGATTTGTCTCGCTTCTTAGGTGCCGTATATGTCGGCATACACGGCGACTTTTTAACCTGAAAAAATCCCCACCAAAATACGGAGCCATCTTATAGTCTAGGCATAATATGTGAACGTTAAACCCTGTGTTTTATGGTAAGTTATTAGCAGAGGAAATGATTGACGATAGACTAACCCCTGCCTTGGTAACTATCGACACAAATACCTTTTACTGAAACAACTTAAGTCAAATTGTCATAATAAAATAATAAAAAAGTAGTGTAATAAAAGTACTCTTACCACATATAATATGTGCTATGATTGCCCGACAAATTCGTCCAAAAAAGAACCCCAAACTATCGTCGCATACTGTAAACAACTGATAGCATTGGAATTAGAATTTGAGTGAAACGACAATATATGCTTACTGTATTCATTTGATATATTCAGTGCAATGCATTTTAAAATACAGTTTGTGGGGGCGTCTTGTATGGCAAATATAGCGCGAAACTTAGATTTTAACATGAAAATTTGGAAGTTGACTTATATGTCCAATGCCCTTGTACGCTAGAATATATGGGATGTAAAAGATTCAACAGATTTTATTGATTCATATTTTCTATTGAGCTTTGTTGGTTGAAGCCTATGAATTCAGTTTTAGAGACATTAACATAGAGTCGAACATCATTGGCAGCTTTTCTAGATGATGCAAGAGTACTGTGGTATTGGTAATGGGGTCTGCATCTTTGTAATGAGTGACGTATCCAATAATTCTTTTAATGAATCATAATTATTGTTCTTAAAGTATAAAGTTTGATGGTATGTTACATTGTCGTATATTTCTTTATTTAATCGACATTTTCATTTTTATTTTCTGTCAGTCAGCAAAAAGGGAAATTTGAAAATACTTGCATGTCGTTCTGCAAGTAAATCTCTTATTTGTATTTACACAGTTCAGTGTTGTACATTATGTCTAATATTTTATTTTATTATTAAATTATCTTGGACATTCATAAGTCTATCACACCACCTGTCACAGTCCTGCATGGAGGTCGGTAGGTTATTAGGGAGGCATTCTGTTTCATAACATAGCTGGTCACTGGAGGTGGTTGCTGGGTGACCAGCCCGTCCTGCTCCAGGGTTTGGTGTCCAGAGCAGTAGATCACTCCTGAGTTCTTGTTTTGCTTGCTAGCGGTGTCCTGCAAAAACATATTCTGTATTTGTGTAAGATTGTAGAAATATCAAAGATGTGTCTATAGACCAGTGATTTCGATGAATGTTGTCTCCTGATGTTAAGTATGGCTTTCAGCATCAAGCTTAGACTCTAGGGTTTTAGTTAATGTCCAGGCAGTGGCACCAGACATTAACACCGCCTCTACACTGGCTCGACAGAATCTCCACTTGAGGTTGTCTGGTAGGTCAGATTTCCAGATTACCTCCATTTTATTGAAGGTGGTCCAGACTTTAGCTATGCAAATTTTCACATCCTTTTTGGTAGAATTTATCTCACTTCCTACGTATGTAAAATATTTGACAGGTTATACTGATTCTCCTGAAAACGTTTGGATTCACCCTTGTTTTTTTTTTGTTTTTTTTTAAGCTTATCACCCCAAGCAAGGCTGGAAGCCACTAGCACGCAAGGGGTTACGGAAGGTTTGGAGGAAGAGCAGATAGGAGTGGTAAAGGAGAGGATATGGAGAAAGATAGTGGATCGATCAAAGCAAAGGGGTTACAGAAGATTTGGAGCGACAGCAGATAGGAATGAAAGGTGAAAGGATGTGGAGAAGGGAAGTGGATAGATCAAGGCAATTGGAGATGTCGATTGACGTTACACTTAAATAGTTGGAGATTGTATTTGTCAGGGAAACAGGAATAAGGAAGGGAGTTCCACAGGCGAGATGTGCGAGACATGAAGCTATTGGAGTAGAAGAGACGTCTATATCTAACAGTTTCAACGTCTATGAATTCAGTTTTAGAGGCATTGACATAGATTCGAACATCATTGGAAGCATTTTCTACATGATGTAGGAGTAACTCGACCACATGATAAATAATAAGAGAAACAGATTATCCGTCTCCTGAAACTTAAGCAAGGGTTACAGATTAACCCATCTAGACCAGTAGATGGATAATTCAATATTATTTCATAAAATCTATCAGAAAGAGAAGAATATTTAACTATTTTTGAATCTCTGCGTCTCGGGCGACGGACCCCGGCTCAACCGCGGACTTGATCAAATTTCCGACCGAAAATGTATCCGCACAGGTCGCATCCCAAATCAACGACTTCCCCATTTTAAAAGGGAAGATGGTAATGCCACCCGGCCGCTTTCCATCGCCACAGTCGAAGCCTACTGGTTCGATTTGGGAAGGGAACCCAGCTGCATCCAAACCTTTTTTGATGATGTCGTTAATTGCTGCATGCCGTGGAAAGCGTCCGGCACTACGACGACAGGAGAGAGGATGCAAACCAAACTCATCGATGGAGGCTCCACATCTGCATCTGTGACGCTTACATAATTTGAATCCAAGACGGATCCCGACTCCGACCCGAGTGCACTCATAATCTAGATTAAGGAACGAGCCTCGCTAATCGGAGTGGCTCTTGCAGCGTGTCTCACTGGCGATGGTTCGAGGTAATGCTTTCTCAATCATTGCGGCTGGCAGAGGATAGAAAAAATTGCTTATGGTTACGTTGTTCTGGAATTGTCATCAATGGTCGACTCTGAACTTGCTTTGTTTCAATAAATTCTCTTCTTTTTAGAACATTAAAAAAATGTTCATAAAATACCTTTAGAGAAAATTATGACAGAGAGCAAAAATTGTTCGTGTTTAAGACTTCACTGGACTAAAGTGATCTTTAATTTGATGTAACTGCACACGCGCACGAAGGTGAAATTTAATATTTTTTATCTTTTTGTTTTATTTTAAAATATATGTTATAGGTACATAGCCTCGCCAGTTGAGCACCTCAACGTGCTCCAATGTTTAGCAAGCTTCTCTGGCTTGATCTGTTAGGCCTGAGGAATGAGTTCGATCCTTACGGGGTGCCCCATACTTTCGGTCTTGTACTACATCTAAGCTACGATTTGAAAATCATTTTTTGGGCACTTCGACATAGTGTAATGGTTAGCAAGCTTGTCTCGCTAGATCAGTTACTACTTAATAGTAATTTTGATTCTCACTAGGTGCCTCGCCCTTTCAGCCATGTACCACGTGCAAGATAAGCTTAGAAAATAATTTTAGGCACCTCGATGTGGTGTAACGATTAGCAAGATCGTCCCGCTAGATTAATTATGACTGAACAGTGAGTTCGATCCTCACTAGGTGCCCTATACATTCGGCCTTGTGCCAAATCTAAGCTACGCTTAGAAAAACACCGGAGCACTTCGACATGGTATAATGGTTAGCTAGCTTGTCTAGCTAGATCAATTATAACTGAATAGTGGGTTCGATTCTCATTGAATGCCCCCAAACATTTGGCCTTGTGCCACATCTGAGTTAGGCTTAGAAAATAACCATAGCCTAACCGATTTGATTTAGTTTCTTTTACTTTTTCTTCATGTTTCCATAACTTTTGTTATTTATTATCCCATATTGTAATAATAGAAGATCTATAAAGAAAGATGAAATGTAAGGTTTGGTTTGGTTTGTTGTGCTTTACGGTATATCAACCTCATTGGGTTATTTAATGTCGACAACTTTTCCTGGTAATATTTTGTTTTGTCAAAAAACTATTTTTCTGGTAATATCTTTTTCCTCAAAAATGTATAGCTGGTAATATTTTAAAACATGTATTGCTGGTAATATTTTTTTTTCAAAGACGTATTGCTGGGAAAATTAAAAAAAAAATATATTGCTGGTAATAGTTTTTATTTTCAAAAATTTATTTCCGGTAACAATTCTTTTACAAAGTATCAATGGTATTAAAACCCATTTTTACACTTTATAATGCTTTTTACGTCAGTTTTGGGGTTAACTATTTGTCCATAGCTGGGACCCATACAGGTGCTACCACCCCGGGTCAGGGTGGACCTGGGAATACCAGCAGTTAAGAGGTAGTTCCCCACTCTTCAAAACCTCCTAATCAGAGGCCTTGCTGCTGGACGTAGTTTATCGTCATACCCAGGACGCATGAAATGTAAGAACCTGGATGTAAATTGACTCTGGATGTTCAATTGATTAAAGCACATTCTATATGATTTCGTCTTAGTAAATTTCATTCTCTTTTAATTAAAGTAGCATTTACTAAATAGAAATTACGGGCAGTCACATTACAGTCACGAGGTAATTTAGTGTGTTGTTTTGTAAAAAAACCCTTTTATGTTCATATAATCTTTCATATATATTCAAATGACAATTATTATTTCTTTCGTGTGTTTGTAAAATCGCATAAACGTGAACATCACTATAATCAAATGGAGACCTACACGACGAAAACAGACACACAAAAACTTCAGTTTCTGTTTATATTTCTGAGATGAGGTATTAGGCACACTATTTACATTATTCGGACTATTGTCCTCATCTTTGTCGCCATATTTATTACAACTTTCGGCCCTTCAGTATCTGTCTGTATTTCTGAGATGATGTATTATATACATTATTTACATTATTCGGACTATTGTCCTCATCTTTGTTGCCATATTTATTACAAAGTTTCGGCCCTTCAGTATCTGTCTATATTTCTGAGATGAGGTATTATGTACATTATTTATATTATTCGGACTATTGTCCTCATCTTTGTCGCCATATTTATTACAACGTTTCGGCCTTTTAATATCTGTCTATATTTCTGAGATGGGGTATTAGGTACACAATATACATTATTCGGACTATTGTCCTCAAATTTGTCACCGTATTTATTACAACGTTTCAGACCTTCAGTATCTGTCTATATTTCGGAGATGAGGTATTATGTACACTATTTACACTATTTGGACTATTGACCTCATCTTTGTCGCCATATTTATTACAACATTTCGGCCGTTTTACGCTCCGGCCTTCTTCAGGTGGTTGGGATGTCGAACTGAACCCCTTATTTCGCTGACTGGGGCAGACTGTTCTAGTTCCATGTGCCATGTTTAATGGATGTCAGTTATCAGTTATGTCCTGTTAATTCCTCTCTCCATGTTCTCCACTGCCTTAACTGGGTATTGAACTTACACTCTTTGGGTCCTGGCACAGTGAATAAAGGCGTTGGTTAGATCCAGTTACAGGACCAAAAGAGTGTGAGTTCAATACCCGGTTAAGGCAGTGGAGAACATGGCGAGGGGAATTAACAGGACATAACTGATAACTGACATCCATTAAATGCAAATAGTGTACACGAAAACATTTTCCACTTTATCATTGTTCTTGATATATAAAAAATTAGATATCGTTTTCCCATAAAATATTTTATATAGTAAATATTCAGTCTGTATTAGCCATTAGATTTACTGAGGATAACATATTTCTACGTCTAAATATTGTGATACTCCGTCGATATATGGTTCGTCTTTTTCAATATCTTTCGTGAATGCACTCAATTCAAACAGACATTGATCCATTTTTGTAAACACTTGTCCCCACTCGTTGAACGAAACGATGTTTATTTTCAAACCGTCTGAACAAGTCTTGGATTACTGTGTCATTGGCCGAATAAAGTTATTGTCTGTCTTTTTGGCGTCTTTGAAGAAAGAATTTTTGTGTTTACATCTTCGCCTCTCTGAATTATCGTTACTGATCTGGGGTCAACGTGGCAAGAGGACCAAGGCAAGTGTGAGAGATAACAGACGTAGATATTGGGAGCAGATGAGAGAAGTGGAGGTAGAAATAATTAGCAAAAAGAAGTATTATTGAAGAAGACAAAAAAGGGTAATCATTTCATTTGATTTATCTGTTTTTTTAAGGATTATCAACCATTTGCAGGTTATTTAGAGCCAGAAAATATTTTTAGATTGTAAGAATTTTCTTTTAAAGAAAATAATGGTTTATTGATACAATACTATACTTATCCTTACTAATTAACCTATAGCTGGAGGGAGAAGAGGGGGATTTATACCTATGCTAAGGGTATTTGCACGTAAGTGAATATATTGAAACCAACTGAAACAGGAATTCAGCCCTCCTTTTAATAATTACGTGTCATTATCAATTACTCCACCTTAAAATCCAAGCTGAGCACCAAGCTTACAACCCCTAATATTTCCAAACGGTCACCCATCTGGGTACTGACCAGGCTCGACTTTGCTTAACTTCGCTGATCGTATGTGAAGTGGTGTTTCAACGTGATGTGGGTGTAAGCCAAGAAGGAAAGGAGACGAAACGAATGAATGATCATCATCATCATCATCATCATCATCATCATCATCAGCCTCATTATCATCACCACCATCATCATCTTCAAAATCACCAACACCATCATCATCATTATCATCATCATCGTCACCACCACCACCATCATCATCATCATCATCATCATCACCACCACCATCATCGTCACCATCATCATCATAATCAGCATCATCACCACCATCATCACCATCAACACCACCATCACCATCGTCATCATCACCATCACCATCATCATCATTAGCCTCATTATCATCACCACCATCATCATCTTCACCATCACCACCATCATCATCATCATCAGCCTCATTATCATCACCACCATCATCATCACAATCATCACCATCATCATCATCATCACCACCACCATTATCATCATCAGCCTCATTATCATCACCATCATCACCACCATCATCATCACAATCATCATCATCACCGCCATCATCATCACCGCCATCATCACTACCAACATCATCACCATCATCACCACCATCACAATCACCATCACCATCACCATCACCATCATCCCCTTGACTTAATCGTAGTCAAGGGAGGCATTCTGTTTCATAAGATAGCAGGTCAATGAAGGTGGTTGCCGGGCGACCAAGTCCGTAATGCTATAATCGTAGGACGGATCCGAATGTAGAAGCCACACTAACTCTTTTCCACAACGACCTATCAACAGCAGCCATCAGCAAATCTGGTAGAGTCATACCAGTCCATTGTTTGATATTGCCCAACCATTTTTTTACGTTGGCATCCACTCCTATGTCCACCTTCAACGGGTACCTTGCCTGATCGTCTTGCGCAGGCAGTCGTGCCTTGTAATGTGTTCAAACCACACCATTTCCCCCCGTTTGACAGTGGCTAAAAGAGGTTCCTGGTGTCCCACAAAACATTCAATCGTCGGATTCCTGAATATATATATATATATATATATATATATATATATATATATATATATATATATATGCGCATGTGTGCGTGTGTATATGTGTGTGTGTGTGTGTATGGAAACGTCCTGTAGCACATAATAAAAATAGTAGTAAATAGTTATTGCTAAAATTCTTTTCTTGTCAATGCACTTAATTCAGTAATAAATCTTATTCACAGTTTTCGAATTAGTAAATAGTGAAAATTACCGATCAACATTCAGGTAACAAGTCTACGTGAGGCTATGGATTTATTGATCTACCGTCGTTTGGTATGTTGATTTAGATTATGTATTTGTTTATTGTAATAAAAATACTTTTTAACAAATTTAACTGATTTCTTTTTTCCTAAATATTATATAATCAATTCGTTTTTATTTTATTTCTGGTCAATTGATTCGCCTTTCCCGATATGTTCTCATCTATCATTAATTCTTTTTGTTGCCTATTGTCAAACCTTGGCAAATGCATCCGTGCAAAGCCCGCGTCTAATTACAGCGCCTAGTGTATAATAAAGAAATAAACCATGTTTGGTGGTTGAGACCGAGATGTAAGAAAATACTCCCGCTGAGTTTTTCAAAGGATTCTTTTGTCGACGCCGCTAGTCTGATCACTGCGTTTAATCTTGGCTTAAGACTTGACAAAGCTGTATGAGTTAAGTTCAGAGATGAAGAGGAAGAGCACACGAAAATGGCCCGAGTTCGAAGAGATGTGTTACAATGGATGACAGAAAGAAAATGGAGAAGTTATCACTTCCGGTGGTGGATAAAAGCCGCGAAAAAGATCAAACCTAAGTTGTTTTATGAAATGGGAGAAGAATAGGGAGAAAAAAAGTATTTTCTACAATGTAACTTTGGATTGAAAACCGTAATGTAGAATAACATTTAAATAAGATGTCCAAAATAAAGAAGGGGATAAATGCATGCAAAAGAGAACGAATATTTGCAGGGGTTGGGCAAAATAATTGGAACAGGTGCAAAATCCATTCTTATGGGTCAAGGACCTATTATATTAAGAACTTTAACTAAAACTTCGCAATTGCAAGTTATATCTATTGTAAATACATTTATTTATCTAATTTACTCTCTTTGGCTTATTTATTTTTAGAATTTAGTAAAATTTAAGCTAAATGCGTGACCTCTCCAAAGTTCGAAAAAGGGTAAATTAGGAGCCTCGATCACTAACGTTGCTGCACTGTTTGGCTTCTCAAGAGCTACCGTCGAGAAACAGGACTAAACCTCTAGCAACCGTAGCAATTTGGGCCGGACTTGCAAACTTACTGACAGGAACCGACGTGCATTGAAATGCAATGTGGCAAAAAAATCATTGGACTACTGCGGCCAAAGTGACTGCTGAGTTGAATAATCATCTGAATAGTCCAGTTTCTACGAAAATTGTTCGTCGGGAACTCCACAAGGCTGTATATCAGGGAAGAGCCGCCGTAAGGAAACCTCTTCTCTCCACTCGCAACAGAATAGGTTGAAGTGGTGCAGATATCACAATGCCTGGTCTGCAGACCGATGGAAGCAAGTCATATTCTCAAACAAGTCCAGTTTTTCTCTTTTCCCAACTTCAGGGCGAGTTTATGTGCGGAGGCAGCCCGAACAAGCTTACAGCCCTGACTGCCTTCTTCTAACTGTGAAGCATGGAGGTGGATAAATGATAGTTTGGGCCGCCATATTATAGAAATGTCTCAGTCCAATAGTTACCCCGCATGGTAGAATCAACAGCAAAGATTACTTGAACATTTTGGGAGATCATGTTCATCCAATGGCCAAGACTTTATTCCCCGATGGTGACTGCATCTTCCGCCCGAGTGGTTAAGAATTGGTATGAAGAGCATGAAAGTGAGCCAGAACACATGGAGTAGCCTCCCCAATCTCCAGATATCAATATTATTGAAAATTTGTGGTGCATTTTGGAGCGACAAGTTAGGAGCTGCTATTCTCTACCGTCGTGTCCTAAAGAGCTGGAGCAGGTGTTAATGGAAGAATGGCTTAAAATTCCAGTCAGGAAGCTGTATGATTCCATTCCTAGACGTATTAAAGCTGTATGTGAGGCTAAAGGAGGACCAACTCCATATTAAATAAATTTTCTTTGGATTTAACAAGTGTTTCAATTATTTTGTCCAACCCTGGATATGTAGATTAATGGTCAGAGTTGAATCAGACCAGGAAACAGTCGTATTAACAAGTGCTCAATACACGTGTAAAAAGACAAGAGTAAAAGTAACATGCAGAGTTTTTAACTTTAAAAATCAGGAAGTCAGTTGAATCCGCCATCTTGGTTTCAACTTTATGGTATCCTCAGGAGATTTTTATCAAATGACTAACTTATTATTATTATTATCATTATTTTTAACTAAAGAATTCTAGAACAAACGCACGACGTTGGGTGAAATGGAAAGGGAGGAGGAGGATGTGAATAATAATAATAATAATAATAATAATAATAATAATAATAATAATAATAATAATAAGAAGAAGAAGAAGAAGAAGAAGAAGAAGAAAGATCGACCCCACCGAATTATTACCATTTTACACAGTTATCACAGAGTCAACAAAAACCTATTTTTCTTTCGTCTATCAG
>OZ038498.1:105820026-105927526 GCA_964036315.1 Acanthosepion esculentum | reverse complement strand
CTATCTATCTATCTATCTATCCCGTCTCTTCATATCTATCTATCTATCTATCTATCTATCTATCTATCTATCTATCTATCTATCTATCTATCTATCTCACTTGTTCATATCTATCAACCCATCTATCTATTTATCTATCTATTTGTAGCTTCCCCTTTTATATCGAATTAAACCTCACTCCAAAATTGTCACCTAATCGTTTTATTGTTGAATGAAGTCCTATGTTCTATTCTAATAGTTTCTTTTCTCGCACTTCTCACCTGTGGAATTATCTTACGGTTTATTTTTTAACTTTCAATTATGATCTTCAAAAATTAAAATACAACACCAATCACAATCGCTATCTTCTGTGATCCTGAGCTCCTAACCCGCACCTAGCGTCTTAGCGGTATTATTGCATTTGTTGTAATGAAATGATTTTAAAAAATTCCTTTTTCACTGGATTCTATGGTTGTTTTCGTTGGATATGATTCCAGTGAAGTCACTTTCCATTAATGGTGACGATTCTCTTCTGGAAAAGTTCTGTAGAAAGTCCGCTCTTCAACGACTGGCAAAAGAAAACTTTTTTGTTTACGCTGTGGTGCATTCAGCTGAGGAGAGACCCACTGATAAAGTTTAGACACCTTTTCGTATTTATAAAGTAACTTGCATTAAACTGTTCTCCTAATTCTCTTGCAGTTTGATAAGGATTTTCCTCGACTAAGTTTTTCAGAATGTCAATGTTGACTTTGATAGGAGCATATCCCGAAATTAGCCAAACTATTTTCGGCATAAAAGAAATATTTATTGCCACTTCCGTTCCTATAAAGTCCATTTTAAATAAAACATAGTATCGGGCTCTTTCAAACTAATTTTAAAAGGAAAAGATAGACACGTCATCTATCCAATCAAATAATAAATAACCTGCATAGAAAAATAATTAGAACGTTTAAATTTTTGGTGTTTTTACTCTAAGTTTTGAAAATGTATCCGATAATTAGTCATGTTACAATGCGACAGGACTTTATTTCCAGTCTAATAGCTCAGTCTGCGGATTAGAATATTTTCTTTACTTGGCTTCAGCCAATATGTGAGGTACTAGAGGCAAAACGCAGAGAGTGTGGTTATTAAGACGTTCAGATAAATGTATTTAGTTTAAAATATTTTAATGTTAATTTTTACACAGATTGAAGAAGAGCGATTATGTTGAATCAATTGCTGGGCTGGGCTGCTCATTGTCAGAAAAGATTTTCTCGTCAGAATCCATATTGCACCTTTATGAATCTGCCTTTCGTCCGTGCATTGAATACTGCTGCCATATGTGGTCTGGTACTCCTGCTGTATATCAAGAGATTCTTGACAAAATTCAAAGAGGGGTATGTAATGTAATCGATCCTGACCTGGCATCTCGGCTTCAGTCACTTTCTCATTGACATTATGTGGCTTCCCTCTGTCTGTCTTTTTTGTCTGGTATTCCCACTATATATCTCGAGATTCTTAACAAAATCCAAAGAATGGTCTATAATCTAATCCATCCTGACCTGGCATCTCAACTTCAGTCACTTTCTCAACAACGTGACGTGGCTTCCCTCTGTCTTTTCTATAAATATTTTCATGGTAACTGTTCTGATGAGCCTTTTTTCTCCCCTGATGCCTCGAATATATACATTTAAGGTTGCTGCTAGATTGGCAACTAAGTCTCACAGTTTTATATTCGAACTAGCTATAACAATCTCTTTCTCGCACTCCCTTCATATTTCTTGCTTCTCTGCCAACTACAATCTTCAAAAGTTCAACCTCAATCGCTATTTTTTGTCTCCCTGAACACTGTTCATTTCCTCATTTTTCCTCACTTAATTCTTTTTTAGTCTCAATAACTCCTAACGTCTTAGTGGCAATATCGCCTTTCATGGGGCGAAATGATAACCAGAATAATATATATTAATGCAATGTGCAGTAAGATGACCGTCTTATTACCAATGTCCTTTGAAATCCGCTTGAAGATATGCATTTAAGTCTCTGCTCTTAAATAGACCCCAAATATCAACTTTGACAGCTCTCTAAATAGGCAAATAAACATATAGATATGGAGTAATCTGCAGGAAGAGAAGGCTCGATGGAGACCCAGGTAATGCAAGAAAACGATTTTTGTCATCGGATATCAATGGTGAGCGACGAAAAAGTGACAAGTTTGTCATTTGAAAGAAAGCAACCATAGGCATTAGCAGTGCCCGCACGCCATGTGATCAGAAACGTATCAATCCGTTCGATTGCCGAAGTTCAGAGTTCAACGGCGATAAAGTAACCAATTGTTTTGAAGCGCTTTTGCATTATTTCAATTGATGACCAATTTTGGCTTGACTGGGTTTGGTGATTGTATGTTCACGATAATCCGCGATCTCTCACAATGGATAATCCTTTGTTGATATTGAATCGCAAGTCAAGCGCAACTTAATCCCAGCGATTGGCATATACAGGTACTTAAAGATGTAACTAGAGAAAGAAGATTGTGATTCGCCAATGTTTGAAGAAGGAAGATTTTCATCAATGCCTTGAAAATCAGCATTTGAATTTTTTCTCGTCTGAGGAATATGTATGTCAGCCACTGTACAGAAACGGATATATAACTATGTGTTTGTCTGTATGTGATGCGTGTGCAATGCACACACACATACACACACACACACGTACCCACACACAGGATATCCACTGACGAGTGGACGGAGTGGTAGCTGAAGTTTCCGTTTATGAGACACTGGAGTCAGGTTGCTGAAAGCAACACCCATCATCTTAGTGACAAATTTTGTATTTGTATTATATATATATATATATATATATATATATATATATATATATATATATATATATATGTATATATGTATAAAATATATATATGTATATGTATATATGTATAAAATATATATATATACTTTGTATTTGTATTAAGTATATATATATATATATATATATATATATATATATATATGTAAATCATTTCATGGCAACTGTTCTTAAACATCTGTTTAAGAATATATATATATATATATATATATATATATATATGTGTGTGTGTGTGTGTAAATCGAGACTTTTCTTATACAGTCTCAGTTACGGTCGACTAGACATGTCTTGAGAATGTCTGATGACAGGATACCCAAGATCCTAATGTACACCCAGTTAGATCAGAGCTACGGGAATAGGCGTAGGACGCCATGGCTAAGATACAAAGACAAGCTGAAAAGCAACTTTTCAGCAGTCAATATACCACATAACACCCTTGGGCACTTAACCTTGGAGCCGGTAGAATGGAGATCAACGTGTTTTAGTGGACTCAGCAATTTTCAATCTGCTTGTCTGAATCATCTTCAAGAAGCGAGAGCGTGATCTAAAAGGTCAGCCATTCTAACAGTGTTCTCATCTCACAATCCTCACACTTGCTCCATATGTGGCCTCCTTTGTAAATCACTAGCGGGTCTTAAATGCCACTTAAGATTATCGAACAAAATTTCATAACTGAATCAACTAAGCTGTCAGATCCTCATACGTCGAAACCGACGGGAGAGTACATTATATATATATATATATATATATATATATATATATATATATTATTTTATATGCGCAGTATTTATTAGAAAGCGTCCAATATCAGTGATAGAGCTAACATAATAAGGTGTATAGATATGAGTTTGTGACCCTGGGTTTCACGCTTTTGCGATCATCAGACAAACTGGTTTATTTTTTTAAACTGGATGTATTTATGCTTGTTAGACAGTGTTTAGTGGCAGGTAGGGGAATTTGCTTCTGTGTTTGCTTGGGTGACACTCTCATACACATAGACACACATATATACAGGTGTACGCATTTTGGTTCACGCAAACACATCCATATAAACAATACAAGCCTAGGCACAGATACACATCCAAGCCTTCGGGCATACATACATACGAAGTTGTAACTCTATTTCGGTGTCATGACTGAAGCTTTTATTATATGTATCAGAAAGAACAGTAAGATATATAATCCGGTGTTCTTATTGATATTTTTATTTTTTACAAAACAGTGCTCAATGTAAATTTACGGAGTATTAATATTATAAATTAACTGATTTCATCCTCAAGCGAATACACTACCACCCCTTGTCTGAATGACTGGATTTCTCTCTATCCTTGGAAACAGTGAATTATGAATATTTGCCGTGAAAACTCAGTAAATTTAAAAAATAAGTTACTCCAAAATTCGCTTGAGGATGAAATGGAACTAATGTTTTTAATTTAATTACAAAATTAAATTTGAAGCTTTTAGCTTTATTTTTGAAACATTGTTATTACTGTGTAGCGAAAAAACATATTTTAAATTAGTTAATTTATAATATATATATATATATATATATATATATATATATATATATATATATATATATGTATATATATATGGTGGCTGCTGCCTCGCAACGCGAGTATGACCATCGTTGATATGTCCAGCCTTTCACTTAAACTCCCCCTATACAAAGACACACACGAACACATATATATAGATTTAATAGGCCTTGTAATCAAATTTGCAGAATAAAATGACGACAAAATGATAACAGTATTGACAATAAGACTGAGGATATTTATTATATATTAGGCGTCGTTTTGAGTAAACCGAAGCACGAGGGGACAGATTTTAAAGTAGGAATTTAAGATCACTCCTGTGTCTTTCTCAACGAGACGAGAAACGAACAAAGAAGCGGGACTCATTCTTCTATTGCTGTGGGTTAGAGGGTTCTTGTGGAAACTATAACCTCAGAGTAAATCATCCTGGACATTAAGTTCTATCTGAATTCTATCCTCTTGGAAATTTATATATATATATATATATATATATATATATATATATATATATGACGAAACGGCCGTCCAGTGCTTTCTTGCATTCTGTTGAGGTTTCTTTCAGACTCAATGAATTACTTAGTTATAATTATCAAATCCTCCTTACAATTTCTATCATGTGTATATCATTGATTGATCCGGCTTCTAATGCTTCAGTGTGAGCGGCTTGGTGATAGTAGTCATGGCTCCGGGGGGCACAGTCCTATGGTTACAGAGAATTTCAGTTGAGTTCCACCACGGAATATGTGAGCGAGCGGCGCTATATTCAGTCTGATTTACTATCTCTTCTACACCGAGGCCCGTTGGAACAGTTGGCATGATGTTTGCTTAACAACCTAACTGTCAGGGTTTCTATTCTTGGTAGTGGATGCGCACTGCTGATGAGTCCCAAATATAGGACGAAACGGCCGTCCAGTGCTTTCTACATTCTGTTGAGGTTTCTTTCAGACTCAATGAATTACTTAATTATATATATTTTAAGACATTTTTATGTTTATACATTCTTTTTATAGATACAAATATTTAAGTAAATGCTCTGTTTTATAATAAACAGTATTAAACCACATTTACTGGCCTGAATGTCCGAGAAATTTTCAGAGAAAATATTCTTCCTCCGACAGGATTCGAACCTGTATCCTATACGGAACCGTCATATAGCCTGACGTGCCTAAACCGTTTCGGCCAAAGAAGAGCGTTCGGTTAGCAAGGTCTATGAGCAGATATGAATGTACGTGAGAGATTCATGGAAGATTAAAGTTTAAAGACAGTAAAATTTAACTTGCTTACCGAACGCTCCTTTGTGACCGAAAAGGTTAAGGCTAGATGGCGGTTCCGTATAAGATACAGGTTCGAATCCTGTCGGAGGACGAATATTTTTTATGAAAATTTCTCGGACATTCAGGCCAGTAAATGTTGTTTAATACTGTTTATTATAAAACAGAGCATTTACTTAAATATTTGTATCTATAAAAAGAATGTATAAACATAAAAATGTCCTAAAATAATTGTCGGACTTTGTCCATTTCATATATATATATATATATATATATATATATATATATATATATATATATCACCCGTGTTGAGCAACAAAATACAGAAGTTGTGGGTTGTTTGGAAGAGATAAAGACAAGTCGATGAAGAGAGAGATAAAGAGAAAGATAATGAGAGAGCGATAAGGAGACAGAGAGACAGAGAGAAGGAAAACGTTAGAGACAAAGTGAGTGAGTGAGAGAGGGAGGAGTGAGAGACAGAGAAAGAGAAACATGAGAATTCTTTCACAGAAAGTGGCAGCCATTCACAGCATTGGAAATATTCTATTACGAACTGCAACAACATTTTGATGCTAACAACACGAAACTTTATCGTCATCTGCAATTTTACTGCGTCCAATGCATCATTTGAATTCATCCATAATGTTCGTCTGCTAGAAATAGATGCAAACCCTGTTGCATTCTCTCGAAACGTATGAAATGCAAACAATAATTGCATTTTCCTTTTTATGGTCGACATTTTAGTGGCAACAAGTACGGCGACCGGAAGTAGGTAGCTGCCATTTTAGTTTTGTGATCAGAATATAACTTGGTCGATGCCTTCGCCGGAAATAATGTACCACGTGATCAACACTGTCGCAAGAAGACGTATAATTCAGTCGGTCGTAAATGTTATATTGCGAAAGGAAATAAACAAAAAATGAATAAATAAAAATAAAATGCCCCCCCCACTAAATATCAATAAAAGAAGGAGCTGATCGAAATATTCAATATGAATTTCTGGATCCCAAAATGGCGTAAGAAGAAAGTTTAAGGCAAGACCAAAAAAATAAATAATGGCTGTACATTGAATTGTCTTGTATTTAGATTATTCGGACTGTTATTCTCATCTTCATTGCCATATTCACAACGTTTCGGCTGTTGTACGCCCCCATCTTCTTCAGGTGTTGGAATTTCGAACCGAACACTTTATTTCGTTCACCGGGGTAGATTGTTCTAGTTCCACGTGTCATGCCTCTTCCGGATATCTCAGTTATTTCCCTTTAACTCAACTATCCAAGATTTTTGCTTCACCACTGCTGTGGCCTGGTATTGAACTCACAACTCTTTGGGTCTAGTCACTGGATCTAACCAATGTCTTTATCCACTGGGCTACGTGTCTTTGACCAATCGCCTGAAGAAGGCCGCAGCGTACAACGGCAGACACATTGTGAATATGGCAATGAAGATGAGGATAACAGTTTGAATAATGTAAATAATACAAGTAATCATAATACCTCATCTCAGAGATATAGACAGATTTCAAATTGTTTTGCGATGTATTTTGCATTGATGGCAGGACTTGAAAGCGGATTTTGACATGAAAAAGGGGCTCTAACTTCATGGGAAGCTGGCTCAGTACTATCTTCCTATCTTCACTTACCTCCATTCGTCTCGTGTTAAATACTGATAAAGGTATGTTCTTCTACTTGCCGTAGGTTTTTCATTACTTGGGCGATCATGACTCTCCACAACGTCTTATACTGTACAGCTCCCACTTATGGTCATCATTTGAATATCCCCTCACTCTCTATTCCGCCATTCATTCATATAAGGTCGTCAGGTACGAAGCCTGTTGCCTCCCAGTATCTTTGTGAGTGTCAAATTTTCTAAGCTCTCCTTCCTCACTATTTATCTTAGAAATTTCAGCTGTCTGTCTGATTCTGAATATAAGTACCCGTTTTCTTCCATTTTTCTTTAAAATTTCCAGTGATAGAGATAGATAGATAGATAGATAGATATGAACAAACTGAGATAGATAAATAGATAGATAGATAGATAGATAGATAGATATGAACAGACTGAGATAGATAGATAGATAGATAGATAGATAAGAATAGACTGAGATAGATAGATAGATAGATAGATAGATAGATAGATAGATAGATAGATAAGAATAGATAGATAGATAGATAGATAGATAAGAATAGACTGAGATAGATAGATAGATAGATATGAACAAACTGAGATAGATAAATAGATAGATAGATAGATATGAACAGACTGAGATAGATAGATAGATAGATAGATAAGAATAGACTGAGATAGATAGATAGATAGATAGATATGAACAAACTGAGATAGATAAATAGATAGATAGATATGAGCAAACTGAGATAGATAGATAGATAGATAAGAATAGACTGAGATAGATAGATAGATAGATAGATAGATAAGAATAGATAGATAGATAGATAGATAGATAAGAATAGACTGAGATAGATAGATAGATAGATAGATAGATAGATAAAGATATACTAAGGAGATAGTGAGATATATCGATATAGAGATAGACCTGGATAGAGACCCAGAAATGATAGGTAGATATAGACAAGTGAGCTAACGAGACACAGAGAGAATGATGAAGCGTGGCCTCATGGTTAGAATGCTTGTCTTGCTTGATCAATTACGTTTGAGTAGTGAGTGTGAACTTTATTAGGTGACCCTTACCTTCTCAGTTACACTTAGAAGATCATTAAGTATGTATTACGTTCACTTTTTGAACAGGAGACCTGGGTTCGAATCTCATCATGGTCGATTCTTGATGTTATCTGTCTGGGAGACGCGATCTCAGAGTGTTTCTTCTTTGTAAAGACCGTCCTGGGTGAGACGTTAAACTGCATCCGCGTCCTGAGTAAGACGATAAACTACATCCAGCAGCAAGACCTTTGATCAGGAGGTTTTGAGGAGCGTGGAACCACCTCTTAATTGCTGGTGTTCCCAGATCCACCCTGAGCCAGGGTGGTAGCACCTGTTAGGGTCCCAGCTATGGGCAAATAGTTAACTATTACCAGCAATACTTTTTTGAAACAAATTATTACTAGCAATACAATTTTGAAGGAAAGATATTACCAGAAACAGATTTTTGACAAAACAAAATATTACCAGCAATAAAAAATGTTGTCGGCATTAAATAACCGATTGAGGTTGATATGCCGTAAAACAAAATAAACCAAACCAATCTAAACCAAAGAATACATATTCTATTCATACGAATCTATACTAAAAACGTTGTCGGCACTATATAACCCATTGAGGTTCATATGCCGTAAAACAAAATAAAACAAACCAATCTAAACCTTTGGAAAGAACCTGAAAATCATTCTACGTTTTCACCTGTGAGGGAGATTCCGTAGACGGAAGCCCTTGGGAGCCGTTGATGATTGTGCAAGCACGAAGTCACAAGTCATCGTGACCGAGAGTTTGAGCGTGCTGGACTTGTTTAGAATGACGATTAGTCACTCTCCCCCAGAAACTGTAACTGACTGCATAAATCACAAGTGGCCTCTGTGGGTGTTGAACAAACGCAAATGTGCCTGATTAGACAGACATACTCGGATACGTCCGGCCAGCCATTTTATATTGATTTTTTAAGCGTTAGCTGAGGCACAAGGCTGAAAGTATGGGGCACCCAGTGAGGAAGGAATTCACTCGTAACTGTTTCAGCAAGACAAGCTTGTTAACCATTACACCACGCCAAGGTGCCCTGGCATTTTATAGTATGCGTGCATACACACTGCTAAAAAAAGGAAGAAAATGCGTATACAAATAGAGAGAAAGAATAAGAGAACACTCGAAAAGAAAAAAAGGGAGAAAAAAGCTTGAAAGAAAACGAAACTAAAAAACGAAACTAAAAACGAAAAGAAAAAAATGAGAGACCATTAGAGTAAAAACAGACTTTGTCCAAAAATACAAGACGGACAAGAAATAATAATAATAATAAAAAAGCAAAAACCAGAAAAGGTGACGAACAAACAAGGCGGCTACCCCGTCATCGAAAGACTGTTTCGCGTTGGCCTCTTCTTAATTCGGTTAAATATCCAAAGAAAATGTATAGATTTCCATGTCATTACTGACGTATAACATTTGGTCTCGACATTTTAAGAATGTCAATCGGTTAGACTGTCGACCTCATCTGTCCATCGGGCCAAAGTTGTTTTAGCTCGCTTAATTATTCATAAACTACCGGGATCAACTTCTAGCTCTCTAGTTGCCCATTTACCATGACTATCAGTCTATCATGTCCAATAGACAAGTATGCATCACTAAGTCCGTAGCCTGACACGTAGCTGAGTTATTACCTGCAATATTCACTCTACGATGTCCGATCAATAAGATTAATGGTAACACCATAATGAAGGCGATTATAAAGAAAAATAAATATTTGCTGCATTAAAGTCTTTTTCTATCATTAGGCTACGGACTTACTGATGCGCCCATGTTTGATCGATATGAATTAGTTGCATTGACAAAGAAAGAGATTCTTTTGAGAAATGACTATATTGGAGTTGGCTTGGTGTGAGGCAATATTTAGTGAGGTTAGACGAGTTGGGCGTTATTAAAAGTAGTGAGTTCAAACCTCCCTAGATCCTTCATAAAAGCCATTTAATGTTAAATAACGCAATGTGTCGTCATATGAAGTCCAACCTCACCTACCATGAATTTTTTGACTTATTGAATATTTTTTCTTGATTAAGATACGGACTTACTAATGGACTCATATTTCGCGTTTTTCTTTTTCATATGATTCATATACACCAGAGTATTAAGCGCATTGACAAAATGGGATTATACTGAGAAATATATACAATATATGTAAAATAAATGTTATTCATCATTAAGCTACAAGCTTTTTTTAATGATTACGCCCCATTCAAGGCAATAAAGCCACTAAGATACAAAGGTTCGCTGAGTATTAGAGAATACGAGAAAAAACACGAGATGGAACAATAAAAGAACAAGAATTAAGACGGCAGTAGATAACGATTGACGTTGCATTTAAATCTTTGAATATCAAAGTTGACTGGAAAGCAAGAAACCGGAAGAGAGTTCCACCAGCGAGAAGTGCGAGAGAAGAAACTGTTTGCATAGAACTTACGGTTACATCTAGTTATTTCAACTGTAAAATGATGGGACCTTACTGCCAATCTAGTACTGCGCTTAAATTCATAAAGTCTAGCTACCATAAGGAATAGTTCATCGGAATAATTACCATGAAAGGATTTATAGAAAAGACATAGGGAAGCTATTTTAGGGCAATGGGAAAGTGACCGAGCTCGAGACACCATGTCAGCACCAATAATATTGCTGATTCTTCTTTGGGATTTTATGAAGACTCTATAAGTATCCAACAGTAGCAGCGGACCATATATGGTAGCAATATTCACAGCATTGACAAATGGTAGACTTATAAATATGTAAGATAGATTCAGGAAAGAAATATTGTCTAGCATCACAAGGTGAACCGACTTTCCTAGCAGCAGACGTAGCAATTGATTCAATATAATCTTTCCACTTTATATCAGCGGAAAAAGTTATTCCGAGACGGAGCAGTGGGTCACTCTTTAGGAGGTTAGCATCTGCCATACCGGCGGAAGGTTAAAAGTGTTCCCTCAGACGATTAAGAGAGAAGTTTCGTTTGGGAGGTGTTAAAATTAACAAACCGTTCTTTGCCCCAGTTAACAAAAGAATGTAGGTCATTTTTTAGATCAGCTGTCAATTTGACCATGTCGAATTAATCAGAATTAGCGTCAAGAGAAGAGTTAATAGTTGTGTGATCAACTTAGATACCGAGTTCAGAACTGATGCCATCAAGAAGATTGGTGATGAAGATTAGGAACAGCTTAGGTCAAACGTCAATTAATGCAGGAAGATGTAGAAGAAATGCCGTTCAAGACAACTTTGATTTCGCGATCAGTTCAAAAGTTCGTCCAACCTTGCAATTTATGAAGAAGTCCAGTATGCCAGACCTTGTCAGATACGGTTTAGATACGGTTCTCTCAGATGATTAAGAGAGCATTTTTGGAGGATTTAAAATTAACACGCCATTGCTTGTCCCAGTTAATAACAGATTGTAGGTGATTTTTAAAAATTATTATCGACTAGCATCCCTACCCAGCTGGTCGATCAGAAAAAGCGTTCAATTAAAATGGAGTAAAAACAGCATCATGTTTAGATGTAACAGAGTCTATCTTTTTCAATTACTTTAAAGTACTTTCATTAAAAAGCATTTTGAAATTACTGATATAACAGAACTACTCTGTATTTAATCAATCGAAGTTAGCCGTTGACATGAAGGGGTAAAATAGGCAACATGAAGACCCACTTCAGACCACAATTATTTTGGAGTTTTTGAAATTCAATTTGTAATTGTGCTACCAGGGAAGTAAAAGAATATACATTTATGAAGCAATTATTAAGTTTGATGAAAACTGGTTGAAAGATCAACGAAAAATAAGAAAGAAACCAGTAAAAATTGCCATTTTTCGCTATTTATACGGGTTTTCACTATATGGGTGGACTTAATTATCAAGCTAAATGACTGTTAAACCATCAACTTATTGTTACCTACAATGTCAGTGGTTGTGGCTAGTTAAGTTTAATGTTAAGACAGATGAAGACTGTCCCTTTCCCCATTCTCATTTATGGTCTTGTGCCTCATTTTGTAATTTTACAAATAAGTATCGCTCGTTGCTAATGTGCCTAGATGTTCGAATGAAAAGCGCAGTATTAGAATGGTAAAAATTCTCACCAATTTACAGTTGAGTTGGCTAGATGTAACCGTAGGTTCTATGCTAACTGTTTCTTGTCTCGCACTTCTCGCTTGTGGAACTCCCTTTCGGGCCCATGCCTTCCAGCCAACTTTAATTCTCAAGAATTTAAATGCAATGTCAATCGTTATCTGCTGTCCCCTGGTTACAATTTCCTCTTCACTCGCTCCTAAGCAATGCCCCTGTGTTTAACACTTCCACGTTCAGTAACCATTTGCGTCTCAATGGCTTTACTCCCTTGCTTGAACTCGTTTAAAAAATGATGTGGCATACATATATATATATATATATATATATATATATATATATATATATATATATATATATATATATATATTATAAATCAATTGATTTAAAATATGGGTTTTTCGCTATACAGTGATAACCATGTTTCAAAAATGGAAGCTAAAACCTTCGAATTTAATTTTGTTATTAAATTAAAGACATTAGTTCCATTTCCTCGTCAAGCGAATTTTGGAGTCTTTTTTCTTTCTTTTTCTTTCAGATATTATTTTTTTCTTTCCCTATTTTCTTTCTTTCTTTCTTTCCCTATTTTCTTTCTTTCTTTCTTTCTTTCTTTTCTACTTTCTTTCTTTCCCTATTTTCTTTCTTTTTCTTTCAGATATTATTTTTTCTTTCATTTTTCTTATCCTATTTTCATTCATTCTCGAATCATTCATTCTCCCCTCCTTTTTTATCCTATTTTCTTTCTTTCCTTCTTTCTTTCATGTCGAATTTTTCATTCTTTCTTTCCCTATTTTCTTTCTTTCTTTCTTTCTTTCTTTCTTTCTTTCCGTATTTTGTTTGTTTCTTTCTTCTTCTTTCAGGTCTTATTTTTTTCTTTCATTTTTCTTATCGTATTTTCATTCATTCTCGAATCATTCATTCTTCCCTCCTTTTTTATCCTATTTTCTTTCTTTCCTTCTTTCTTTCATGTCGTATTTTTTCCTTCTTTCTTTCTTTCTTTCTTTCTTTCTTTCTTTCTTTCTTTTCTAATCATATACCACTATAAATTTTGTTCTTTTCTGCTTTCCACATCTTATTTCTAATTTTCAGGCTGTTTTGCAACCTTGCTCAGGACATTCATAATTCATTTTAAACACTCCTATCCCACAACTTTTTTCACCGAATTTTCTTTTTTCTTTTCCCTAATTAACACTTACTCAATATATCCTTCTCATACCCGCATTATTCCAGTTTTATATCTGTCTCTTTTTGCCTTTTCTGCACGTCAATATGCTTCCTCACGTCATTCATCCGAATAAAAAAAATGGGTTAAACCAGAATGATGCAGACGATAAAATGGAGGCGAAATATAGGCGTGTGTGTATGTGACACAACTCCTGTCAAATCCCTCAGATTCTTCGTATTATATTTTCTTTTCTCATGGATTAAGAGCGTAAAGAATGCTTCACATTTCTTGGGATATTTTTTTTCTTAATTTCTTCCTGCAAAATTATTAAAAAGAAAATATTTCTTTTACGTTTTCCTACTCTTTTTTTTTAATTGTATCGCTTATTATTTTTTCCCTATCTCGTCGTCATCTCGTTCGGACGTGACTTAACAGTGAGTAACGTGGTGTGGAGACTTCCTATTCTCGCCTTTATCCACGAACAATCACGTGAGATTTGCGGACTATTGGACCCTGCTTGGATCAATAGTGGCTTTTATACGTTTTATTCTTTATTTTACTTTCTTATATTGGAATTTTCTTATAACTTTCTCTCACTGTTTCTTTCTTTCTCCCGCCTCTCTCTCTTTCTCTCTCTCTATATACGTATATATGTGTGTGTGTGTGTATGTGTGTGTTTGTAACATTATTATTATCATTATTAGAATGGGCGCGTGACCGTGTGGTTAGAACGTCAGTTTTCAGACAATTACACCCGAGTTCGAATCTCCTAAGTTTACTTATTGATGTTACCGGCCTAGGGGAAAGTGACTCATGGGTGACTCAAACCAAAGACGAATTTATTTGGGTGCCATCGCTGGCTGAGCTAGCGTTAAGACATGAGTATGGAGAACACTCCATATTCACGAAGGTAAGTTGGGCATTGTCGCCCTAGGAGCTGAAGAGCTGTACCTCTCTGTCCCTGAGCTGGATTCGTGGTATAATTGTCTTGGACAGATATCAGGAAGACGTAGGCAAGGTGTTTTAAGAGTCGCATCTAAATCTTTGAGAAATCCAAAATCATGCCAGAAACTGTACCTAAGGTCCGCTTATCATAGTTCTAGTATAAATGACAGGTGAGTTCTGTGGGTGTTGAACAAACACAAATGTGCCTGAGGAGAAGTCTGCAACAGGGATTAGCTGCTGCCCTAGTTGACAGGTATCATCGGATACGAGCGGCCAGCCACTACATTATAATTTGAATAAGAGTAGTGGTTTATCGCTTGGTTCCTTCTAAAGTTATTTTCATTCTTTTTCACGCTCAGTAGCCTCCTTGTGTTATAGTGGCTTTATCACCTTGCTTGGGGTGAATTGATTAAAAATGTTCTGTTGGTGTAACTATTATTGAGACCCAAAATGGAATGGTGATGCTGTGTTCAAATCCCGGTCGAGGATGTGTTCACTTTTGTCTAGTGTTCTCCGAAATGCATGAACCCGTGTGAATTTAAAATATTTATTTATTAATTGTTTATAGTCGTTGTTGGCAAAACATTGGCTAATTGGTATGCACTTTATAAAATGGTAAATAATAATGATTTCCTTATGGGTTTATCCACATATTTTAAGAATTTAGTAAATATTTATAATTTTATGAATAAAAATGTTTTCATAATTCTTTATAAATTAGTAATTGATAAACATTGCATTGCATTGGTTTTAATTGTATTAGTTTTTAGAATATTGTAAATATATCATTATTCTTGTAAATAAACAATTTAATTAACCAGTATTTAATATTTGTCTTGCAAATTCTCAACACCAAAAATATACAGGGTGTCCATTGTCGGAGTTATCTCCTCCTCAGTTCCTTAATCCTTCAACAGGGGTCTCTCACCCCTGGCTGTAAATACTGGCTGACCCTTCGTCTCTCTCTATTTTTCGACTCAGGCCTTGGGCCGCAACCTCGCGCGGAGGTGAGGTAAATCTCTTTTTTTCAACTAACACCAATATGTGACCCTCACAGATACAACGTTTCCCAAATTCTGGGAATACGCTAAGTACAATACACGTGCGTACGAACACTCACAACACACACTCATAATTTATCCACACAAACTATGTAACTGTTCATGTCTTTGTTTAACTTGTTATTAATACCTATCTGTTTACATATATATATATCTGTCTTGTGTGTTTCCTTTGTCTTCTTTGGACTTAATTAAAGTCCAACATTCCCATGTAGCTGGATGGGCTAGCTGGAAATTTTTACCCACGTGTTTTCTTCGCATCTTCACCCCACGGTCCACTACACCATAAAGTTCGTGTGCACTTTAAAAGATTTATTACTTTATTTGTATTTGCGATAGAAATAATTTGTAAAAAGGGTTAGAAAGAAGTAAATCTATATTTTTTAACGTTTTATTGAAATTTTATTTAAGTTTCCACATGTCCTCCATCATTAGCAATACAAAGGGTAATACGATTTTGCAGTTCACGGAAAACATTTGCCAACTGATTTACAGTAATGTCTGAAATCACATTAGTTATTTTAGCTATACTTAAAACTAGGTACATTAAACTTTATAACATTTTTACAGATTATTTCTATCGCAAATACAAATAAAGTTATAATTTTTTTAAAGTTCACACGAACTTTATGGGCACCCTGTATATATATATATATATATATATATATATATATATATATATATATATATATATATATATATATATATATATATATAGTTTTAGAGTATCGCTATATTTATGGGTTAGAATGCTCAATATCCGGGATAGAGCCAGTGTAAATATAAACGCAATCGTGTATATATATATATATATATATATATATATATATATATATATATATATATATATATATATATATATATATATATATATATATATATACAGGGTGTCCATAAAGTTTGTGTGCACTTTAAAAAATTTATAACTTTATTTGTATTTGCGATAGAAATAATTTGTAAAAAGGATTAGAAAGAAGTAAATCTATATTTTTTAAGGTTTTATTGAAATTTTATTTAAGTTTCCACATGTCCTCCATCATTAGCAATACAAAGGGTAATACGATTTTGCAGTTCACGGAAAACATTTGCCAACTGATTTACAGTAATGCCTGAAATCACATTAGTTATTTTAGCTATACTTAAAACTAGGTACATTAAACTTTATAACATTTTTTTTACATATTACACGAACTTTATGGACACCCTGTATATAAATTCCCTTTCATCATGTTATGGTTTTATTACTATTCTAATAATCGCTTTTTAAAGCAATAAACATTTCCGAGGAGTAAACATAGATGAAATAATAACGGTGTCAAGGGAAAAACTTTATTTTAGCATTCTGTTTTTTCGAGCACTAGGGTTAAAGATTGCCGAGTAATGAGAAACTAAGGAAAGAAAATTTACCCTTTTGATATAATCAAGAAAAAGTCGTTCATGTTTACTTCCTAATTAGAGGAACAGAAATGAAGGTCTGTAGATGATTACCTCATACTGTCTTTGTTTTTCTTTTTTTTCTACCTTCATATCTATATTTTTTTCTCTTTCTCTCATTTTATCTCGTTCTGGTTTTCCCCTCTTTCCCATTTTCTGTATTCAAGTAATCAGAAGGAATTAGCCGATCTGTGTCGAAAGAGAGATGTTTTGTTATCGATTGCCATTTCTTTCAGACCTTTTCCAACCGTTTTCTTACATGCTGGAAAAAAGTGTTACAGCCACATCAGGTTGAAACATCAGTTTCCTTACGATTATCGAAGTTAAAAAACGTCCAGCCTGGTCACTATAGTTAAATATAGCCATTTATAGCCCAAAGAAGCTTACAACCCTGACTGCCTTCTTCCAACAGTGAAGCATGGAAGTGAATCAGTGATAGTTTGGGCCGCCATATCATGGAAATGTCTCAGTCCAATAGTTGCCCTGCATGGTAGAATCAACAGCTAAGATTACCTGAACATTATGGGAGATCATATTCATCCAATGGTCAAGACTTTATTCCCTGATGGTGACTGCATCTTCTAACATGATAATGCTCCAATACAAACCACTTGAGTGGTTAAGAATTGGTATGAAGAGCATGAAAGTGAGCTAGAACACATGGAGTGGCCTCCCCAATCTCCAGATATCAATATTATTAAACATTTGTGGTGTATTTTGGAGTGACAAGTTAGAAGCCACTATCCTCCACCGTCGTGTCTTAAAGAGCTGGAGAAGGTTTTAATGGAAGAATGGCTGAAAATTCCTCCTGATGAAGTCAGGAAGCTGTATAATTCAATTCCTAGACGTATTAAAGCTGTATGTGAGGCTAAAGGAGGACCAACTCCATATTAAAAAAAATTCTTTGAATTTAACAAGTGTTCCAATTATTTTGTCCAACCCCTGTATATAGATGGTTAATGCGAAGTGCTCTAAGACTGGCACTCCATAAGCTCTGTACCCAATCAGTGCGTTGACGACACGTCATCGATGGGTGGAGGGCTTCCTCGACTGAAGTTAAAAGCTAGAGCGGAGGTTTCCCGCAATTGAATTAATGACCGAGACTTTCCATCAAGTGGTTTCATCTGGGGAGTGATGCACATCTGGAGATCTATTTCTGGCTTTAAATAACCTGAAAGGGGCTGATAAACCGTAGAAAACAAATCAGCGAATCAATTAACCAATCGACGGCTAGCCAACCTCCTCACCAGAAAAGCTTAGTTTAGTCACCGATAAAGAGGGCTTGGAAAATCTGACACTCGCAGGGCAGATTGAAGGCAAGAGGGACAGAGGAAAATAACGCATAACTTAGTGAGCTTGAGTAAATGGATGACGGAACAGGGTTTTGGAGAAATAACAAAAAGAAAAAGTACGAGCTACAACGGATAGGAAGTTGTGGAGAGCCATTACTGACTAGGAGACATGGTGCATAAAGAAAAAGAATATCTTTTCCCTCTTACTCCTCTAGCCATCCTTTCGTTATCTCCAAAAACCGTCGTGCACGTGCGTGGGTCCCTTGCCAAATGAGAATAAATGATGCCTTCATGCATGGGCTAGCCATCGGTCTGTGCAATGTAGGTGAAGTGAGCAACTTTATAGGGTGCATTCGCTTTGTATTTACACTAGTCCATCATTTGGAATCATGGTGTCGGGTACTCTAATATACAACTGTAGATCGTTCTTTGATTATTGATTTAAGTTCCTAAAACTGTTCAAGTCTAAATTGCTTCCGACTGAAAATATTTTGCGGAATGTACCCTCTGTCTGAGGTCAGAAATGCAATGCAATAGAGAACACCCCAAATGCTAGAAGATAATTATAGCAAACTTGGTCATTGTCCCCTAGGAGCAGAAAAGATGTACCTCTTTGTACATAAGCTGGATTGGTAATGGGAGAGTCTTGGACAGATGTCGAGAAGGTTCGCGAATAATGCAGCGAAGGCGTCTTAAGAGTTGCATCGAGATATTTGAGAAATCCAAATATCTATATGCGAAGCCTTCACTCTCAGTAATGGGTAACATCTTAGTGGCTTCATTACCTTTCAGCTAGAGAAATGATTAAAAAGATATCACCCTCAATCGGAGAACGTCTGCGAGGACTGAGTTACCCGATATGAAACAGGTTTACTGAATAATTTGTGTTGTATGGACGCAGGATGAAAGAAGTAAGTAGCGAAGATGATGAAGGGATGGGAGACAGGTAATGGCCGACCCTAGATTCGAAAAAGTTATGACTGTAGGGTTCAGAAAAGAAAGTCCACCATTATGGATGCCTGTTCCCGAAAATGCCAGCTACGTTGGACATCCTTCTTACAAGTGGAATGCGAAAGGGATTTTGGGTAATTCAACAACTGCTCAGCCGCACAACCCACCTCTTGTTTATAATGCAACTATACTGAGCAGACGTTAGTTACAGTTTCAGGAAGAAAGCACCTACTCTGACGTGAATTTGAATAAGACCAGTGCACTCAAAGCCTCGGTCACGACGACTTGTGTCGTCATGCTCTCACCAGCACTGACAAACAATTCTGTTTGCTGAATTTCACACACAAGGGTTGGCTTAACTCTTGGTATGGCTTCTCATGCACTTTCCAAAGGTGACGCACGCTAGGATCGCACCCCACCCATGCCGATAACATCAACTCGACCAAACTGAGATTCGAACCCGAGTCTCAAGAAAGCGGACGTCGTAACAACTGGATGACGTGTGATCTATCTATCTATCTATCTATCTATCTATCTATCTATCTATCTATCTATCTATCTATCTATCTCGGTAACTTCATATCTATCTATCTATCTATCTATCTATCTATCTATCTATCTATCACAGTCTTTACATTATCTATCTATCTATCTGTCTCAGTCTGCTCGTCTCTATCTATCTATCTATCTATCACAGTCTTTACATTATCTATCTATCTATCTATCTATATATCTATCTATCTATCTATCTATCTATCTATCTATCTATCTATCTATCTATCTATCTATCTATCACAGTCTTTACATTATCTATCTATCTATCTATCTATCTATCTATCTATCTATCTATCTATCTATCTATCTACTTGAAATTTGAATGTAATAACAGGTGAAAGTAATTTCTTTTTTATTTTCTGAAATCTTTTTCTAATCTCTGGGAAATTATTTTTAGTGAAAAATATTTAAGTGCGAATTTTAGGCAAGCGTTGCCTAATCCCGCGAACGTAAAATTCGACCGACACTGATTTCGTTGCCAGGTTTCTACGAACACTAGAAAGTCGATAACTTCCCGCCCGTTTGTTTTACACTAATTGACACTGAACCTTTTTATGGCACCCTTTGTCCTTTCCTCTGTCAGCCAATCACCCAACCTCGTCAACTAGTATCATCGCTGTTTCACCCTATTTTCCTTGCCCAAGATATATCTTGTGAGTTTTTCCATTTCAGAATTGAGAACTTTCTAAACTTCATTGACATTTTGAATCTATTTATTGCAAATATAATTTCCAACACATGATTCTTTGTAATAAATTGGATTTGTTTATTTCTTCATTAATCCTGAAAGCACACATTACCAATACAAGAAGGCGACGTGAAAAACATGAAGCGATCCCGCCCACATAAACTAGAGAACGCACATCGAAAAAATGTAGAAGCAACAGTTTCTTTTACGTCGTGTGGAACATATGTTTAAATAATTCTAAACATTCTGGGGTGAGAAATTATCATTGTTTACACTATTTACACGTGATCTATATTACTCATTGTTGTCGCTATCAACAGGTGTATATCTGTGGAGGTTCTGTTAATGGATTAAATTATATTAATGAAAAATTGTTGAGTAAATTAGGCTGCGTGATGAAATTAACAATTTCCTCTCACATTAAATTTTAGTATTCAGCAAACATAGAAAAAGGACAACATGAGAAACAACAGTTTTTGCACAACAATGAATAAAATATTTATATAAACAAGAGATACAAACAAATGGAATAAAGATGTGGTTTTAAAAAGTTCAAACGTCCTTTTATGTTTAGATTGGAATGTTGTCAAAGTTCTGGTTTGATAGATTCTAAGTTGTTGAATGGTCTGTACAATAATGAGAAAGTGTGTTTGGGTATTATTGTAATTTAAGTAAAAAATAAACAGTTCAAGTTTGTACTTAAAATGGAGAAAGATTGTTTACGACTTACTTTAAAGTTTACGGAATTGTCGCTCTTTGATTTGTTTTCACTGGTTTGAAGAGAATATTCTAGTTGGAGTAAGTGGTTCTTAACAAGCTGTGTTTATGTTAATTGCAATAATTAACGTTGAGCTTGAAAGCCTATGACAAAGATTTGTTTAACAAGTTGAATGTGGAAAACTTGAGTTGATTGTTCGTGATAAAATATTGCTGTGTGAGTGAGTGTTCTTTCAGGCTGGAATCATGTTAAGGAACTTTAACGTAAAGCCTGGAACTGTGTGACGTGTTCAAAGGATTCCGATCGGCTCACTGTGGAAGATGAAAGACGTTTCATATTTTATTGCTAACTTTGGTCACGTGTTAGGCTCACAGAGGCTTGAAAGATTTTGGCGGAATTATTTTTTTGGTCAGGTCAAGAACTAGGTCGAGGTTACTAAATATTAAGTGACCAATTAGAAGTTGAGATTTTCTGAAAATATTTATTAAACTGAATAAGCTCTGTGATCCACATTTTGTACGAAAATTGATATTGATATTCGGGCATGATTTAAATATTAAGTGACCAATCAGAAGTTGAGGTTTTCTGAAAATATTTGTTAAACTGAATAAGCTCTGTGATCCACTTTTTGTACAAAAATTGATGTTGATAAAAAAAAGGTGCTAGCGAGATGCTAAATATATATCCGGTCCACCTACAGTGAATTCTAAACTGAACACTTTATTTAATATACGGGGATTCACTGTTCTCGTTCCACTGCTCATGTCTAGGGATATCTTGTTTTCGTTTTTTATTTTGTACTGCTCAGTTATTGCTAGCCTCATTTCTACCGAGTCCAAGGAGATACTGCCCGGGATTAAACTCCAAATTCTCAAATCAGTACAAGACAGATTGTATGGTTGTCAACAGGTGGAACAGCCCAACAGATACAAACTGAAGATATTGAAATTAGGCATTTATATGAGTTCAAATAACACAAGTGTTTCTCTCTAAATTACTGGGATGAGGAATTATCAATATTTAAATTATTTATATTTCACAGTTGTTCTATTATTAGCCACTGTTCTCACAATCATATTATAAATATGTAAGATAGGTTGTGGAGAGAAAATTTGTTTAGCACGACACAGTGGACCAGCTTTCTTAGCATCAGAACTAGCAGAGAATATTAGCCCGAGGAAGCGCTACGTGTCACTTTCCTGGAGGTTAGCATCGGCCATGCTGATGGAAGGCAGAAATGTGTCATCCAGATTATTAATGAAGGGCAGTATTCTTTTGGGGCGTTAAAATTAACACGCCATTCCTTGCCCCAGTTAACAGCAGTATTTTGGTAATTTTTTAGATCAGCTGCCATTTTGACCCCATCGAACCGATCAGTGAGTCAGATAAGTGCCATATGTGATACACGCTTTGGCATACATATATATTTCGATACATGATTGATTTTTTTTTCCTGCAGTAGGTTGCTATTTCTTTCTGCTGTAGACTGGCTGCCATCCAAGGCTAAAGAACCCAGTCTGTTTTGCGATTCAATCCATAACTCGAGTAGAAGAGATGGATGCATGCCTTTCCCAAGGGTATTTGTGCCTTAGTGAATCTAACGAACTCGACTAGAATTTGAACTCGGCTCTCCGAGTTTCACGCCGAACCGATATCCATTACACATCGAACTGATCACATATATTATTAAGACAGGAGTAAATAATTTGGGATAGATACAGCGTTGAGAATATATGGAACTTGTAAAGAAGCTAAATGAAATTAGTTAGATTATATATAAAAAAAAGAAAAATAGTTTAAAATTAAGAATTCCCATTATTTACATTATTCGGGCTATTGTCCACATCTTTGTCACCATATTTATTACAACGTTTCGGCCGTTGTACGTTCTAGCCTTCTTCGGGTGATTGGAATGTCGATCTGAACCCTTATTTTCAAGTTCCACTTGCCATGGATGTCAGTTATCAGTTATCTCCTGTTAATTTTTCCCTCTGAAAGTTCTCCACTGCCTTAACCAGGTATTGAACTCACACTCTTTGGGTCTTGTCACTGGATCTAACTAACGCCATGTGTCCTTGAGAAATGGAGAACTTTCAGAGGGAAATTAACAGGAGATAACTGAAAACTGACATCCATTAAACATGGCACGTGGAACTAGAACAGTCTACCCAAGAGAGCGAAATAAAGGGTTCAGTTCGACATTCCAACCACCTGAAGAAGGCCGGAGCGTACAACTGCCGAAATGTTGTAATAAATATGGCGACAAAGATGAGGACAATAGTCCGAATAATGTAAATAATGTACATAATACCTCATCTGAGAAATATAGACAGATATTACGAATTCCCAGCATCTCTTTTTCGTGTTCCTGTGTAGTCTTTCTTTCCTGTTGTTGCTATATTTCTAATAAATTTTGTTGAGTGTTGGTTAGTTCATTTTAATATAGAAGTACTCAAGAATTTGAAGTTTTGGTTTATTATTTCGTGGTGTAATAAACAGGTGACTTGTTACTTTCTGCTAGAACAGCCATCGTCGGCCACTGAGGGTTCCGTCTGCCCAAATTTCACTCACAAGGCTTGGGTCAAACCGTGGTATTGTTTTCAGGCAGGTTCCAAAGATGCCGCACGCTGAGACGCCCCCTCCAAACCCATGACATCAAGAAGTCACCATTCCTGACAAATCGACCATGATGAGATTTGAACCCCGTTCTCATGGTCAGAATGCGAACGTTCTAACCAATCGGCAACGGTCGATTTGCCAGGCAGGAGATTTCCTGATATTATCGGACTGGAGGGGTTGATCCAAGCGTGCGGCTCATTTGGAAAGTGCCTGAAAACCAACCCACGGGTTGACCCAAGCCTTGTGAGTGAAACTGGGTAGACGGAACTCTTGTGGGATGTCGATAACTGAGCTAGCACGAAGTCACAAGTCATCGTGGCCGAGGGCTTGAGCACGCTGGCCTTGTTCAAATTGTTGATCTCGCTAGATAACACGCTCTTTCTAAGAAAGTGTAACGAAGGCCTGCTCAGCATAGTTGCAGTATAAACCACAGGGGGGGCTCTGTGGGTGTTGAATAAACACAAATGCGCCTGAGCAAGCGTCTGCAAATGGGGTTGGCTAGCCGCCCTAGTAGACAGGTATCCTGAAATACGAATAGTCAGATATATATATATATATATATATATATATATATATATATGAAATGGACAAAGTCCAACAATTATTTTTAAGACATTTTTATGTTTAACATTCTTTTTATAGATAAAAATATTTAAGTAAATGCTCTGTTTATAATAAACAGTATGAAACAATATTTACCGGCCTGAATGTCCGAGAAATTTTCATAGAAAATATTCGTCCACCGGTAGGATTCGAACCTGTATCCTATACAGAACCGTCATATAGCCTGACGTGCCTTTTTACCGATTAGGCCACAGAAGATCTAGCCACGGGTGGTTAGAACGTTCGCATTCTGACCATCAGACCCTTATCTGTCTATATTTCAGAGATGAGGTATTATGTACGCTATTTACATTATTCGGACTATTGTCCTCATCTTTGTCGCCATATTTATTACAACGTTTCGGCCTTTCAGTATCTGTCTGTATTTCTGAGATGAGTTATTACATACACTATTTACATTATTCGGACCATTTTCCTTATCTTTGTCGCCATATTTATTACAACGTTTCGTACGTTGTAAGCTCCGGCTTCCTTCAGGTAGTTGGAATGTTGAACTGAACCCTTTATTTCGCTCTCTGGAGTAAACTGTTCTAGTTCTACGTGCCACGTCTATTGAATATTAGTTATCAGTTATTTTCTGTTAATTCCATTCTCCAAGTTCTCCACCGCCTTAACCAGGTATTGAACTCACACAGTTTGGGATTCCTGTCACTGGATCTAAGTAACGCCTTTATTCTCTGTGCCGTTCTACGCTCCGGCCTTCTTCAGCGTTAGTTAGATCCAGTGACAGGACCCAAAGACTGTGAGTTAAAAAACAAAAAAACAACAAAAACAAAAAACTACGGGTCCTTCCTTGATTAATTTCATCTCAACATCCAGAAATTGACTAGACACCTGGAAAGTATCAGTATAAAATGATTAGGCATAATATGCCTACATTATTCAATGAAACATGTTGAGTGAAGATATACTGCCTATATATATATATATATATATATATATATATATATATATATATATATATATATATATATAATTCGTTCATTAATATTAATCTACACAAAAACTCTATTGATTTAGTATCTGCTCTGTGTATCAAAATCAACCAACCAACACTTAACTAAATTCATAAGGAATATAGCAACAATAGATTAAAATGCATATAACATTTATATGCTCATGCCATTTTACATTTCTAACAATTCCCGACCAGTTCTCTCATATTGAAACGCTTATTTTGTAAAAATAAATCAATAACTGCAAAGGATAAATATTAAAATTTCTAAAAAAACTACAACAGCGCGCGTTAGGGCGTGTTTTAAGAAGTCACTAGGACGACGGAATACAGATTTTATGACAGTTAAAATAGCAAATCATTGTAATTTACCCCTGAAGATGATCTTAGACAAGGTGGAAAGTACTTGGGTTAATTAAAAACAAAAAAAACTATGGGGCCTTTCTTGCTGAATTTCATCTCAACATCAAGGAACTGATTAGAGAACTGGAAAGATCAGTTTAAAAAAAAATAGACAAAATATATCTATATTATTCAATGAAACATGTTTGAATGAAGATATGCTGTCTAAACACACACACACACACACACATGTATATATATATATATATATATATATATATATATATATATATATATATATATATATATATATATATATATATATATACATATATATGGCAAGTAATGAAAGCGAAATGTTTTGTAGCTGCAAAACATCGATGGCAAGAAGGAAGAATTTTTTCACATTGTCATTTTTAAAACAATTTGTCTTATTTCCAGAATATCGACATGGAAAACAAAAAACAAATTCTTAGTTAAAAGGAATTTACCAATACCAACATTCCGGAAGAGGCTTACGCAAGTGCGTCTCTTTTTTAAATTTTGGATTTGATGTAACTATGGTTACAATATATATATATATATATATATATATATATATATATATATATATATATATATATCAGAAATTTAGGCAGCAAATCTTCATTCAGGCATGTTTAGTTGAATAATCTAGGCATATTATGTCTATTTTTATTTTAACCCTCTCAAATTTATGGATCAATTTCTTAGTGCTGTTACAAAATTGATTAAGAAAGACGCCGTAGTTTTGTTATTTCTTCTATTTTGAAAAATAAATAGAGATAATATGTTTAGATTATCCAATATATATATACACACTTACACACATCATACTCACTCCCTCCCTAATGAGCCAAATGATAACACACACTCACAGCAATATACACGCTTACACATATCATACTCACTCACTCCTTAAGAACCAAATAACACACACACTTAACAGAGACACATCCCCTTTCCACGAACCAATAAAAATGTCAAAGTGACCTAGGGAATTCACAGCAGCATGAATCCATCCAGCTCTTATCTCAAATAACAACTTAAAAGAGACTGTTTGACCAACACAAGGAATGTTATAAAAATTTATGTTAAAAAGTTACAAAAACAAATAAAAAGACAAATGAAAACTACAGACAAAAGTTCATTTTCTCCATCAAGACATTCATTTCTGTAGTTCACTGCTACCAGCAAGCAGAAAATGATTTTTCTCCTGATGATGGCCATGTTGGCCGAAACTAGTTGAGGAATCTAAATGCAATTCATAATGAAAAATACAAGAATATTAATATACAACCCAGTGTGTCTGAAGATTTTAATTTTTTAATTATTTTTAATGTTCAATATATATATATATATATATATATATGTATGTGTGTGTGTGTGTGTGTGTGTGTGTGTGTGTGTGTGTGTGTGTGTAATTACTTTTGAATTATCGTATGTCAGAGGAGATGCAAAAAGTAAGTTGACGTTCCTTCGAAATTCTCTCTCATCTTTGAGAAAAGTCTTTTAGGTTGAAACTTTTCAGTTTGCATTTTGCGCGCGCCTTTTGCCGAATGACGCCAGAGCAAGAGACGAACAACACAGACGTCGTTGTGAGGTTTCAGTAGGAAGTCAAATTGTTAAACCAAAGAGTGATTTTTGAATTCGAAAAGCACAAAGTAAATTCTCGACAAGGTTTCTTATTCTCTTAGCCATTTACGTTGGCGTAGCATTTTGCTCGTAGATGTGACTTGCGATGTGTGTAAAAAGATGCAGAGAAAGCGAAAGAAAGAAAGAGAGCGAGAGAAGAAGAGGATATAGTCACATAGTGATTAAAAGACATGCAGGAGAGATTAATTGCCAAAATAAGAGAGAAAAAAAGGGATAAATGAAAGTGTATGTACGTAGGCATAGAGAGATACGTAATAAATAAGAGAAAGGAATATGCATAGGTAGCAAATGGCTTTATGAAAAAGAAAAGTCGAGAAAGAGAGAGAGACAATGTGCGTAGGTGTCGAGTGTTGCTTTAGCAAACGATGTGTTTTTAATGAGAAAGATTGTGAGTGTGAGAAAGAGATGAGTAAAGAAAATGGTTGTTTTATAAACAAGAGAGGGAAAGGTGAGAAAGAAAGCTTGCGACGAAGTGGCAGAACGAGAGAGATAGAGAGAGACAGTAAAGGAAAGGGAGAAACAATATTAGAGTAGAAGGTCTGTACATGCGCTGGCGGCTGCTCTGTGAGTCTTTGCCTCGTTTTGGGATTATGGTTAGCGATGTTGTCTGGTTGGGAATTACGACAGAGTAGCGAATTCGAGTCTCAATGGGCAGCTGCATATCTGTGAACTTGTACCCGAAACCAAGAGTGCGAAAAATTGCGAAATTAAAAACGAGATATACGTTTGGGCGGGAGATAAGGCCGGTATGACAGATAGAGAGATAGCCAGGTAAGAAGAGGCTAAAATAGATAAATAAGAAGAGACTGAGATAGATAGATAGATAGATAGATAGATAGATAGATATGAACAAACTGAGATAGATAGATAGATAGATAGATATGAACAGACTGAGATAGATAGATAGATAGATAGATAGATAGATAGATAGATAGATAGATAGATAGATAAAAACAGACTGGCATACGGAGATAGATATGAAGGATGAGAATAAATTGATATTAACAGATGGATAGAGTTAGAAATGAAGAGACTGAGATAGATAGATAGATAGATAGATAGATAGATAGATAGATAGATAGATAGATTTGAGCAGAATGAGATAGATACATAGATACATACATAGATAGATAATGAACAGACTGAAATACATAGATAGATAGATAGGAACAGACTGAAATATATATATATATATATATATATATATATATATATATATATATATATATATATATATATATATATAGATAGATACATAGATAGATATATAGATAGATAAGAAGAGTCTGAAATAGACAGATAGATATGAGCAGACTGAAATAGATAGATAGATAGATAGATAGATAGATAAGAAGAATCTGAAATAGGCAGATAGATAGATAGATATGAACAGACTGAAATAGATAGATAGATAGATAATGAACAGACTGAAATAGATAGATAGATACATAGATAGATAGATACATAGATAGATAGATAAGGAACAGACTGAAATAGATAGATAGATAGATAGATACATAGATAATGAACAGACTGAAATAGATAGATAGATAGATAGATAGATACATACATACATACATACATAGATAGACAGATAATGAACAGACTGAAATAGATAGATAGATAGATAGATAGATATGAACAGAGATAGATAGATAGATAATTAACAGACTGAAATAGATATATAGATAGATAGATAGATACATACATACATACATAGATAATGAACTGACTGAAATATATATATATATATATATATATATATATATAGATAGATAGATAATGAACAGACTTAAATAGATAGATAGATATGAACAGACTGATATATATATATATATATATATATATATATATATATATATATATATATATATAGATAGATAGATAAGAAGAGTCTGAAATAGATAGATAGATAGATAGATAGATAGATATGAATAGAGATAGATAGATATAAATCGAATGAGATAGATAGTTACATAGATAAGAACAGATTGCGATAGATATGAACAGACTGACATAAATATATATGAAGGGAATTAGACAGATTGTTAGATAAATAGATAGGTAGATAGATCGATAAGAATAGAGTGATATAGTTAAAACCTATGAAGTTATATATTTATAAAAACAGACTGAGATAGATAGACAGATATATATGAAGAGAATTAGATATATATGAACAATATGACAGATATAAACAGTTTGACATAGATAAGTATAGACTGATAGCGATAAAACTGAAGAAGATATATTTATAAGAACATATATATATATATATATATATGTATGTATGTATGTATATAAACGTATTATATTAGGCAGCATATATTTAATATAAAGAGATAATCATACATTGAATCAATTAGCAATATTAATGCAATTAATGGCGAAATCTCTTCGCTAATAGACTTAATATAAGCATTAACCTACTAACAATTCACTGAATGATGCGATCATTATGTATAAAATTGCGGTCAGATAGATCTGGTGTATTTTTTTAAATCCAGCAAGTACTTTCAAGGACTTCATGTCTTCATCGTCAGGCTGTAATTTTTCCTTTAAAAGCAAAACTCGAAGACGAAACAAATGTGTTGTAGACCGAAAGATGTTTTTTAAGAATGTGTTATTTATTAACGGTTATATAATATTGGAACGTGCAAGAGTTCAAATATTTCAAGTGAGAATTTTTTATATGAATTTTGTAAATTGGTATATCCACGAATTCTTTTGGTGGACGTGTTTTCCAGTTAACGTGACATGAACTAAATACATAGTTCAATTAAGAGAGTGATATGTCTTAGTAGTATTTTTCCTCCGAAATTTCGTTCTGCGGATCAAATATTTTTCATAAACATATTATATTAGGCAGCATAAATTATATATATATATATATATATATATATATATATATATATATATATATATATATATATATATATATATATATATATATATATTGACAATATTAGTGGTAAATATACACATCCATATGCAATTATATATACACATACATATATGTATAAAAATAATTCCAAGAGGATAGAATCCGGGTAGAACTCAATGTCCAGGACAGAGTAAGGATATAATAAAAAGGCTTAAACACTAATATTCCATGGTCATAATTTATTCCATTGGAATCGTAAATACGATCCAATTCATCAGACCTACAGATTAAAAAAAAACCCTCTTTAAATCTTCTCTCTGTTAAATTTTAATGCCCGCTCCATCTTTGGACCTCCCTGCCTCTCTCGTCTGTTACCCCTCTATATAGATCTCATGTCCTCACACACTCTCACACATATACTCTTACTATTTTTTTCTCGGAGTTGTTTTTTCTGTTTTCTTTTTGAATTTGTAGGTCTGATGAATTGGATCGTTTTCACGATTCCTATGGAATAAATTATGACCATGGAATATTATTTTTCAAATCTTTTTGTTATATATATATATATATATATATATATATATATATATATATATATATATATATATATATATATATATATATATATAATGAACATAGATCAATATCTGAATTGATTTGGATTGTTAGATTCAACACCAGTGTTCAGTGTTCGAGTTTATGTAACAAACTGTGTTTTGAATATTCATTTCCCACTCAAGAGTAGCAAAATGTCATTGGGAATAACAGTACATAATTTTCCCTTAAACCCCGTTTTGTTTTTGTGCCAGATACCATCTATCCCGGCATTCTTTGTTTGCATGTTTTCCGCATTTTACTTCCTGAGATGAATAAGCACGTAGTTATGTCTTTTTATTTAACTATAAAGACAAAATACATTCAGGCATGTGTGGATGGGTGTTAAGCTCCTCCACCATCACCCATAAACGCGTTCACCCGTGCAGCGAGACAGTAATGTACAAGCTGGATGTTGCACATTCTTGGCACGTTTTATGAAAAGATTTGTGCATCGCTTCTTCCTAAAAATAATGCGTTGAATTTTTTTTTTTGAAATAGAAAAACGCCAACTCGAATTACAGCAACTTTCAACTCTAAAGGCTCAGAATAAACTCAACTCCCATTTAAACACCACACCAACTACTACATCCTAAACAAACATAAAAAGAAACTAACAACATTTAACAACAAACTCCCTTTGAAAACGGCTAAAGAATTTGCCGAAATCGCTTGGGACACTACGGACAATTTTTTACACTGATTTACTCCTTCTTTTTATTCTTTTTTTGGTACTTTGTAATATACGAAGCCACTGTCAAGTCAGTAGATGACGAAGAAAACATATCCATAGGAGTATGATCCTCAATACAAAAGCAACAGTAAACGATATCAATAAGGAAGTTAAAACAATCGCCCAAAAATTTAAACGAGACGACCAAATAAATTTCATCGCTAAGGCACAAGCATTTATCACACTAAAAGACCACAAGGATAATGCCAGAACGAACCTAACATGCAGGCTCATAAACCCAGCGAAAGGAGAACATAAGTAAAATAATACTAGGAAGAATTACCGTATTTTCCGGCTTACATGACGAACTTTTTTCCTATAGAATACCCTGAAAAGTGTGCGTCTTCCAAGACGAATGCAAAGCAATGCCGAGGCTCAAGTAAACTTAAACGGTCACCTAATTGGCTTGACTGATAAAGACGCGGATTTTTATGTTGAGTTATTGCACTATAATGTTAGCTATCTATCTAATTCAGCCTGTTATATGATGTAACCTCAATACTTAGCTGTTATAAATATTTCCAAGACGGTAAACCTTCCTGGAGCCGAGTCACAAGCATAAACATGCTCTGTTTACTAGCAGCGACGGGAGCCTTTCTGCTCTTGACTAGTATGTCATTGCCATGCAAACAAAATCGGATGAGTGATTAATTTAAATAATACGTGGCGCTAGTATGTGAAGGACACAGGCTGAATGTGTTGTGGTATGAGAATGCCTTTTTTTTGTCTTAGAAATTTTTTCCAATATTAGGGTGCGTCTTCCAAGCTGAAGCGTCTTATAAACCGAAAAATACGGTAATTTAGAGCTAAGGAAGAAGTTAGTAATGAACCAGTGGAAAAACACAAACCAACTATTGACAGGTTTCGCAAAATAACAAACAAACATATTTGATAATTTATACAATTCGAATTCTACCCTTCTATAATAGAATTCATGCTGGATAAGGACATCTCAAGATGTAGATCAAGAACAAATAATAATAACCGCAAACGAAATAAAAATCATTAAACACTCCTGAAAATTACTACTATTCTACAATGAAGACGCATAGATAAAGAAACGAGATATCTTTGACACTACAATGGGAAGCTTTGACGGTGCAAGGACCTGCGAATCCATATATATTTGCTACACGAACTATATAAAATAATCGATAGAAATGATACAGGAATCTACAGGGACGACGGCCTCATAAACCAGAAAACAATAATAAAATGTAAAAATATGGGATTCGACATAGACATAAAAAATAACGAAAAAGTAGATTTTTCAGATGTTACCTTCAACCTAAGAAAAGGTACATATAAACCATACAAAAACCCCAATAATAATCCGCTGTATATATACACATCTTCAAACACCTGCCATACATATTCAAGTAGATACCACAATCAATTAATCGCAGCTTTCCGACAATTCTTCAACGCAAGCATTATTCAACAAAGCTAAGAAGGACTATGAAACAGCCCTAAAAGTTAATGAATTTCCGTCAACATTCACATACACACAGCACAGCACACAAAATCCAACAGGAAGAGAAACACCACATGTTTCAACCCACCGTACAACAAAAACGTAAAAAAGAAACGTAGGAAAAATATTTATTAAACTCTTCCACAAACACACTACACAAGATATTCAACAAAAACACAGCAAAAATCAGTTACAGCTGCACAGAGAATATGACACAAATACTAAAAGGCACAACAGGAAAACAATCAACACATCAACTGAACAAATTAAACCAACGTGTAACTGCAGAATAAAGAACAAATATCCCTTAAACGGCAATTGCTTGCATAAAAATGTAATACACCAAGCCACTGTACAATCAGCGGATAGCGAAGAAAAATATACATAGGAGTAACTGAAGGATCCTGGAAACAATGAAACAGTTTTGGGCTTGATTGTTGTAGGCTAATGTTGTTTTCCTTATTTTTCATGTTTTTGGCATAATTTTGTTTCTGTTTTTAATCTTCCAGATATGTTTAGAAAGCATTGTGCTATTCACGTGTTTACTGTTTGTAAAAGATGTTTTGTTAGGCACCTTGCATCCCATGATCTGGTCTCAGACAAGCAATATGGTTTCCGCTTTGCCCGGTACACAGCTGATGTGTTCACAACCATGACTGAATTTATATACCAAGCACTTGACAATAACGGAGTAGTTCGGGCTGTAGCTTTAGATATCCCTAAAGTGTTTGATAGGGTCTGGCACGTTGGCCTTCTTCGTAAGCTTCAGGGAAACGGCATTATAGGACAATTACTTAATAAAATCATTCCTATTAAAACGTGAAATGAAGGTCGTCTTAAACAGGTTCTCCTCCAGTTCCTTTCACACGAACGCTGGCGTCCCTAAGGCCCTATCCTGGGTCCTACACTGTTTCTGATCTTCATCAACGATCTTTCTGATGTCATCAACTGCCAAGTTGACATCTACGCTGACGATACTACTATTTATTCCTGCCTTAATAGTAGATCCGGCATCGTTGACAAAACTAACCTGGCCGTAGGCCTCGAGAAGGACCTCCAATCTGTTGGATTGTGACAGGAAATGGCTTGTAAACTTTACTGCCTCTAAAACGAAACTGCTCTCAATTACCTACCATAGAGAACCCTCCCTGCCTCCCAGCAGGATCGCTGATGCCCAAACTCCAGGAGAGCGCCTCGTTATGCTTGCTTGGTCTCACTCTGTCCACTGACAACTACATTGAATCTATAGCTTACTCTACTGCAAGGAAAGTTGGTTCTCTGTGTCATACCAGAAGGTTTTCTCGCCTGGGTTCATCCTTCAAATCTACAGATCAACCATTCGTCCTTGCATGGGATACTGCTGCCATATATGATCTGGTTCTGCCGTTGTTCATCTCGAGGTTCTTGACAAAATTCAGAGACGGATATGCAACGTCATTGCTCCTGATCTGGCATCCTGTCTAGAGCCACTTTCTCACAGACATGCTGTGGCTTCCCTCTGTCTTTTCTACAAGTATTTTCATGGCAACTGCTCCGACGAGCTACTTTCACTGGTTCCCAAACTGCATGAATTTAAGCATGCTACTAGGTTGGCATCTCCGTCCCACCCTATCACTGCCGAAACGGCTAAATGTAGGTATCGCTTCTACTCCAATAAATTCTTATCTCGCACCTCCTGTCAGTGGAACTCCCTTCCTATCACTTGCTTCCCTGATAGCTATAATCTTCAAATATCTTGCCAATCGACATCTTCTGATGCCTTGACCTTGTTCCCTGTTCTTCTCTTTATCCTTTCCCGAAACACTCCTCTTTACTCTCACTCTCTGTAACCCCTTGCGTGCTAGTGGTACTCTTGCCTTGCTTGGGGTGATTTGCTTTAAAAAAAGAAGAAGAAAAAACATTTTTCCTGGCCACCATCGGTGGCCACCACTTTCTACCTGCGGGACCAGAAGCTGGAGTAAGTCTTGGTGACAGCAGGGCTGTCCTGATGGCTCCCTTAAGAGACTCCTTGATGTTGTATGGACTGCTGTTCACCTCCCTCTTCAAGACGCCCTATACAAAATAGTCGAGATGATTGCAGTTTGGCGATAAGAGGAGTTAAAATTTGGACGATCTAAGGTATGGTGAGCAAGTGACACCCCTTGAGTCCTGCTAGTGACAATTTCTTCGGCAATTTTTCTCATGATTTTCCTGGGGTTCTCCTTGACAACCTCGGCAACGAACTCGAGCGTCCTGCTCGATCCAGAGCGCTTCTTATGAGTTGTGCGTTCTGGATTGAAATTTTCCTTGTCGTCTGAAGTCCCATATGCATTTGCGAGGTCATAGACCATTGTTTTAGGGTAATTAAACCATCCAATGATTTCCTTGGCTTTGTGGCCGCTGCGAAGGCTCTCCACGACACCAACGCAATGATCCTATTTCAAGCGAGGTATATTTCGTATACATCACGCTAAGATAGGTCTAGAGAAAATGAGTGAAAATTTAAAATGCCTTTTGGCCATTGAAGCGGCAGCTTAACGTATTCATAGTTTCCCTTCATAAAGTAGATCTGATTTTTATTGTTATTGGCTTGGTGCATAATTACCAGGCGTTTTTAAACAATATTTATTATGAAGAAAGAAACATAACAATCCAACAATGACATTTAAAAATCAGTTTGATTATCGACACGCATTTTTATAACCTGAACATAAAATATTTTTTATTAAAAAAAGTAAACAAGGCAGCGATTTTTTATTAACAAATAAACTCGTCTAAGAAAACGCCTGATAATTATGCACCAATCTAATTTAGTCAAAAACTGATCACATTTATAGAACTCGTCTTCTTGCTTCTCGATCAAATTGAAGAAAAATTAAATCACTGCATCAGTTTAAATATTTTGCTTCAAGTTTTATTTTTGGCTTTATTGCAAGAAAATATCTCTGTTCGGAAGGAAAAAAAATCTATTTTCATATACTTAAGGCTGATCTTAGACCGCTTTTCGCTCAATATGTTTCATTGTCAATTGCTGTCCCCCAAAAGTACTTTCATTGCCCCAAGTCTGATGACTGCCAACAGAAAAAAAGTTCATTAAAATATAATTAATCTTCCAAAAATAAAGCAGGCGTTATACAAAAAGGATTTGAGTAAAAATTACTTTACATAACTGGACGTTATTGAGGTTTATTGATATTTTCTGCCAAGAAGACATACATAGAAATTCTAGAAGCTTCCTCGCTCCAATCTTTATTATATTTTACTAGCCTATCTTACATCCTTGCATTGAATAGTGTTGTCACATCTAGTTTAGCGCTTCTAGTGATTGTACCGAAAGAAAAATCTGCCATGATGTCGGTCCTTATCTGGCTTCTCGGCTTATATCACTTTCCCAGTTCCGTAACGTAGTTTCCTTGCTACACATATTTTCAATTGCAATTGTTGCGGTGGGCTTTCCTATTTTGATACCGCGACTTCCTGTATTTAAACGTAGTGCTAGATTAGCAGTTAGGTTGTTGCAAGAGACAAAAGTTATCTCCCTTTGACTAACTCTTTAAAAAGCTAAAAATAGATATATAGTCACGTGAACTGCCCGAGACGATCGTTAGGAACGAAAATCAAACATTCTCTTTTATTCCTGGCAGTCAAACTAGAAAGACGTACTTATTCACGCTTGTAACAGTGAATATAAGTACCAAATAGTATATTTTTAGATATCAAGTCCATTACAATGAAAACACGTGTACACCTTGTATGAACATTTCAGATATATATATATTCAAGTGTTTTTATATGAAGACTTTTGTAGCTTATTTGAACTTTTTATATATGTTGTATAGCTATTCACTTTGTTAATGAAACCAGTAGCATATATTCTCGCACAATAAGGTTTTATCCTTTGACGCTTGAAATTAATTTATTTCTTCAAATATGATGAATAATAGTTTTGTTTAGGGCAGATTGTTGCGGGTTATAGATAAGTGAAAATGTATTAGAAGGTAAATTTATGTAAGGCAAAGATTATGCGTGCTTATTATGCATTATCCCACAACACGTAGATCAAATAAAGAATATAAGGACAATTTGCATTGCAAGAAATGACTAAAAACACAGTGGTTACAGATCCAAAAATAAAGAGATTTTTATATATACAATAGATATACATGCAAGGATAACAGAATGTTTGTTGATTGTGGCAATTGAGACAAGGTTATGAAGAATGTTCATGCAGAAATTTGGTCAATAAAAGTTAATGGTTTTGATTTGTTAGAAAATTTAAAATAATTTGGTTTCTGCAAGGAAAGATCTCAAATGTGTTCGTTCAAATACTAGCGTGTATGCGTGTGTTACTTGTTAGAATTTAAGTTGTGAAGAGTTGTTTGCCTTTAACTGATAGGCTAAAGTGATGAATTGTACAATTACTGTTTGTGTAGTGAAAACGTTCACTTTTGAAGTCAATTGTAATTTGATTACCACGCGGACAATGGTTGATTGAGTGCTATGTTGAGTTTGTTGAGAATTTTGAAGTGATGTTGAATCAGTGAATTGACACGCGTGGAGTTTGGTAGTATCTCACGAAACTCGATGACTGAATGATCTGATTTGAGTCATGCGGTGGTTTTTATAGACTTTGGTGTTTCAAAATCGGCTCCAGGGAGCTCGGCGGGAAAAAGGATCTGTTTCGACTTTGTTACGGTTTAGTGTTTCTTAACCAATAGAAGATTGAATTTACAGAAACGAAGTGGTGATTGGTTAACGCTTTTTTTTAGGGAAGAATACATCTTTCTGTAAGGGGTGGAAGGCTAATGTGGAAGATTCCACAAGATAAAAATCGACCTCAAAACTTAGTTTAAAAATCGATACATTTTTCTATCTTTGATGAAAAACTGATGAAATCCTGCTTATTTTTTTTAATGAGTATTTGAGTACAAAAAAAAAGAAGCCGTTTGTGCAAAGTGTATTCTCAATATCAAAACACCAATTTTGAGGCACGGTGGAGTAATGGATAGCGGTTCGGATTGAGGAATCGGAGAGCCGAGTTCGAATTTCAGACGAATCCATTACATTCACTTACGTGCTAATACACTTGGGAAAGGTATAAATCCTCTTCTTCTCCCCCCAGCTATGGGTAAATAGTAGGACAGACCGGGTTCTATAGCCTTGGATGGCAATTAGTCTACCGCAGAAAGAAATGGCAACCTACTGCGAGAAAAATAATCTGCCTCGTCAGTCATGTATCGAAAGATACATGATCGCCTAAGCGTGTATCAAGCAGGGCACATAACTGACTGACTTTATTACAGATTCACAAACAAAGGGAGATAATAAATATTTAAAAAATCGCCATTTTAAATTCTATAAAAAATAATTTTATAGATCATTTTCTGAAATAAAAATCCCAAAACGAAAGCAAAAGAAAAATTAAAGAATAAACAGAGTCATATTTGTACTAAGTCATGTGACACGGTGGAGTAATGGATAGCGGCTGGAAGCCGAGTTCGAATTCCAGACGAATCATTTGCATTCATTTACTTGCTAATACCCTTGACAAAGGTATGAATATTTTTCTTCTCCTTACAGCTTTAATTTTTTTAAAGTGCACACGAACTTTATGGACACCCTGTATAAAATTTATAACTTTATTTGTATTTGCGATAGAAATAATCTGTAAAAAATGTTATAAAGTTTAATGTACCTAGTTTTAACTATAGCTAAATAACTAATGTGATTTCAGACATTACTGTAAATCAGTTGGCAAATGTTTTCCGTGAACTGCAAAATCGTATTACCCTTTGTATTGCTAATGATGGAGGACATGTGGAAAGTTAAATAAAATTTCAATAAAACCTTAAAAAATATAGATTTACTTCTTTCTAATCCTTTTTACAAATTATTTCTATCGCAAATACAAATAAAGTTATAAATTTTTTAAAGTGCACACGAACTTTATGGACACCCTGTATATGAATGTGTGTATAAATCCCATTTATATATATAGACGATACCGCCATATATATATATGTGTATGCGTTTTAATCACAGCGTATATTATATTTCAGATTTAAAAGATTTTGTATAAAGCCAGTATTACTCTGACGACAATGTCTTTCCGTGTGTATATGCACAACATATCTTCCACCCGTTTTCTTAAGCCGGCATCTCCATAAGCAACAGGTTAACGTTACATTGCTTTCAATTAACATATCCAGCTTGTCGACCGTTTTTGAAATCTCGCAGCTTATCGTGCGGCTTAGCGTGACACACTTTCCCGTGTTCTCGCGAGAGCATTAGCAAGGTTTGTATCTACTGAATACTTTTTTTTAACGACGAGGAAGTTTGTTTTAAAAGCACATGAGCATTTATTTAGTTGTAATCCCAAACTTGTTTAGCGAAAATTCTTTTCCTCATTCAAGAAGAGAAACAAAAATATATTCTGAACTGCGAATGAAGGTGACATCTGGTTCGTTGTATAGCCTTAGAACTTCCTATTTTTTTCAACCTGGATTCCGCTCGAAAGAAAGATGGCGTGTGAATTTCTGATAGTATTTTTTTTGTTTTTTCTTAAGCATTTCACCCCAAGCAAGGCGGGAAGCCACTAGCACGCAAGGGGTTACAGAAGATTTAGAGTGAGAGCAGATAGGAGTGATAGAGGAAAGGATGTGGAGAAGGATAGTGGATAGATCAAGGCAAGGGGTTACAGAAGATTTGGAGCGAGAACAGATAGGAGTGATAGAGAAAAGGATGTGGAGAAGGATAGTGGATAGATCAAGGCAAGGGGTCACAGAAGATTTGGAGCGAGAGCAGATAGGAGTGAAAAAGGAAAGGATGTGGAGAAGGATTGTGGATAGATCAAGGCAAGGGGTTACAGAAGATTTGGAGCGAGAGCAGATAGGAGTGAAAAAGGAAAGGATGTGGAGAAGGATAGTGGATAGATCAAGGCAAGGGGTTACAGAAGATTTGGAGCGTGAGCAGATAGGAGTGAAAAAGGAAAGGATGTGGAGAAGGATAGTGGATAGATCAAGGCAAGGGGTTACAGAAGATTTGGAGCGAGAGCAGATAGGAGTGAAAAAGGAAAGGATGTGGAGAAGGATAGTGGATAGATCAAGGCAAGGGGTTACAGAAGATTTGGAGCGTGAGCAGATAGGAGTGAAAAAGGAAAGGATGTGGAGAAGGATAGTGGATAGATCAAGGCAAGGGGTTACAGAAGATTTGGAGCGTGAGCAGATAGGAGTGAAAAAGGAAAGGATGTGGAGAAGGATAGTGGATAGATCAAGGCAAGGGGTTACAGAAGATTTGGAGCGAGAGCAGATAGGAGTGATAGAGGAAAGGATGTGGAGAAGGATAGTGGATAGATCAAGGCAAGGGGTTACAGAAGATTTGGAGCGAGAGCAGATAGGAGTGTTAGAGGAAAGGATGTGGTGAAGGATAGTGGATAGATCAAGGCAAGGGGTTACAGAAGATTTGGAGCGAGAGCAGATAGGAGTGATAGAGGAAAGGATGTGGAGAAGGATAGTGGATAGATCAAGGCGACTGGAGATGTCGATTGACATTACATTTGAATAGTTGGAGATTATAGTTGTCAGGGAAACAAGAATAAGGAAGGGAGTTCCAAAGGCGAGAGGTGCGAGATATAAAGCTATTGGAGTAGAAGAGACGGCTACATTTCGCTGTTTCGACAGTGAAAGGGTGAGAGCGGGATGCCAGCCTAGTAGGACGCTTGAATTCATGAAGTCTGGAACCAGCGAAAGCATCTCGTCGTAGAAATTACCATGAAAGTATTTGTAAAAAAGACAGAGCGAGGCGACGGCAGGTTTGTGAGAGAGCGACTGCAGACGAGATGACAGATCAGGGCCACTTACATTGCATATCCGTCTCTGGATCTTATCAAGAACCCCGAGGCAAACAGAAGGGGCTCCAGACCATATATGGCAGCAATACTCCATGCTAGGGTGAATGGTTGATTTGTAGATTTGAAGGATTGACTCCGGCGAGAAAAATTTCCTGGCGCGGCACAGGGAGCCTACTTTCCTTGCGGTGGAGGAAGCTATTGACTCAATGTATTTGTTCCATCTCAGGTCAGCGGACAATGTGAGACCGAGCAGCCGCAGAGAGAACCTCTCGAGAAGTTGAGCGTCAGACATTCTAATGGGGGGCAGAGAAGAACCTCTGTGGTGATTAATAGAGAGCAGTTTTGTTTTTGAGGCGTTAAAGTTAACCAGCCAATTCCTGTCCCAATTCCCAACCGATTGGAGGTCCTTTTCGAGACGAACGGCCAGGTTAGTTTTGTCAGCGACACGAGATTTGTTTTTGAGGCAGGAGTAAATTGTAGTGTCGTAAATTCATGGAAAGTTAATCATCTTTTTTATTTATTGATTAATGTTTTGAACCGGCTTCTCTCATTTAAAAGTAAATGTAGATGTATAAACGTACACGCGAAGAGATGTGTGTTCATGGCTCTCTACGACTTCCTCTCTTTTGTTGAGATTTCATACTTTTGAACCATTAACATCCCTCTTTTTTGTCCATGTTATATCATTCATTCACACAAGTTCGTTACGTAGGTCACTCGCCTTTTGCACATGTAGTTAGTCCTCTCCCATTTGTCCTGTGAGTGTCAAAGTCTCCAGACTCGCTGTTCTCATTATGTCTCTCCAAAATTTACATTTATCACTTTTTGATTGTATGTTTCCTTGTTGCTTCTATTTTCATTAAAGCTTCTTCGTAACATATTTCCTATTCATAGTGTACATGTACAATGGTGTTCTATACTACAGGACTACCCATGATGTAAGTAAGGGACTTACTATTTTATGTTCATTGCAAAAAATAAACGTTTTATACCAAATTCACAAAAAATTTATCTCTAGAATATTAGTCACGTGATTTGGAAGTTAATTTAATATTTTTCATTTGAGGTTAATTTAGTATTTTTTACCTTAAAGTTAATTTAATATTTTAGTTCTTAATGCCGTAATATAATTTTCATACCGTAGAATTAAGGTAAAAAATTGAAGTTCTATGTAAGGCAGGATGCTTTAGTTAAAAAAATGTCATCATTTTACTTGATTCCCAGAAATAATTTATTAATCCATTTTTTCTAGTAAATTGTAAAAAACACTCTCCCCAAAAAGTTAATATCTTTGTTCTGTTCAATTTTTAACAGACTTTTCTTCTCGAATCTGTTTTTACACTGCAGAATTTATTTAAAAATGTCATTATTTGCAACAGAGAGTTAATTTAATACTCTTCTCTAGATCGTTGTTATGCATACCAACAAATATATTGATGATTAAATTTCTTTCATAATTTGGGTTTTTCTTTCCAAAATATGTTAAAACTTTTGATGAATTTTAGTTTATTTTACCATTAAAAACAAAGCAAATGCAAAATATTTTGACACAACAAAATGAAAAAATGTAATTTATTAAGAAATTTATTTACCTTTTAGCTTTTCTCCTAAAATTTCCAGAATTCAAACAATTTTAAATAAGTCTCCAATTCTCTCACTTAATAGCATCATGATTTGGTTGGTTGAATTCGTTTAGCGGTATATCAACATCTCAATGGGTTATTTGATGCCGAAATCTAAATATTTTGAACACAATTTTAAGACTTCAGCAAAATGTAGTTTGAACGCAATTTTATGCCTTCGACTACAGATAAAACGTATTGTTGGTCATTTTGCTATAAAACGTATGGCTGGTCATTTTGCTATAAATATATTGTTGGTAATTCTACTATAAAATGTATGGCTGGTCATTTTGCTATAAACATATTGTTGGCAATTCTACTATATAATGTATGGCTGGTCATTTTGCTATAAATATATTGTTGGTAATTATACTATAAAATGTATGGCTGGTCATTTTGCTATAAATATATTGTTGGTAATTCTACTATGAAATGTATGGCTGGTCATTTTGCTATAAACATATTGTTGGCAATTCTACTATATAATGTATGGCTGGACATTTTGCTATAAACATATTGTTGGCAATTCTACTATATAATGTATGGCTGGTCATTTTGCTATAAACATATTGTTGGCAATTCTACTATATAATGTATGGCTGGTCATTTTGCTATAAACATATTGTTGGCAATTCTACTATATACTGTATGGCTGGTCATTTTGCTATAAATATATTGTTGGTAATTCAACTATAAAATGGTTGGCTGGTCATTTGGCTATAAATATATTGTTGGTAATTCTACTATAAAATGTATGGCTGGTCATTTTGCTATAAATATATTGTTGGTAATTCTACTATAAAATGTATGGCTTGTCATTTTGCTATAAATATATTGTTGGTAATTCTACTATAAAATGTATGGCTGGTCATTTTGCTATAAACATATTGTTGGTCATTCTACTATAAAATGTATGACCGGTCATTTTGCTACAAATATAATGTTGGTAATTCTACTATAAAATGTATGGCTGGTCATTTTGCTATAAACATATTGTTGGTCATTCTACTATAAAATGTATGACCGGTCATTTTGCTACAAATATATTGTTGGTAATTCTACTATAAAATGTATGACCGGTCATTTTGCTACAAATATATTGTTGGTAATTCTACTATAAAATGTATGGCCGGTCATTTTGCTACAAATATATTGTTGGTAATTCTACTATAAAATGTATTGTTCGTCATTTTGCTTTAAAGATATAATAAATAAAAATATGTATTGCTGCTATTTTTATTATAACAATGTATTTTTATACTTGGACAGTGTTTTGTTTTTGTTTGGGGTTTACCATTTGTTCATAGTTGGGACCCTAACAAGTGTGACCAACCTGTGTTGCATCATGAGTATGCCTGTAGTATAGAACGTCGTGAAGCGCACTCACATACTCATATAAATTTACGTTATCTACTTTCATTTTGTGTATATTAGGTAGCAATTTCTCATTAATGCATGTTTCATTAAATAATATAGACAAGTTTTGTCTATTTATTTTAAGTAAGTTCCTTTCATATTGTCTGATAAGTTTAATAACATTCTTATTGAAAGACAAAAGGAAAACACCATATTGATACATGTTTAAATCAAATCTAAGCTTTCGGCTTACATAAGCCATTATCAAACATGACAATTACATTTCAATATATCAAACGCGAGCGTGAAAACGAGAAGTACTAAGTATGGGAAGCCGTTGGTATAAATCTGAACAAAGTAAACTATGAAATCTCCATAAATATTCTTAAATGCCTATAATTTATAACAGAAATCATTGGTTAACTACTTGTTCCTCATCAATATATAAGGCGAGAACGTTAAAGAACAAATAATATGAAGAAAAACAGTGATAACCAATAGAAAGATCAATGTATTAAGCCCTTTGCTCGGCTTCCAGGATAGCTTTGATGCATCCCCGGAAGCAACTGTGTGCCCGGATCAGATAATTCTTTTGCCACTTTCGCGACATCAGATTTGGTTGGATATTCTGTAATGGACCGAGTCTTGCACAGCTGCGTTGGTTCCGACGGCTTTCTTGATACTAATCTACAAAAAGTTAACTGTCACTCATTAATGAAAATTAAATTAGACGTATTTTTACCAGGAAAAAAATCTTTTAATCTTAAAGAGTACAACGCATATGGTCTGTATTGAACAATACAATTGGTCATGACCTGACATCGTGGCTTCAGTTACTTTCTCACTGACATCTTTCGGCTTTTTCTATAAAAAACTTCCATGGTAATTTTTCTGATGAACTTCGCACTATGGTACCTAGACTTTACGAATTTAACCGCAGTACTAGATTGGCAGCTAGGTCTCATCATTTTACAGTTGACATGACTAAATGTAACCATAAGTTCTATGCTAACAGTTTCTTCTTCCACTACTTGCTTATGGAACTCTCTTCCGGCTTCTTGAGTCAATTCTATTCTTTAAAAAGTTAAATGCAATGTCAATCGTAATCTTCTGTCTTCTTAATTCTTGTTCTTTTATTCTCTTCTCTCCTGGATAGTGCTTTTTCTCCTCATATTCTCTAACACTCAGTAAACCCTTTGCGTCTTAGTGGCTTTATTACCTTAGTTGGAGTGAAATTATTAAAAAAATGTAAATTGACTATTTTATTGGCCCTATTATGGAAATTATACTGACTACTTTTCAGTGAAGGAGTGCTAGTGTATGTGTGTGTGTATGTGTGTATGTGTGTGTGTGCGAGCGTGTGCGTATGTGTGTGTGTGTGTGTGAGAGAGAGAAAGAGACTTCCACCTCCTATCACATGGTGGCTCACTGAAAGATTTTGGAGCAGGAAATACTTTTACAAGTACCCCCTCTCAGTCTAACGATCATTGATACTTTGATAATTCCAGGTCGAATTAAAATGCCCTCAAAAACGCCATACCCGTCCTCTTTTTTTTTTAAAAATCTTTTCTTGTGAACCGAGACTTGAAACTTGACACCCATGTACGACCGTCTCCTGACCGTATGTCATTTTTTCTTTCCTCTGAAAAGGATTTTCACATGTTGGCGAATCTTCTTAATTCCAGCGTATCAGATATTTATATATGGTACTTAAGAAATACGGCATATAAAAGAATTTTCCCCCAATCCCTAACAATATCGTATTCTACTGGACACATAAAATATGTTACAAATGTTTCTGTTACCGTGACATCGACATTTTATATGTATGGAGGTGGAGTAATTGTTGGCAGCTCGGACTGAGGAATCGGAGGGCTGAGTCCGAATTCCAGTCGAGTTCATTACATTCACTTACGTGATAATTGGGAAAGGTATGAATCCATATCCTCTCCCCCACACCACCAACTATGGGTGAATAGCTGGTTTCTATAATATTGAGTGGTGAACGGTCTAGGAGAAGGACAACACTGAATTCCTAACCTATGGAGGATCGTTTGGGGACCTTGTGGCATAATGTGCACCACTTCTCTGTATTCAGCTATTCTAAAAAGTGTGGTTGGTTCTGCACAAACCTTAACCATTATAATCAAATGATATTTGTGGGTAGTCTGGCTGTTGATTCTCATAGCTGTTCGGTTTGCCCCTCATTCGTCCACTATATATATATATATATATATATATATATATATATATATATATATATGAAGGTATATAGTTTTAAGGTTTGCTATTTTTATGGAATAAAGTGCTCAATATCAGAGATAGAACTATAAATATAGAAGTGAACATTGAAGTCAACATTCAGAGGCGACAGGCTGTTTGATGCTGGACTCAATCATCAGGCGGCCTGCTGACGATCGGGTCTAGCATGGAACAGCCTATCGCCTCTTAGTGTTGACTTCCGTGTTCACTTATATATATATATATATATATATATATATATATATATATATGTGTGTGTGTGTGTGTGTGTATATATATGTGTATATATATATGTTGTGGGGCTCTCCTCTTTTACACAAAATGGACTCGTCTAAAGTATACCTATACTGACAGAGTTGGAGACAGGGTAGAGATACGTTGAGACAAGGTTGAAATACATAGAGTCCAGAAAGAGAGAGAGAGAGAGAGAGAGAGAGAGAGAGAGAGAGAGAGAGAGAGAGAGAGAATTATAGCTTCACTTACAGAGACTTGTCCATAAAATAAATATGTTATAAAATCACTACAAAATGAATTTTTTCTTTTTTCCTCAGTAATTTTATAAGTTTAAACTTAATAGAACGTAAATTTAGATTTGATTGGTCATTCCAGATTATGTAACAGCGTTTCCCCCTTGCGAGGGGTCGTTCATTAATTTGAACCTTGAAAAACCCTTTATTCTACATTCAACACCATCACTTGATAAGACACCAGAATTGTTGAAACAAAATGGCTTGTAGTGATTGTATAACATATTTATGTTATAATTTTTAACTAAATAATTATATTTGCTCTACATATACATATATATATATATAGCGAAATACCTATGTTGCCTATTTAAAATATATTAGAAGTTTGTTTTATTTATTTGCATGCTTGAGGATTAGCTAATATTCCGGCAATATTTATGACAGGCAGTTCATTTATTCTTTTTTGAATTTACGAATATTTATTAGCAAAAGATACGACAATGTGTCAGTTTGCCTTTTAATGCATTTATCACTTGAGGAACGACGCGCGTTGAATCCTGGGAAGTAATACACCAACAGACGATTACAGGAATGAATATATCTACTATCTATATTTCTCATATTGTCTGTCTGTCTGTCTGTCGTGGGCGTTGTTACCTCGCCCAGGCCGCATTTCTTACCCGATTTCGATGCGGTTTCCACCACAAGTTTTCAAATGGCTGCCGTAAGGACATGACGGGGCCCGATTTTTGAGTTCTGACTCACGTTCTGAAAAAATCGATAATCGAGAAAATCTGCTTACAGAAGGAATGATCGCATTTCAACCAAATTTGACACCCTCTTAGAGTCTACCATTAGAAGTGTTGTCCAGAAGTTTCGTGACCACGGACCCCTAAACAGCACGGAAAATCTATAAAACCCAAAAACCGATACACCCATATTGCACATGTCGGTTTTTAGCGAAAAACGACTGGCTTTATGAGGAAGCCATTGGGAGTCACCATGTGAAGTTTCAACTCTGAGCGCCCTCCCAAACAAGGTGCAAATCGACAATCGGTCAACGCTTAAAAATGTTTTTCCGGTTGGGTATTTTCTAAATGCAGATTAATTTAAGGTCACGCTATGCGCGGGAAGAAACAGGTAGTGGAGTGGAAGAAAACTTTTGACCTCAAATTCTGGAATGGGTGCAGGGCCATTGAAATTCGGCTTTTTTATCCCTGCTACCAGGTCTGACTTTGAGCCACAAATGACAGATTCGACTTTGTCAACACTTTTGCTTTAATCGTCGCATCTTACCAAAATAAGCACTTCCTTTATTCGCGTCTTTACTGAGAAAAAAACCCGCATACGTGCTGAGTGAAAATGGTTCCGCCCTTAGCAGTCCATTTTCCAATTCTTTAAACCTTTTCTCCTAGCCCAGGCCGTATACCAGACCTGACGAGGAGTTTTTTGCGCTAAAACAGCAGGGATTCCTGCCAATCCATTTCAAAGCTAATGCCGGCAAACGGTTAGCGGCTTTTCGTTGTCGCACAAACCAAACGAGCAAACGCTTCATTGCAGCTCCTTGCATTCTCATCGCCGGCATCACGTGCGTTAGAGCCAAGCTGCATATGCAGAAGGCAGCTTGATCCCGTTTAAGGCCAAGCCTTGCGGTTGCCAAATCATGCGCCCCTGCGTGAATGCGCGTTAGCATCTTCCATTTTGCGTGAGCTCATTCATTGGTCTAAGTCATGGCCATTGTCCAGGCTACACCAATCAATGACAAGTCACGCTTCCTTTAAATACCTTCAGCGCGGCTGCATCCGCACTCACGTCTTGATTTGATCGCCATTAACGCATCTGTCCTTGGATTAATTGACAGCTTCCTGCTACCGCAAGTTACCTATTTGCTTAAACGTTTGCATTACCCATTTTATCTCCGCGAGCTGCCTCTACTGCGCAGCCCAGTCCATCTTAGCGTTCCATACCTATTTTTACCTTTTCGTAGTTCAGTTTTGGTATTAGACAGTTAACTGTTGTCGCAAGTTACTTCTCTTCTGCCTTTACTACGCGGCCCAGTACACCTCAGTGTTTCACTACTTTTTAACCTTCAACGCTTCAACGTTTTGGTTGCGTAGCCTCTTCCGACAGCGACGTTTTCGTGCTGCCAGAAAGAACGGCCCATAGCTCGGAGAAGCTTTTTCCATACAGCTCCACTGCATTTTTAGTTTTCGTATACAACAAGGTTGCACCGCTTCAGCTTCGGCATCAACTTCTATTTGCATTCTTACACAGCATTTCTACAACCCTTCAAATGGCTCCTACACGACGAACATCCGCACGTCAGCAACTGAAGACCCCTAACACTGTTAACGTTACACATGCAGAACAGGCGACTGCGGAGGAGCACATAATAACTCCGGTTACAGATGATCATATAGCGTCTACTTCAACCTCTGCTTTGCACTCTTCTGCGTGCCGTGGCGATGACCAACCCGGCAGCTCTGCAAAGGCTGCAAAAACAGCCAGGCGAGGCAAACTTAGCAGGCGTTCTAAAAAAGCCTCACCGTCTAAACGAGAAAACGGGAGCAGGATTCCATTGAGTGCGCCTCCTTGGGGGAGAAGCAGCTGGCGTCTACTTCAACCTCTGCTTTGCACTCTTCTTAGTGCCGTGGCGATGACCGACCCGGCAGCTTTGCTAAGCGTACCAAAATACCATGGCGGGGCAACCTTAGCAGGCGTTCTAAAAGTGCCTCTGCGGCAAAGAGAAAGCGGGAGGAGGAAACCGAGGTAGAGGCCTCTTTGAGGCTTTCCAGTCAATCTCAACGGAGGTAGTATGTTTTGTCACATGAAAACGCTTGATGAGCGTAACTAACGTTTGTACTGCAAATCAGTTTACACATATTCGTTGAAAAGTAAGAGGAAATTACCTAAACGTACGATTTTTGAATCAAGCACGGGCAACGCCGGGCCATGTTGCTAGTGTATATATATATATATATATATATATATATATATATATATATATATATATATATATATATATATATATATGAAGAAATATAATCTTAAAGTGTGCTATATTTATGGGATAAAGTGCTCAGTATCAGAGATAGAGCGTGTGTAAATATAAAAGTGAACATAGAAGTCAACACTTAGAGGCGACAGTCTGTTTCATGCTAGATGCAATCGTCAGGCCACGAGCACTTTCTTTCTCTACTTTCATTCATTAATTCATTTATTCACTCTTTCTTTCTTTCTTTCTTTCTCTATTTTCATTCATTCTTTCTTTCTTTCATTCTTTCTTTTTTTCTCACTCTCTTACTATTTTCTTTTTTCTTCCCGTTTCTTTCTTTCTTAGTCGATATACATTCTTTCTTTCTTTCTCTATTTTCATTCATTAATTCCTTTCATTCTTTCTTTCACTCTTTCTTTCTTTCTTTCTTTTCATTCATTAATTCATTTATTCATTCTTTCTTTCTTTCTTTATTTTCATTCATTAATTAATTTATTCATTTTTTCTTTCTTTCTCTATTTTCATTCATTAATTTATTCATTCTTTCTTTCTTTCATTCTTTCTTTTTTTTCTCTCTCTCTCTCTCTCTCTTACTATTTTCTTTTTTCTTCCCGTTTCTTTCTTTCTTTTGTTTTCTTTTCAACTGTTTTGTTTATTTCTTTCATTCTTTAAAAAATTATCGCTTTTCTGTTGCTTCTTTTACTGACATCACCTTCTTTTCGTTCTTTCTTTCTTTCTTTCTTTCTTTTTTCTTTCTTTATTTCTTCCTTCCTTGTTGTTTCTTTCTTTCTTTCTTTTTGTTACTTTTATTTTCTCTGTTGCGTTTTCCGTTTTTCCTATTTTTCTCTTTTTAGAAACAGGAAAAAAAACCAATGGATCCATTAAAAAGAGAATCTTATTCCAAATAAAAGCCGACCATTTATCCAGAGAAGATGACGATTCTTTCTTTGCCATTCATTGGAAATTTATTTCAAAAAATAATTTATCAACTTGACAAATTCCGTCTTTTGGCTGAAGTCGATCGTCTTTTCTCAGTCCCCACCCCCGATCTACCAATATTTCATTTGCATACCCCATTCACATTCCGTGTTGATCATGAAAGAATTCTGACGGAAATAGCTGACCTTTGACCACCACACGTGACCTTTATTTGCATATTTTGGAATATCATAAACTGTAATTCTTGATTAGACGTCTCTTTACTTTTATTAAAAAATCTCTTCTTTCTTTCTTTCTTTCTTTCTTTCTTTGACTTATATTTTTCTTTCTTCGCTATACTTTCCTTTATTTCTTTATTTCCTTCTTTCATTTTCTCTTTGGTTCTGTCTTTCTTTCTTTCTTTCTTTCTGATCCATTTTTCTTTTTCTTTTGCTACTCACGCTATGAAAGAACCTTTTTCTTTCATTCTTTCTTTCTTTCTTTGTGTTTCATTTTTCTTTCTTAACTACGTTTTCTTTCATTTTTAGAAAATTTCTTCTTTTACTTCTTTCATTCGTTTTCTCTTCTTTCTTTCTGTCTTTCTTTCTTTCTTTCTTTCTGATCCATTTTTCTTTTTCTTTTTTCTACTCAAGCTATAAAACCCTTTTCTTTCTTTCTTTCTTTATCTTATATTTTTCTTTCTTCGCTCTACTTTTCTCCATTTCTTTATTTCTTTCTTTCGTTTTCTCATTGGTTCTTTCTTTCTTTCTTTCTTTCTAGGATTTTTCATTCGACATCTTTCCTTCTTTCTCCCTGGTTTAATTTCCTTTCTTTCTTCTTTCTTTCTTTCCTTTTATCTTATATTAAGTTTTCTTTTCTATTCTTTTCCAATTCCCGAAGCCATTTTGTTGGACGTTTCCATTCTAATTCTTCGTTTCCATTCTTTCTGCCTTCACTCATGTCTTCCCGCCTCTTGCTTCCTAATTAATTTCCTTTCATTTCATCTTCTATGTGTGTTTACATGTTTCCCGTTTCTTGACCCCCCCCACTTTTCTTCATTACATATTGCTACCGTCATTTTTGTCCAGTGGCATGAATCACAGCCATCGACTTGCCAAAAAAGTTACAAGAAAAGTTTATTTCTAAGTCTTGGACGCATGCAATTAATATCACTTTGAAAAGGAGGAAGCGGGAAAAGCAGACGGAATTTACATTAACCGTCTGCAGATGGAGCAAGGTCAGGAGATTTGAGTGGTTTCAAAGTTAGTAGAATTAATAAACACGTTATGATCTATCTCAGTCTATTCTTACCTACCTACTTATCTATCTATCTATCTATCTATCTATCTATCTATCTATCTATCTATCTATCTTTCCTTCTTTTTTCCTATCTATCTATATATCTATCTATCTAGTTTGTCTGTTCATATCTATCTATCTATCTACATATCTATCTATCTATTGTGTCTGTTCATATCTATCTATCTATCTATCTATCTATCTATCTATCTATCTATCTATCTATCTATCTATCTATCTACATACCTATCTATCTATCTATCTATCTATCTATCTATCTATCTCGGTCTCTTTACCTCGCTATCTATCTATCTATCTATCTATCTATCTATCTATCTATCTATCTATCTGTATATATATCTATCTATCTATCTATCTCAGTCTCTTCATCTGTCTATCTATCTATCTATCTATCTATCTATCTATCTATCTATCTATCTATCTATGAATGTATGTATGTATCTATCTATCTATTTGATTCTGTTTATATCTATCTATATATCTATCTATTTGATTCTGTTTATATCTATCTATCTATCTATCTATCCCTCTATCTCAGCCTATTCATATCTATTTGATTATCTATCTATCTATCTATCTATCTATCTATCTATCTATCTATCTATCTAGTTTGTCTGTTCCTATCTATCTATCTATTTATGTATCTATGAATGTATGTATGTATGTATCTATCTATCTATATATCTATTTGATTCTGTTTATATCTATCTATCTATCTATCTCAGTCTATTCCATATCTATTTTGTCTGTTCATATCTATCTATCTATCTATCTATCTATCTATCTATCTATCTATCTATCTATCTATCTATCTCAGTCTATTTCATATCTATTTTGTCTGTTCATATCTATCTATCTAGCTATCTAGTTTGTCTGTTCATATCTATCTATCTATCTATGTGTGTGTGTGTGTGTGTGCGTGTGCCCGTATGTGTGTATTCACGATCGTGTGTGTGTGTGTGTGTGTGTGTGATAGGTGATAGATACGAATATACTGAGACTGAGATAGACAGATTGATTTAAACTTGTATAGTTAGATCAATCTAACAATTTTAAATATATATATTTATAGACGGCTGATGAAAGAAATCCGAGAGATAAAAACAACAGAAATTACGATAAGGGAAGAGTAAGTATTCCAGCATTGGCCCCAGATGACCCAGTGGCTCACTTTGACCCAGTGGCTCACTTTGACCCAGTGACTCACTTTTCAGTTGGGACGTGAAAGATATCAGTCCAAGTGTCGTCACGAAGAATATCACGGTTTTTTGATAAAGGAAAGTACTCCTATGGATAGTGGGGTTCCTGTTTAATAGATGAGTGGGTTCCGTGTTACCAACATGACAGTGTTTTGAAGCTCAGAAAGAGGCAGGAGAGGACGTAAGAAATAAATCATGTTTGCCTTGTTTTCTTATACTTTTTCATTATTCCTTTTCTTTATATATAAATATATATATATATATATATATATATATATATATATATATATACATATATATATATATATATATATATATATATATATATATATATATATATATTCAGGCCGGTAAATGTCATTTAATACTCTTTATTATAAACAGAGCATTTACTTAAATACTTGTATCTATAAAAAGAATGTTAAACATAAAAATGTCTTAAAATAATTATCGGACTTTGTCCATTTACATTTGATACGCCATGAGCAGTTATGAATGTACGTGAGAGATTCATGGAAGATTGAAGTTTATAAGCAGTAAATTCAACCATGCCAACCGAACGATCCCCTGTGGCCGAATCGGTTAAGGCACGTCAAGCTATATGACGGTTCTGTATAGGATACAGCTTCGAATCCTGTCAAAGACGAATCTTTTCTCGGAAATTCAGGCCGGTAAATGTTACTTAATACTGTTTATTATAAAACAGAGCATTTACTTAAATACTTGTATCTATAAAAAAAACAATGTTAAACATAAAAATGTCTTTATATATATATATATATATATATATATATATATATATATATATTTATATATATATATACATATATATATGAAATTTTCTCAGATTTAACCTGTAGAAAAGACAATACTTATAAATATAAATGACAATAGGAAAACTGTAGTAGTTGCCGATGCGTTTCGTCCAATGTGGACTTTCTCAAGGCAAAAAACGAAATGAATTTATTTAAACAAAGTAACTAATAATAATAAAACAAAATCTCCTTAGCAACTGGAAGAATTTGGAGAACGCTATTTTCCTACTATTAACTGAAAATGACGTCAATTACTGTCACGTGTTGAGATAATTGACGTAATTTTCAGATAGCGTTCTCTAAATTATTCGAGTTGCTAAGGACATTTTGTTTTTGTTATTATTATTTACTTTGTTTAAATAAATTCATTTCGTTTTTTGTCTTATAGAAAAGGTTTAGTTAATGTATCGGTTGGAGGTTAATTGAAATATACATATTTTTTATTCAGCCTCATATGAAATTAAGAGGAATTTTTTGTACGGATGCAACGGCTCATAACTTCGGACCTTTCATTCAAAGGTTTGTTTATAATCGAAAAAGTATACATAGGAGTAACTGAAGGACCCTGGAAACAAAGAAATTATGTACCCAAAACATCTTTCACAAATAGTAAATATGCGAACAGCACAATGCTTTCTAAGTATATCTGGGAAATTAAAAACAAAACGCAGACCACACCAAAAATATCTTGGAAAATAAGGAAAAGATCATCAGCCTACAACAACCAATCAAAAACTTGCAAACTTTGCTTGGAGGAAAAAATAGCTATCATTACCTTTCCAGACCAAAATAATTTATTAAATAAAAGATCTGAGCTTATCTCAAAATGCAAACATGAAAACAAATTTTTACTACGTTACTTAAAAAATCGAAAACTAAAATAATAAATAAATACATAAATAAACAAAATGACAATAAAATAAGCAAAATAAATTAATCGAAACAAATTACCAAATCACACCTGTTAGAATAGACGAAATAGAATAAAAAATAAGAAACAAAATCAATAAATAAAGTAAATAATAAACAAATTAGCAAACTATTATCACCAAAATATTAGTTAGACCAAAAAAATCAAACCAAAAATCAGACGAAAAAATATCTATAACTGTTATATAACGATAAAAAAATACTACGTTACTTATTCCTGTTTACCTGACAACTATAATCGACAACTATTCAAATGTAAAGTCAATCGACATCTCCAGTTGCTTTGATCTATCCACTATCATTCTCCACATCCTTTCCTCTAGCACTCCTATCTGCTCTCGCTCCAAATCTTCTGTAACTCCTTGCGTGCTAGTGGCTTCCAGCCTTGCTTGGGGTGAAAAGCTTAACCCCCCCCCCAAAAACTACAAAAATCAACTCCAAAATTGAATAGCTTTTATTATGTTCCCAAACAAAAACAAAACTATTAAATAAGCTATATAAACACATTTTTACTACGTTAATACGATCAAAATAAAAATAAAATAAATAAATAAATATATAAGAAAAGAAAAAAAAAAGAAATAAATAAAAACAAGCAAAATAATTTAACCCAAATAAATAAATAAACAAATAAACGACTTCCGGTAAAATAACCGCCAAAATAGACTTCCCACAATCCACGACTGACCCGTATATATAAATAGCCGAGAAAAATAACAGCACTCGTGGCCTGACGAACAATAAAAATATTTTTACAATTTCAGGCACCTGTATATTATTTTTTTGTTTTGTTTTGTTTTTTTCAGTTCGTTTCTTAGACTAGTTTCGGCCAGTATGGTCATCATCAGGAGGAAAAATATTGTTAGTAGCAATGAACTACAGAAGTGAATATATATATATATATATATATATATATGTGTGTGTGTGTGTGTGTGTGTGTGTATTTGTCTGTGTGTGTATTTGTCTGTGCGTGCATTTATATTATTGAAAATTTCAAATATTTAGGAATATTTTTTAAAATTTATTTGTAATGATCTATGGTGAGTAAGTTAAGTAGAATGTTCATCGTCTTAGTGAGTTTGTTTCTCACTGGGTGACGCCCTTTTATATCCTTTTGCCGAGCATCTCGCCGGTCTTCTATAGTAAATATCGAGTGAACGCTAAAGAATCAGAGATCTCCTCACTTATCCATTGAGCACGATCCATCCTAGAGTAACCGAGCTTTTGAGGCCTTGTGTCACACTTAGATCTTCCCGCAGTGAACATATCCAGAAATACAGACGCATACTTTTAAAAGGAAACCATTTAATCATCTCTATTAATTAGTTTCATGTGGGCGGGGGCCTTGGGGGGTCATTGACGCGCGTTTATGAACAATTTCACCGGATTTCGGCGCGTGCTCAGAGACTGACGGGAAGGCAATCCGGGGTTCGTCGTCATATTCACGCCAAGGAAAACAGCTCAGATAATTAAAATAACTAATTTGTCAAGAAACAAGAAGACTTAAAGAAAAGAAAAGAATAGTAATATTAAAAGAACCCCCCCCCCCCAAAAAAAAACGACATGCGGATCAAATACACGGAATCCAAATGAATAACCTTTTTGGGAAATTGACCTCAAAGGTGAGAGAAATAAATTTGTGAAAGCGTTTAATGTCGCTGGGGGAAAAATGCCCCAAATGACAGAATTTCGTTAATAATACACAAGCAGATTTTATCCCAAAATGGAAAAGATTTTTTTTTTTTCTGTTGGAGTAAAATTTAAAAAAGAAAAAAAAATTACATTGTGAATAGAAATGAAGTTTTCGAAAAATAAAAATGGCTGAGAAGAAAGAAGGAAAGAAGGAAAACCGATAAAAAATGAAAAAATAATTAACACACAGGTGAGAAAAGAAAAGAAAAAGAGAGTAAAAGAGATTTAGAGAGAGATTTAGAGAGAGAGTGTGTGAGAGAAATTTAGACAGAGCGAAAGAGATTTAGAGAGAGAGATGTAGAGAGAGAGAAAGAGTGAAAGAGATTTCTAGTGAAAGAGATTTAGAGAGAGAGAAAGAGAGAGAGAGAAAGAGTGAAAGAGATTTAGAGAGAGATTTAGAGAGAGAGAGGGTGAAAGAGGTTTAGAGAGAGAAAGAGTGAACGAGATTTAGAGACAGATTTAGAGAGTGAAAGAGATTTAGAGAGTAGGAGAAATTTAGACAGAGTGAGAGAGATTTAGAGAGAGATTTAGAGAGAGCGAAAGAGTAAAAGATTTAGAGAGAGATTTAGAGAGAGAGAGTGAAAGAGATTTAGAGAGAGAGAGAGAAAAAGTGAAAGAGATTTAGAGAAAGAAAGAGTGAAAGAGATCTAGATAGAGATTCAGAGAGAGTGAGAGTGAAAGAGGTTTAGAGAGAGAGGAGAAAGAGATATTTAGAAAGCGAGAGAGAGTGAAAGAGATTTAGAGAGAGATTTAGAGAGGGAGAAAGAGTAAAAGATTTAGAGAGATATTTAGAGAGAGAGAGTGAAAGAGATTTAGAGAGAGAGAAAGAGTGAAAGAGATTTAGAGAAAGAAAGAGTGAAAGAGATCTAGATAGAGATTCAGAGAGAGTGAGAGTGAAAGAGATTTAGAGAAAGAGAGGAGAAAGAGAGATTTAGAAAGCGAGAGAGAGTGAAAGAGATTTAGAGAGAGATTTAGAGAGAAAGACAGTGAATAAGATTTAGAGAGAGAGAGAATGAAAGAGAGTTAGAGAGAGAGAGTAAAAGAGATTTAGAGAAAGAGAGAGTGAAAGAGATTTAGAGAGAGAGAGAGAGAGAGAGGGAGAAAGTAAGAGAGATTTAGAGAAAGTGAAAGAGATTTAGAGAGAAAGGGAGAGGGAAGGACAGAAATAGAATTCAAAGAGAGAGAGAGAGTGAGAAATAGATGTAGAAAGAGCGAGATTGAAAGAGATTTAGAGAGAGATTTAGCGAGAGAGAAAGAGTGAAAGAAATTTAGAGAGATAGATTTAGAGAGAGAGACAATGAAAGAGATTTAGAGAGAGAGAAAGAATGAAAAAGAGTTAGAGAGGGAGAGTAAAATAGATTTATTGAAAGAGTGAGTGAAAGAGATTTAGAGAGAGAGAAAGAGATTTAGAGAGAGAGAGAAAGTAAGCAGATTTAGAGAAAGTGAAAGAGATTTAGAGAGAGAAAGAGAAAGTGAAGGACAGAGAAAGAGATAGGGAGAGATAATTCAAAGAGAGATAGAGAAATAAATGTAGAAAGATAGAGATTGAAAGAGATTTAGAGAGATTTAGCGTGAGAGAGAGAGAGAGAGTGAAAGAGATTTAGAGAAAGAGAGGGTGAAAGAGATTTAAAGAGAGAGAGAGAAAGAGATTTAGAGGAGGAGAGACAGTGAGAGGGAGAAAGTGAAATAAATTTAGAGAGAGAGAGTGAAGGACAGAGAGAGAGAGAATTCAAAGAGAGAGAGAAATAGATGTAGAATGAGAGAGAGAGATAGAAAGAGATTTAGAGAGAGAGAGTGAAAGAGATTTAGAGAGATATTTATAGAGAGAGAGAGTGAAAGAGATTTAGAGAGAGTGATAGTGAAAGAAAATGAAAGAGAGGGAGAGTGAAAGAGATTTAGAGAGAGTTTTACAGAGAGAGAAAGTGAAAGAGATTTACAGAGAGAGTGAATAACAGAGAGAGAAAGAGAGAGTTCAAAGTGAGAGAGAGAGAGCGAAATAGATGTAGAAAGAGAGAGAAATTAAAAGAGATTTAGCGAGAGAAAGTGAAAGATATTCAGAGAGAGAAATTTAGTGAGAGAGAGTGAAAGAGATTTAGAAGAGAGAGAGAGAGAGAGAGAGAGAGAGTGAAAAGATTTAGAGAGAGCGAGTGAAAGAGATTTATAGAGATATTTAGAGAAAGAGAGAGTGAAAGAGATTTAGAGAGAGAGAGAGAAAGAGAGAAGCTGGGGATAGATATGAAAATGAAGGAACTAAAGAAGGAAATGTGAGAAAGAAAGAAGAGAAAAAGAATTTAAAACTCGAAAGGAAACGGTAAAAAAAGAAAAGAAAAAGAAAAGAAAAAGGAAAGAAAAAAGAAAAGAAAAAGGAAAGAAAAAAGAAAAGAAAAAGGATAGAAAAAAGAAAAAAGAAAAGAAGAAAAAGGAAAGAAAAAAGAAAAGAAAAAAGAAATGAAAAAGGAAAGAAAAAACAAGAGAAAAAAAAAGAAAAAGGAAAAGAAAAAAGAAAAGAAAAAAGAAAAGAAAAAGGAAAGAAAAAAGAAAAGAAAAAGGATAGAAAAAAGAAAAAAGAAAAGAAGAAAAAGGAAAGAAAAAAGAAAAGAAAAAAGAAAGAAAAAAGGAAAGAAAAAACAAGAGAAAAAAGAAAAGAAAAAGGAAAAGAAAAAAGAAAAGAAAAAAGAAAAGAAAAAGGAAAGAAAAAAGAAAAGAAAAAGGATAGAAAAAAGAAAAAAGAAAAGAAGAAAAAGGAAAGAAAAAAGAAAAGAAAAAAGAAAGAAAAAAGGAAAGAAAAAACAAGAGAAAAAAGAAAAGAAAAAGGAAAAGAAAAAGAAAAGAAAAAAAGAAAAGAAAAAGGAAAGAAAAAAGAAAAGAAAAAGGATAGAAAAAAGAAAAGAAAAAAGAAATGAAAAAGGAAAGAAAAAACAAGAGAAAAAATAAAAGAAAAAGAAAAGAAAAAGAAAAGAAAAAAGAAAAGAAAAAGGAAAGAAAAAAGAAAAGAAAAAGGAAAAGAAAAAAGAAAAGAAAAAAGAAATGAAAAAGGAAAGAAAAAACAAGAGAAAAAAGAAAAGAAAAAGGAAAAGAAAAAGAAAAGAAAAAAGAAAAGAAAAAGGAAAGAAAAAAGAAAAGAAAAAGGATAGAAAAAAGAAAAAAGAAAAGAAGAAAAAGGATAGAAAAAAGAAAAGAAAAAAGAAATGAAAAAGGAAAGAAAAAACAAGAGAAAAAATAAAAGAAAAAGAAAAGAAAAAGAAAAGAAAAAAGAAAAGAAAAAGGAAAGAAAAAAGAAAAGAAAAAGGATAGAAAAAAGAAAAAAGAAAAGAAGAAAAAGTAAAGAAAAAAGAAAAGAAAAAAGAAATGAAAAAGGAAAGAAAAAACAAGAGAAAAAAAAAGAAAAAGGAAAAGAAAAAAGAAAAGAAAAAAGAAAAGAAAAAGGAAAGAAAAAAGAAAAGAAAAAGGATAGAAAAAAGAAAAAAGAAAAGAAGAAAAAGGAAAGAAAAAAGAAAAGAAAAAAGAAATGAAAAAGGAAAGAAAAAACAAGAGAAAAAAGAAGAGAAAAAGGAAAAGAAAAAAGAAAAGAAAAAAGAAAAGAAAAAGGAAAGAAAAAAGAAAAGAAAAAGGATAGAAAAAAGAAAAAAGAAAAGAAGAAAAAGGAAAGAAACAAGAAAAGAAAAAAGAAATGAAAAAGGAAAGAAAAAAACGAGAAAAAAGAAAAGAAAAAGGATAGAAAAAAGAAAAGAAAAAAGAAAAGAAAAAGGAAAGAAAAAACAAGAGAAAAAAGAAAAGAAAAAGGAAAAGAAAAAGAAAAGAAAAAAAGAAAAGAAAAAGGAAAGAAAAAAGAAAAGAAAAAGGATAGAAAAAAGAAAAGAAAAAAGAAATGAAAAAGGAAAGAAAAAACAAGAGAAAAAATAAAAGAAAAAGAAAAGAAAAAGAAAAGAAAAAAGAAAAGAAAAAGGAAAGAAAAAAGAAAAGAAAAAGGAAAAGAAAAAAGAAAAGAAAAAAGAAATGAAAAAGGAAAGAAAAAACAAGAGAAAAAAGAAAAGAAAAAGGAAAAGAAAAAGAAAAGAAAAAAGAAAAGAAAAAGGAAAGAAAAAAGAAAAGAAAAAGGATAGAAAAAAGAAAAGAAAAAAGAAATGAAAAAGGAAAGAAAAAACAAGAGAAAAAATAAAAGAAAAAGAAAAGAAAAAGAAAAGAAAAAAGAAAAGAAAAAGGAAAGAAAAAAGAAAAGAAAAAGGATAGAAAAAAGAAAAAAGAAAAGAAGAAAAAGTAAAGAAAAAAGAAAAGAAAAAAGAAATGAAAAAGGAAAGAAAAAACAAGAGAAAAAAAAAGAAAAAGGAAAAGAAAAAAGAAAAGAAAAAAGAAAAGAAAAAGGAAAGAAAAAAGAAAAGAAAAAGGATAGAAAAAAGAAAAAAGAAAAGAAGAAAAAGGAAAGAAAAAAGAAAAGAAAAAAGAAATGAAAAAGGAAAGAAAAAACAAGAGAAAAAAGAAGAGAAAAAGGAAAAGAAAAAAGAAAAGAAAAAAGAAAAGAAAAAGGAAAGAAAAAAGAAAAGAAAAAGGATAGAAAAAAAAGAAAGAAGAAAAAGGAAAGAAAAAAGAAAAGAAAAAAGAAATGAAAAAGGAAAGAAAAAACAAGAGAAAGAAGAAAAGAAAAAGGAAAAGAAAAAAGAAAAGAAAAAAGAAAAGAAAAAGGAAAGAAAAAAGAAAAGAAAAAGGAAAGAAAAAAGAAAAGAAAAAGGATAGAAAAAAGAAAAGAAAAAAGAAATGAAAAAGGAAAGAAAAAACAAGAGAAAGAAGAAAAGAAAAAGGAAAAGAAAAAAGAAAAGAAAAAAGAAAAGAAAAAGGAAAGAAAAAAGAAAAGAAAAAGGAAAGAAAAAAGAAAAGAAAAAGAAATGAAAAAGGAAAGAAAAAACAAGAGAAAAAAGAAAAGAAAAAGGAAAAGAAAAAAGAAAAGAAAAAGGAAAGAAAAAAGAAAAGACAAAGGATAGAAAAAAGAAAAAAGAAAAGAAGAAAAAGGAAAGAAAAAAGAAAAGAAAAAAGAAATGAAAAAGGAAAGAAAAAACAAGAGAAAAAAGAAAAGAAAAAGGAAAAGAAAAAAGAAAAGAAAAAAGAAAAGAAAAAGGAAAGAAAAAAGAAAAGAAAAAGGATAGAAAAAAGAAAAAAGAAAAGAAGAAAAAGGAAAGAAAAAAGAAAAGAAAAAAGAAATGAAAAAGGAAAGAAAAAATAAGAGAAAAAAGAAAAGAAAAAGGAAAAGAAATAAGAAAAGAAAAAAGAAAAGAAAAAAGAAAGAAAAAAGAAAAGAAAAAGGATAGAAAAAAGAAAAAAGAAAAGAAAAAAGAAATGAAAAAGGAAAGAAAAAACAAGAGAAAAAAAGGAAAGAAAAAGGAAAAGAAACAGACTGTCGCCACAGGGTGTGCACTTTAATGTCCACTTTTATATTTACTTTCACTTATCCCTGATATTGACCATTTTAACCTATACATATAGCATATCTTATATATATATATATATATATGTGTGTGTGTGTGTCTGTGTGCGTGCGTGCGTGCGTGCGCGTGTGTGTATGCCTACATGAAAAGTTATATTATTAAGTTTGTTAAAAATAAAACTTTATTAAATCAAAGAAATGAAATGGCAATTTTTTGTACACATTATCACATATTTTCCTTATTGAGGAATCGGGGAGCCGAGTTCGATTCCAGTCGAATCAATTACATTCACTTACGTACTTACCCTTGGGAAAGGTATGAATCCTCTTCTTCTCACTCCAGATATGGGTAAATAGCATAACAGACTGGGTTCTATAGCCTTGGATGGCAACTGGTCTACCGCATAAAGAAATGGCAAATTACTGCAGGAAAAAATCTGCCACGTCAGTCATATACCGAAAAATATTTTACTTTTACAATACCATATATAGTTTAGATCTTTATAAATAAAAATATAAATAATTTGACTTTAAGAAAATCTCAATGTATTTTACAAATGAGAAAATAAATAAAAATAAATAAAAAATGCCAATTGTATTGTACTGTATGGTATAAAAAAAACAGTCTGTAATGACACGTTCGCATAAAAGGAAGTCAGTATCAACAGATAGAAATTTCAAACCCACACCTAAACTTAACCGATTTTCACTTTGCCAACTAAAATTATAGATATATCTTGAGTCTTCAAAAAAACAACACTTCCTCTTGATAAAAAAATTTGAATTCACAATTCCCCACCAACATAAACTATGTAATACTATTTAAATTATAGAGTAAATTAATTTTCTCCAAAGTTATTCTGTATCGCTTAAACATGAAACTGAACTTCAAGTTTTAAGTTTAATTTAAAATTTAGGCTTTCGTTTCGAAACATGGTAATTTCTGTGTCGCGATGAATATATATTTTTAAATAATATACATATATATATATATATATATATATATATATATATATATATATATATATATATATATATACATGTATATATATATGCTTGTATATATGTATATATATATAGATATATATGTATGTACGGATATATATATGTATGTATATACATATGTATGTATATATGTATGTATATGTATATAGGTATATATATGTATGTATTGTGTATATTTAGGCAGCAATTTTTCATTAATGCATGTTTCATTAAATAATATAGACAAGTTTTGTCTATTTATTTTAAGTAAGTTCCTTTCATATTGTCTGATAAGCTTAATAACATTATCATTGAAAGACGAAAGGAAATCACCATATTGATACATGTTTAAATCCCAATCTAAGCTTTCGGCTTACATGAACCATTATCAAAGATGACAATTTCAATATATTAAACAACACACGGACGAAACAACAATGATAGTCCGTCCTTGTTGCATGAAAAATTTAAAAGTAACGACAAACTTGTATATACGAGACGCGGAAACGAAAATCGCGTCGCAGCTCGTGACGTCACACATAACCACGCGAGAGTGAAAAACGAAAAGTATTATGTATGGGAAGCCATTGGTAAAAACCAATGACGTCTGTTATAGGCATTATAGGCATTTAAGAATATTTGTGGAGATCTCATAGTTTAATTTGTTCAGGTGAGGTTTCAACTGTTTTATGTATATAGCTATACACATACACGTACATACACCTATATAGATATATATATGTGCGCATACCTACCTAAACATACACACACATACAAACACAAACATATATACATATATACACACACCTATACACATATACATACATATATATATATATATACATTTGCCCCCCTATCTTCCCCCTTTTTTCTTTTCTTTTCTCTCCCTCTCTCATCTATTTTTAAGTTTATATCGTCTTTTATTGTGCGTAGTGTCACCACAAATGTATGCACACTTTTCCGGTGTTGGTTTTTAATTTAATTTAGGCCAGCGATTCAGTAATGAATTACGAATCGAAAAATAATTCCTATTTATCTGTATCTCACTCATTTAAACCGTCATTTAACTCCTCTCTTTAAAACTTCTCTCTATTAAATTTTAATCCCCACCTTCACTTTTATGCCTTCCTGTTCTTCTCTCGTCTGTTACCCCTCTCTAGAATTTTGTTTTACCTCTCACATTCGTCCCCCACACTCATACATACACTCTCACAAAATTTTAGTTTTTATTCCCGGAGTTATTTTTTCTGATTTCTTTTTGGAATTTGTAGGTCTGATGAATTGGATCGTAATTACGATTCCAATGTAATAAATTATAACCGTCGAATGTTAATGTTTAAGCCTTTTTTATTATATATATATATATATGTGTGTGTGTGTGTGTGTGTGTGTATAAATTTTCGCTTGAGGATGAAACGCGACTTGATACCTTAATTCAACTAAATTTCAATAATTATATTGAGGGTTTCGGCTCACGCTTTTGAAACATGACAACTTTTATGTAGCGAAGGAATCATATTTTTAAAAAAATATTATAATATAAGCTCTACTTCTGTAATGATCACTGTTTTTTTCAAAATAAAAACAAATATACTAAAGAACTCCGGATTATTTACCTAACGTGTTCTTTCCTATTTTTCTGCATACCTGCACACACACACACACACACACACACACACACACACACACACACACATACACACACACATACACACACGCATATATATATATATATATATATATATATTAAAATGAACATTGAAATCAACACTCCGAGGAGGCAGGCTGTTTCATACGAGACGCAGTATATATATATATATATATATATATATATATATATATATATATATATATATATATATATATGAGCCAATGAATGATAAGAGGTAGAACGTATTAGTGATGGGTTTCGTTCCAAGAAAGAACGTCTTCATATAAGCAACGTTTATTCATTTATTTATTTACATATTTTAATAAAAGATGAATGTTAAACATAAAAAAATAGTAAATGTTCCAATTTACATCGAAACGTTAAAGAAGCAGGGACGCTCAACCTTTAAAATTGTTTCTTTTATTTCTCCCCTATTTTCGCCGTTTTTATATATAAGAATGATTCCATCAATAAATCTTTTATTATGCCATCTTGAAAGCGAATGAAATTTTGGAATTATTTGTTTGGTATTCTCACCCTGTCATATCACAGATTACAAAAATAGTTATTGTCTGAGTGTAAAATCCCGTATGATAGGTGAACTCAGAATAAATTCTCATGTTACTTAGTAACACTGAAATGATTATATTATCTGGATTAACGTACCAATAACATTCCTCTATAGATTTGGAGCCTAAAAGAATGCTACTTTCTCTTGAATCTTAATCACTTTTGGGTCCGAAATAATAGTACTTTTCGGATAGATTTTTTCGATACAAATCCTGTTTTTGGTATCTCTGAAAATACTTCAAACTGTAAAATCAGTACTTTCGAGTGAGTGTAAAATATCGATAGATTTTTTAGGTATTTGATATCGTGTTGGATTTGGCAGTATGAACAAAGTAGATTTTAGAAGACGGACTATCGCTTAAATCCCCAATAAGCAGTCTCTACACTGTTTTGGAATTAAAATTTCAATCACAACTTTCTGTCGCTACTAAAACACAATTGGTATCTGTTATGGGCCCTTACCTATAACTACAGAATGAACTCTCCCTAACACTATGTATACTATGCCTCTCAAGAGAGAGGGACGAATCGAGTCGAGGCCGATAGTAGTTCACTCCAAACCAGACTGACAGTCATACTAACACCTTCCACATTTTGTATTATTATTCCGTGTAATATATTTTCGTTATTTCTACTCTTATGTTCGTGTTGTTCTTCCTTGGTCCTAATCTGGACCATAAGAGTATCATTGAAATCTTTTGTCACATGACTGACAAAACACATAGAGAGGTTGGCAAATAGGTCTCACAGATTTACTGCTGAACTAGTTAGATGCAACCGTATGTTCCATTCTAATAGTTTTCTTTTCTCTCAATTCTTGCTTGTTGAACTCTCGATTTCTTGTTTCCCTGTCATCTAAAAGCTTCAAACATTTAAATGCAATGCCATTCGTCATCTTCTGTCTTCCTGAATTCTGTCCCTTTATTCGCATTTCTCCCTACTAAAATCTTCTCATTCTCTTTCACTTCTTGTAAACCCTAGCGTCCTAGTGACATTATCATCTTCACTGGGGTTAAATGATTTAAAAAAAGAAAAAGAAGAAAGATTCGGACTGTAAATTATCAGTAATTTTAGCAAATCAAAAATCGTGCGAAAATTCAACACACATCACATATTAAGACATTTGACCTTTAGTCAGAGATATTTGGAATGAGCACTGCAGTGTTTCAGAAAATATCAAATATGTGTCATATATTCACGATTCTGGTTCCTCATCATCATCATTATCATACATCTCATCATCAATTCGTCACAAGCAAGGTGATAACGCCACCAAGACGCAAGTGAATGAGAAGGAAAAGATTTTAGAAGAGACGAGAACCTCAATAATAGTAAATAAAATTTCAGGTTATAGGCGGAGACGTTATAAATATGGAAGTGAAGAAGACATTTTAAAGGAACCGGAAACCCAATCCTAAACAGGAAACAAGGGATAAACTTTTATTCCTTTGAAATAATCGATGAGGTGCGTGAACAGGACTATAGGCAAACCTGTATACTCCTAATGAGGATCAAATGTAAATAAGTAACAAAAACACGTTCACAGTTCTAGGCGGGGACTTTAGATGTATAGAGTTGAAGTAGACTTTTTAAAGGAACCGGAAACGCAATCCTAAACAGAAAACAAAGGATAAACAAAAGACTAGGAGTGTGAACCGGTCAACTGGGGCGCGGTTGTTTCAAGTCTACGCGCGATTAATACGTTGCACAATACAGCTTATTGTTTTCATCTTCTTTATTCAAATTATTCATTTGAATATATTTCAAAATTTCATTACTTATCAATAAGAAATAAAATAATTGACTGATTCGTTTTCTACGGATTATCTACCTTTTGCAGGTTATCTAAAACCAGAAAATATTTTTAGATTGTAAGAATTGCTTGGAGATAATAATTATCTAGTGATACAAGTCTTACTAATTAACCCATAGCTGGGAGGAGTATAGGTGGATTCATACCTTTCCCAAGGGTATTTACGTGTATGTGAATATAACGAGCTCAACTTGAATTGAAACTCAGCTCTCCGATTAGAAATTCCGAGCCATTAACCATTTACTTACCCGCACATTCAATTTTACAGTATCTGCTATTCTCAAGCCGTCACCGATCTAGGTAATGACCAGGTTCGACGTTGCTTAACTTCAGTGACTACAAACGACATGATAGAAAAGATTCAAATAAATCCAGATTGAATCTATGGATTTCGAGGTTGTTGTCGAGTAGCTACAACCCCTTCAACACTCTACCAGATGGCCTGGTTCATAGCCTGAAATAGTCTACGATTAAGGACTTCAACAATAGATTAATAAGTTGATACTAAGCTGATTAATATTCAGAGTGATCTTACTTCATTTGGCTATACAGCATTTGACCCTCATCTATTCCTTGTAAGTTGTCTTGTTAATTGTTTTGTAACTTATTGTTCTGTGTTTTTTGTATGTATCCGTTAGCACCGGATTCTGGTGTTGAATACATATATTAAGCACTTATTCTTCTCTGTGTATCATTCAACTCGTCGATACAACATAATCCAAATGGAATGAAAATAAATTTTTAGCGAATGATGGACAATGTCATCACAGAGGCAGAAGAGACTTGAGACAGATGAAATGGGCTTCGATGGAAGGAGGCTGAGAATATCATGGACTGAAATTGTGAGTAACGATGAAGGACGCATACTTTGGATCAGAAAAAGTGAAATTTATAAAGCACATTATGAAGAAAGAGGGCTTAGAAAAATTGACACTCACAGGACGTAGAAGAGACAAAGGAACAGGGATTTGGAAAGATAGGAAAAAGACAAACTTTTACTAAAATTTACAAAGGTCAGGAGGGTGTGGAGAGTCATGATGGCTTACGTCCTGAAGGGACACGGCACACAGAAGAAGAATAAGGAAGATAAGAACGTTTTCTACAAGAGCACAGATACTTTGATTAAATACGATTTATGTGCAAACTTTAACACAGACAAAATATGATTTGGATCGTAAGCAGTTGGCAAATTGACAGAAAAATAGCCAAAGATATAGTATAAAGTCAAGAGAACGTAATTTTTAGCTGTTCAAACGCTATAAGGTGACGATTTTTGTTTGTTACGCAGATGACACAGTGCTGATAGCGGACACGGAAAAGAAATTACAAAACCCCTTACAGAAGATAGCGAAGGAGAGCGAGAAGAAGGGACTATGCATAAACTGCAAGAAGAAAGAATTTATGGTCATTAGTAAAAGGATGAGCCCAAAATGCGATTTGCAGGTCGGGGACACGAAAATCAAGCAGACGCAGAAGTTTAAATATCTGGGAAGTGTTTTGACAGAGGACGGTAAGTGCAACACTGAAATCCGTAGACGTATTCGATGGCCGCATTCCAAAACCTGGGTAGAGTATTGCGAGACAGGAAGATTTCTTTGGTAATAAAGAAAAGAGTACTGAGCTGCTACATGACATCGGCCCGCCTTTAAGGCAGCGAATGTTGGATGGTCTCTTCAAAGATGAAGAAAAGACTTGAGGCAACGAGATATGGTTCCACAGAAGGATGCTGGGGATGTCATGGACCGAGCGTGTGAGCAACGATGAAGTTTTCGAGAGGATGCAAACAAGAAGAAAGCTTATACTTAACATCAGAAAGAGGCAGCTGGAATTTCTTGAAAGGAGGGCTTGGAGAATCTGATACTCACAGGTCGAATAGAGGGAAAGAGAGACAAGGGAAAGCAACTCATGACATACCTGGCTGGCTTAAGCAAGTGGATGACAGAATATGGCCTTGGGGAAGTAGCAAAGGGACAAAAACTTATTGAGAGCTACAAGGGATAGGAAGAAGTGGAGAGCCATGATCGCCTACGTCCTGAAGGGACACGGCACATAAAGGTCGAATAGAGGGAAAGAGAGACAAGGGAAAGTAACGCATGACATACCTAGCGGGTTCAAGCAAGTGGATGACAGAACGTGGTTTGGGGGAGGTGGCACATGGACAATACATATTGAGATGGGATAGGAGGAAGTGGAGAGCCATGATCGCCTACGTCCTGAAGGGACACGACACATAAAACGAAAAAATAAATCTAGATAAAGTAAGTTTTCACTCATCTCAAACATGACTAGATCAAAATGTAATCATGGTGCAAATAGTCAACTACTAGCATACTAAAACAGACTCGAGACACTTTTAGAGGTTTCCCATTGCAGCATCAAGTGAAAAGGCTGAATAATTTTTTTTCTGACAATATATGAGAACATTAAAAAAGAATATTCGCTGATAAAAAAAGCCTTTTACGAACACATACTGTAGAGTTCTTTATTACATAAGGAGTGTTTTTGTTTTTTTTTTGATTTTCCGAGTGTTGTCTATAATGTTTTTTTTTTGTGCTGTTTTTGTAAATATAGGATCAATTCGTTAAAAGCAGACAATGTGAAAAGGGAAACAATTTAGAAAATAAATAGAAATAGATAAAAATAGATAAAACGAACTAAGTAATCAGATAAAAAACGAGAATGTTCGTTAGGATTTATTTGCCTTTTCCGAAAGGTAAATTCTTACACTACATATATTCAATATGGAGGCCCAGACCTTTCCACACAATAGATGTGTTCAGAAATTGCCCGAGTTCTACCACTAGTTTTCTTAATCATTCGACGCCAAGGAAGACATTACCACTAAGACGCAAGAGGTTACTGATTGTCAGAAAATAAGAGGAAAAATACTTTTAAAGAGAAATAAAAATAAAATAAAAGAACAGCTATTAAGAAGATAAAAGATAACGATTGAAATTGTATTTAAAATTTTGAAAATCAAATTTGACTAGAAAGCAAGAAACCGGAAGAGTGTTCAACAAGTAAGAAGTGCGATAGAAGAAACTGTTAGCATAGAACTTGCGGTTATATCTAGCAATTTCAACTGTAAAAAGGTTAGACTTAGCTGCCATCCTAGTAGTAAGCTTAAATTCATAACGCCTAGATACCTCAGAGGAAATTTCATCAGAATAATTTACCTTGAGAATATTTCTAGAAAAAACACAGGGAAGTTAGTTTACGGCGGCGGGAAAATAACTGATGCCGAGATGCCAGATCAGGACCATTAACATTGCAGATTCTTCTTTGGATTTAATCAAGAATCTCTAAATATTTAGCAGGAACACTAGACCAAATGTGGCAGCAATATTCTAAGCATAGACGAATGGTAGACTTATAAATATGTAAGATAAATTCTGGCGATTGATTGATTCGTTTTTTACGGCTTATCAACCCGTTGCAGGTTATGTAAATCTCTGCGGGGGATAATAATGATTTTAGTCATACAAGTTTTTCGGATTAACCCATTAGATCTCAATTCCGAGCTGTTATATATTACACCATCCACACAAGTTTACAGCACCCAATATCGTCAAGCGGTCACTTATCTAGGTACTAACCAGGTTCGACGTTGCTTAACTTCGTGGATTGTACGAGAATTGATGTTTTAACGTCACATGGCTGTAAGTCCGCTGAACATTACATTCTTGAACTCTTCAAGTCAAGAGTTTATTGTTATCCATCCCCCATATCCTCATAATTCTTACCACCTTTTGAATTCATATCACATACTTCATTCATCATAACCTTCTTAATATTAGGCTTATGGTTAAGCAACGTCGAGCCTGGTCAGTACCTAGAGGAATGACCAATTGCGAACACAAGGTGCTGTAAACTTGAATGTGCAGGTGGTGTGATGGATAATGGATTGGTTTTTTTCATCAAAGAGCCGAGTTCTAATTCCAGTTGCGTTCGTTATATTCAATTACGCACAAATACCGTCGGGAAAGGTATGAATCCACCTCTTCTCCCCCAGCTATGCGTTAATTAGTAAGACTTGTATCACTAAAACATTATTATATCCCACAAAAATTTTTTTGCAAAACTAAAAATATTTTTTGGCTTTAAATAACCAGCAAGGGGTTGATAAAACATAGAAAACGAATTTAACAACTTTTTAACATTAACAACCCCCCTTGAGTGGTTCTCGAACCTTGTACTGAGTGAATTGTAGTACTAAAATCACTATGAAGATTAATTTGAACCAAGATCAAAAAGATCCACAAGAACACATGTCTCAGTGGATAAAAGCGTTGGTTGGATCCGGTGATTTGGCCCAAAGTGTTGCGAGTTCAATACCTGGCTATGGCAGTGATGAACAAAAACTTGGAGAGTTGAGTTAAAGGGATATAACTGATACTGGGGCGTCCGGAAGAGGCATGGAACGTGGAACTAGAACAATCTACCCTGATGGATGAAATAAAGGGTTCGGTTCGAAATTACAATCACCTGAAGAAGACCGGAGCGTACAACGGCTGAAACGTCGTGAATACGGCAACGAAAATGAGGACAATAGTCCGAATAATATAAATAGAGTAAATAATTACAATACCTCATTTCAGGAAGATAGACAGATATGGAAGATAAAAAAAAAAAGGCAAAATTGCTGTGAGATCGTGTGAAAGTCAGCTTTGAAAATGTTAGCTTTTAACTGGCCTCAGCCCTTGAACTCTGGTGCGGGACAGTGATGATTTTCTAGGTACGCAGGTGGATCGTTCATGCCTGTAAGGTGTGGAATAACAATACTTACCGGCGTAAGGGCCCCAGCTAGCGTCCAGCTGGCAGACAAAAATAAAGCAGGTTGTAACTCAATACAAACCCTGCAAACTGACTGGAATCAAGCTGGTGTTTAAATGTCATAAGGTTGATGCAATACCGTCTTTTAAGCTTCCTTATTTTTTCCTATCGCAATTTCGACATTGTCTTACTGCACGAAATATCGAAAAACCATATACAGACTGAACTGTGTGGTGTAACCGTAAAAAAAAAATAACGTTGAATGTAAGCTTTCAGACAGCAATGGCAAAAGCAGACGACAACACAATTGCGATAGACTTCTTTTGTTTTTGTCTTTCTTTTTATGTACGTCAGAGAGAAGATGATAATGGAAAGATTAAACTGTCTGGCGTACACAACAAACTGACATCCACACGTATTGGTAGATTGAACTATATACTGGAAAAGAGCAAGATGAGAGAGACACAATTAGAGGGAAATAGAATGAGAGGTACTGTGAGAGGGAGATAGAGAGTCTGAGAGAGACAAACACAGAAAGCGGGAGATAGAGAGAGGGGTACAGAGACTGGGATATTGGGTGGCAGAGAGAGAGAGAGAGAGAGAGAGTAGGGAACAGTGAGAGGGAAATTTAGTGGCTGAGAGAGAAGGGAGAGGTTGAGAGAGAAGGGCACAGAGAGAGACAGAGAAAAATAGAGAGGTTGAGAAAGAAGGGCAGAGAGAGAGAGAGAGAGAGAGAGAGAAATAGAGAGGTTGAGAGGGAAGGGCACAGAGAGAGGGAAATAGAGAGATTCAGAGATAGGGGTGAGAATAAAATAGAGAGACTGTTTGTTAAAAGAGGCAAGTGATAGGGAGAAGAATCTGACACTAAAAAGTATGGACAAATAAATGCACAAAAAAATCGTATAGAAACTGATCGATTTCTGTTCTGTATTATTTCCTTAGGAATCAGAGATCGATGAATCCGACTTCGTCACAGAAGCTTACAAAGATCAATCTTAAGAAAACACACGCTCACACAAAAACACACACACACACATATATATATATATATTTCTCGTCCTGGGTAAGACGATAAACTATATCCAGCAGCAAGGCCTCTGATCAGGAGGTTTTGAGGAGCATGAAACCACCTCTTAATTGATGGTATTCCCAGGTCCACCCTGACCCGAGGTGGTAGCACCTGTAGAGTCCCAGCTATGGGCAAATAGTTAACTATTACAAGCAATACATTTTTGAGAAAATTATTACCAGCAATACAATGTTGAAGGAAAAGTATTACCAGAAACAGATTTTTGACAAAACAAAATATTACCAGCAATAAAAAATGTTGTCGGAATTAAATACCCCATTGAGGTTGATATGCCGTAAAACAAAATGAACCAAACCAATCTAAACCAAAGAATACATATTCTATTCATACGAATCTACCCTAAACATGTTGTCGGCATTAAATAACCCATTGAGGTTGATATGCCGTAAAACAACATAAACCAAACCAATCTAAACCAAAGAATACATATTCTATTCATACAAATCTATCCTAAAAATGTTGTCGGCATTAAATAACCCATTGAGGTTGATATGCCGTAAAACAAAATAAACCAAACCAATCTAAACCAAAGAATACATATTCTATTCATACGAATCTACCCTAAACATGTTGTCGGCATTAAATAACCCATTGAGGTTGATATGCCGTAAAACAACATAAACCAAACCAATCTAAAGCAAAGAATACATATTCTATTCATACAAATCTATCCTAAAAATGTTGTCGGCATTAAATAACCCATTGAGGTTGATATGCCGTAAAACAAAATAAACCAAACCAATCTAAACCAAAGAATACATATTCTATTCATACGAATCTACCCTAAACATGTTGTCGGCATTAAATAACCCATTGAGGTTGATATGCCGTAAAACAACATAAACCAAACCAAACATATATATTTCAGCTGTCACACACCGACGTAGCGTGACAGCTCACACCATTTCTCAAAAAATTAACTTTTGGATAACACAACGATTTGTCTTTGACAAGAAGGGATACTATAATATTCATTTTATTATAAACAATACCTTGATGATGAGATGAATATGTCGAACGTACTTGGGAATAAAACCAATATGCATAAACCCGGCAATTTTTCTCGTCTTTCAGTAATGACATCAAAAAACTTATCCGTGAGTAAGAAAGGATCTTAACGAAGACAGAAGATGTCTAAAATGTACAACGAAACATGTCTTAATGACAACATGCTGCCTAAATATACTCATATGAAATGAAATCGAAATAATAAATAACATTCAAATTTACAAAGATAGACGCTTCTGTCCAAGGCTTATTTCTGGTTAATGAAAGTTACCTTTATAGTAAGAGATTTTTTTTTAATTTGGATATTTAATGTAACTATAACAACAGAGATATTTCGATTTCATTTTTGCCTTGAAAAAGTCGGAAGACGAAACGCGTCGTCAAAATCAAAGATTTTTCCAATTGTCCTTTTCTACCATATATATATATATATATATATATATATATATATATATATTATTTTATATGCGCAATACTTTGTGGGAAGTGCTCAATATCAGTGATAGAGCTAACATTTAGTTGAACGGATAGGAGTATGTGTCGCTTTTGTAATCTTAAGACAGACTGATATATTTTTTTAAAATTATTTATATTAGTTTTGGTCTGATTATGTTTGGTGTGTGTGTGTGGGGTAATTCTCCTCTTTGTTCGTTTTGGGATAACACTCGTACGCATGCAGACATACACACATACAAGTGTAGGCATTATGGTTCGCGCAAACACACCCTCACACACACACACACACACACACACACACACATATATATATATATATATATAAACAATGCGTGATCATGCGCAAACATGTATCAATATGTTCCAGCACGCATACATACGCAATTCAGTTGTAATCTTTTTTCGACGTTGGGACTGTGTGTAGTTTTTTTTCAACAAGAGGAGTGTTGGGGTTTGTTCTTGTCATCTTTCAGGTCGGTCGACAATGTTGTCAGATGGAACACGACTTCTTCGCACACACATACCCCCCCCCCATATATATATATATATATATATATATATATATATATATATATATATATATATATATATAACGATCTTAATGCAAATCAATTGAAAAAGGAAACATCTACCTGTAATTGTAGAGCAGGATCTGATTGTCCAGTAGGAGGAATATGCATGGCAGACAACGTGATATACAAAGCTACAATTTCCCCCAAGGAAAATGAAAAACAAAAACAAAAAGATTTATATAGGAATATCTGCGGGAAATTGGAAACAGCGTTTTTACAACCATCGCCAGTCCTTCACAAATTAATCCAAAAGACACCAAACAGCACTATCGAAACACCATTGTGATTTATTGGAGAACGGCTTAACCCCACAAGTGAAATGGAGAATCTTCTCTAGGGCTCGAACTCCAATAAATTTCAGAGACAGATGTGACCTGTGTATAAAAGAGAAGGTCCTAATGATAAAGCATAAAGACCCTGATAAATTACTGAACTAACATAACGAGATGATTTTTAAATGCAGACATAGAAATAATCAAAATTTAACTCGCTACATTAAAAAAAAAAAAAACTATATACGATGGTAAATATTGGCTTATTTTTAGATTTGAAGATGATTGTTTGCACACATAATTGTATGTATACAAATGTGTATATGGACTTGGATCTGGATATGTGGATTTATGTGTATATGTATATACATATGTATAAGTATATATGTGCAGATATATATGTAAATATATTGTAGGCGCGTATGTAAAAATATATATATGTATATGTGTATTCGTAATTTTAGGTATGTATATGTATATGAATCGATTCATGTATATGGGGTTGCATATGTGTTTGTATATGTATATGTATATATTTAAGTATTTATGAGTTCATATATGTGATATGCATGAATATATGTGTGAGATATAGTGGCATGCATATATATGCATATATAGGTATAAATGGGAGTAGGTTTTTCTTTATATATATGTATAGAGAGAGAGAATTCTAATGGAAGGACATGAAATTCTTTTATTAACGTTTATTCTTACTTTCTCCTTAAATAATTTCTAAGTAGAATTGTAAGATTGGAAATTTGACTTATCTTGAGATAATCTCGATTTAAATTGATCATTTAGATTTAAATTAAAATATGTTACTCCTTAACTAATAGTCTTGATGTTAAAAATATTAAAATTAAATATATTTTTTGAAATTTAAACACTTAATTCACCACCTGACGTTAACTGTAAAATTTAAGGAAAAAAATTAAATAGGTATAAATATAAATGTGTGTGGAAATTTGTAAATGTATGTGTAGGTATTTGTATATGAATATGCATATATGCCGGTGTATATCGATACATGTGTGTGTGCTTATGTGTGTAATTGCACATGTACATGAGCGTATGTATATGTGATTCTTGCATAAATATGTATGTGGTATATATATGAAGAAAGGAACTTACTCCATCTTGATTTGAAACCTAAACTTTGAGTAAGAATTATTACCCATCTAAAAATAGCTACAAATTACATTCATGAATTAGACTCAAACTGATAAAGATGTTACCTTAACAGTCTTTCACAAGATTAAAATATTACTTTTAGTAAACTTTTATATTTTTTTTATTATTGTTGTTTATTAATATAGCATTCAACACATATTAGATCCCTAATTTTTTGTAGAGTAGTTGAATATTTAAAAATGCTAACAAGCATTAAATTAATTTCTTCATGTAGTATTATTTAAAACATTTAAATTACTATCAAACGTTAAAATCTGTTTTTATCTAATTTGCTAAAACTATACCACCCTTCTTCTTCCTCCGAAAACCTCTTTTCTCTTTACTTCCCCCTTTTTTCTTCTTCCCTTTTTCTCCTCCCTTTCCACATATCATTTCTTTTGAGTTGACCGATTAAATAGGTCAATGTTTGACCCTTACCCCCTTCCTTCCTCAATATTAAGTATTATAAAGAAATATAAAAATAAATTTTAAAATTCTCCCTTCCCTCTCTAAACTCGACCATGTCTCTCACACCATTTCTCGCTACCTTCTATATTAACTTTATAATCTTAATACTGCCCGTCAAAAGTGTAAATTTTAATTTCATTTTTTGTTTCGCCTTTTGAAAGTGATGTCTGAAGATCCAGTGAGAGTTAAAAGTCCCTAGAAAAGCAGACTGCTTTAAGGCTCCATTGTAATAATTTATTTCACCAGAGCCCTTTTAAAGGACACTTTGAGCAGATATGAATGTACGTGAGAGATTCATAGAAGATTGAAGTTTAAAGGCAGTAAATTCAACATTGCTAGCCGAACACTCCTTTGTGGCCAAATCGGTTAAAGGCACGTCAGGCTATATGACGGTTCCGTACAGGATACAGGTTCGATTCCTGTCGGAGGACGAATATTTTCTATGAAAATTTCTCGGACATTAAGGTCGGTAAATGTTGTTTAATACTGTTTATTATAAACAGAGCATTTACTTAAATATTTGTATCTATAAAAAGAATGTATAAACATAAAAATGTCTTTATATATATATATTGTTATATCTTATTTATATAGGCACAAATATTTTACTATATTATTATAGGTTATTTATTTATATTTAAGTAAATGCTCTGTTTATAATAAACAGTATTAATAACATTTACCGGCCTGAACGTCCGAGAAATTTTCATAGAAAATATTCGTTCCCCGACAGGATCGAACCTGTATCCTATACGCAACCATCATATAGCCTGATGTGCTATACCAGTTTAGCTACTAAGGGGCGTCTAATTAGCAAGGTCGATTTTACTGGACACATATTCTATATGAAAATTTCTCGGACATTAAGGCCGGTAAATGTTGTTTAATACTGTTTATTATAAACAGAGCATTTACTTAAATATTTGTATCTATAAAAAGAATGTATAAACATAAAAATGTCTTAAAATATATATATATATATATGTGTGTGTGTGTGTGTGTGTGTGTGTGTGTGATGGACTCTCCTGTCATTTTCAACGTGTGAATGTCTTTCAGTTCAGTTTTGAATCCTGTACCTGTCCCCATCGACTTAACTCTCTCACCAATGGACTTGTTGCTCAGGGGGAATAGCAAAGAAAGAACACAGAATTGAACTTCAGACTATCTACACAAAAGATTTGTTTAGAGTGATGAAGGCTTGTATAGAACCAGCGACGCTTATTGGAAGTGCTGATAATAAGGGGTTGGTGCAAATATTTGCCACGAACACAATGAACAACACCCCTCAGGTTTTATTATCACCGAGTTACACCTCTCCGCTACTAGCAGCGCACAGAAGTGTGCCGCGCCTTTTGATGGTAATTTCACGCGATTTAGCCCCCCCACGTGCTGAAGTGGTTTACAGGGTTTGGCTCGTGGAGATTTAGGAGATGGGTGTAGACTACTGCTGCCCGTCCATCTTAATAACAAGAACAGCAGACGAGTAACAAAGGTACTACTTCTACCCACTGCAATCTACACGCATACACTGGATGTCGGAGTAAAAAGTTTGTCATCATTTTGAAATATATTTTAAACATTGATAACATTATAACGTTATTTTGTTGCGTTTTTACTACTAGACATTTTGATTCATTATTTATCTTTCAAATTTTTTAAGCATCAATAACAACAATAATAATAATAATAATAATAATAATAATAATAATAAAATTTTCTCTTATAATTTATAATAATTTATATAAATATAAAAGTAAACATTGAAGTCAACACTCAGAGGCGACAGGCTGTTTCATGCTAGGCGCAATCGTCTTCAATGTTTACTTTTATATTTATATTTACATACGCTCTATCTCTGATATTGACCACTTTAAACTATATTTCTGCATATATATATATATATTTGGTTGGATTGATGTGAGTTTGTGACCCTGGGTTTCACGCTTTTGCTATCGTCAGACGAACCCAGGGTCACAAACTCACATCAATCCAACTAAATATGTTAGTTCAATCTCTGATATTGAGCGCTTTCGAATAAGTACCGCGCATATAATATATAAATAATAATATATATAATATATTACACACACACACACACACACACACACACACACATATATATATATATATATATACATATATATATTTATATTTATATACACACACTTTTCACATATATATATATATATTTATATTTATATACACACACTTTTCACACACACACATATATATAGATATTTATATTTATATACACACTCTTTTCACACACACACATATATATATATATATTTATATTTATATACACACACTTTTCACACAAATATATGTCCGAGAAATTTTCATAGACAATATGTGTCCAGTAAAATCGACCTTGCTAATTAGACGCCCCTTAGTAGCTAAACTGGTGTAGCACATCAGGCTATATGACGGTTCCGTATAGGGTACAGGTTCGATTCCTATCGGAGGACGAATATTTTCTATGAAAATTTCTCGGACGTTCAGTTCAGTTCGATAAATGTTGTTAATATTGTTTATTATAAACAGAGAATTTAGTTAAATATAAATAAATAACCTATAACAATATAATATAGTAAAATATTTGTGCCTATATAAATAAGATATAACAATATATATATATATATATATATATATATATATATATATATATATATATTACATGGATCATTCATACAAAAAGTAGATTAGTAAAGTTAATGATATAAATGCCGAAAAACATCTTCGCTAACAAATTTATTAAAGTTACATTAACCTACTAACCACTCGATGAATGTTATGATCCTTGTTTTTAATAACTTCAAGCTGTATAAGTTTTGTTTTTAATCTGCTAGTATTTTCGGCTGTACATACAGCCATCCTCAGGCATGGGAATTTATAGTAGATCCAGGTAATAGCGGACGCGAAATATTAAATGCGAATCGAAATATGATTTTGTTAGAAATGTGTTATTGTTAACGGATAAAAACTCATGGAGCGTGCAGTCGCAATGCTAAGGTTGAATTTTTTGAAAATTTAAGAGGGTGCGTTTTTTACTATGGTAATTTACTATGGTAATTTGAGAATTTTTTTTTATTGTAGGATTTTTTTTCAGTCAATGTGGAATGAACTAAATTGTTCAATAAATAGAGTAATGTCTCAGCAGTTATCCCGGAAATTTGCACGTCGGATCAGTTCTTTTAAATCAAATATGTGGTGCAGTTCAATTTATATTACACGAATCATTCGTTAATGCATCTTTAATAAATTTGTTTGCGAAGATGTTTTTCGGAATTTACATCATTAACTTTACTAATCTACTTTTTGTGTGAATGATTCATGCAATATAAATTGAAGTGCACCCCACACACACACACACTCACACACACACACACACACACACACACACACACACACACACACACATATATATATATATATATATATATTTAAATATGTTTGCAACATTACAAAAGCGTATTAAAGCATAAAAAACCAGAATTTTTTTATTATAGGCCATGATAGATTTTAAATAAAAACACCAGTCGACCAGTTTCGTCTCCTCTCATCAGAACTGTTAACGGGGAATAGAAAATTATGAAGAACAAGAAAGTCTGTAATGAATGACGTGAATGAATGGGCAGAGAAAATATCTATCTATCTATCTCTATCTATCTCTCTCTCTCTCTCTCTCTCTCTCTCTCTCTCTATATATATATATATATATATATATATATATATATATATATATATATATATATATATATATAAAAGCATAGCACAGCAAGCCCAAGCAAACAGTCTCTTTGCTTACAAAGAGCCGGTCGCCTGGAGCTGATGTACAGCGTCTCCATCACCTTAAGATGGAATACTGAGTGTGCCCTGGCCAAAACTTCTCTTCCCCGTTAGCAGTTCTGATGAGAGTGGACGAAACCGGTCGACTGGTGTTTTGTGATTTTATTTTAAATCTCTCATGGCCTATAATAAAAAAAAATCTTGTTTTTTATGCCTTAATATATATATATATATATATATATATATATATATATATATATATATATATATATATATATATATATATGTAAAAGTTTTTAAAATTGATATTTGCAATCAAATAAAACAACCTGTGTGTTTCACTAAAAATATACATGTGGTGTAGCTGATGAACTATTAAGCCCTTTTGCTCTGAGAATCATCCTGGGTTCATTTTATCGTTCGTTTTAGCTGGGTGCAGTACTAGTTCAAATTAATCGTTTAATTAACTGAAGGGAGCTTATAGAAGCTTGCACCCTTCCCAATCCCACGCACGATATACACAGCAACACTTGCTTTGGATGAAGACCAGCCTTTGGTGTAGTTTGGGGAAGTTCATTTCAATCTTCTGAATTGAATAACTGTCACTTTATCGATTGTTTTCCATTTGTTGATTTTAGAGATCGATATTCCTGATTATCAAAAGAAATGAACCTTCAAGAAAGCATCAGACAATTTCACTCGGACCACGAATTATTAATTAAAATATAAAATTAATGTGAACAACAAAACACCCCTCAGTTTATCAAATTTTGTTTCAAATATAAGATTTTTAAAATAATTAAATCTATAATTAGGATGTTTGAGTAAAGTAAAGTCCCCGAATGGCCCAATTATTGAAATTTAATTACTTACTCATAAGTCTTACTCATTGATAGAAAGAGAATTGAAAGATATCACGTTGTTTTTTTTTATCATGTAACTTTATTGTAATTATTTAAACTATTTACATTGTTCGGACTGTTTTCCTCTTCTTCCTTATATTCACGCTGTTGTACGCTCCGGCCTTCTTCAGATGATTGCAATTTAGAACTGAACCTTTTATATCGTCCACCAGAGCAGATTGTTCTAGTTCCACATACCATGCCTGTGCCAGATGTCTCAGTTATCTGCATTTAACTCAACTCTCCAAGTTTTTGTTCACCTCAGCTGTAGCCAGGTATTGAAATCACAACTCTTTGGGTTAAGTCACGGGATTTAACCAACGCTTTTATCCACTGGGGCATGTGAGAGCCTATCAAAAGAGTTTTCTCTCCTTACAACCCTTTACCCCTAAAGCTTATTTTATGCACAAAGATTATCTAGGACCCCATCAAATTACTATTATTACATATTAAGCTCTATCAAAGGTATTTTGTTTTTACAACCCTTTACTCTAAAGCAGTTGTTCTCAAATATTTTTTATAAATGGACCACTTTTACTCTTAATGTTTTTGGCGGATTCCCATAGACTTCGACGAAAAGAAAAGCTGATTTTATTATTTTTACTAGATAAGTTTTTCCGGGTTATGTGACTTCTTGGAGCCATATGTGAGAGTTACATCTCGGCAGCGGACCTGTATAGTTTCCCATCCCATGTCCCATGAATAAAAGCAGAGTCAACCTCATCCCTGCATATGTACGACCGCTAAGGAGGGCACTAAGGTGGTGTAATGGTTAGCAAGCTCGTCTCGCTAGGACTATTACGAATGAGTAGTGAGTTCGATCTTCACTTGGTGCCCCATACTTTCGGCCTTGTGCCACATCTGAGCTACGCTTGGAAAATCGCCACTAAGGATACGCCCATTTTGACTTAACAAACATCAAATCGTATATGTGAGGCTGACGATATAAAAGTGAGGTCGGTTTGGTTATGTATGTTTTACCCTCTTTTAACACTAAACCAGTGGGTCTCAACGTTTTTTTTAGCCCATGGACCATATTTATCCTTAATTCTTTTTGGTGGACCCCCATAACCATTCGATGAAAAACAAAAATTTATTTTATTTTTTACGAATAAATAAGTTAAGGAATCGTATTATGGAAATTGTAAATGTATATACTTTATTTTGAAGTAAAAATAATTTATTTCAAATGAACTTGTATTTAACAACTAAATCCTATGGAAAATTTATGAATACGAGTAAAATAACTTAAAATAAACAATTTTAAAATATGTGAGTAATTAATCAATTTTTTAAAATTACAAATTGATTCAATGAGATTCCTGGGGGTTGATGCTGATGATGTTGATGTTCCCATGTGCCACATTTTTGAGATTTCTATTTCAAGGTCCTTGTATTTTTGACAGTTTTTCGAATATCTTCAAAGATACATTGCAGTCTGCAAGGACTGCCATATCAATAACGAGGCACTTATTTTGTTTGTGGTCTTTAATAACAATGTCTGGGCGGTTGGCTTTGATTGTTCTATCAGTGTGTATTGTGTAGTCCCATAGAATTGTAACAGGGTCTATCTCCGTAACCAGTTCTGGGTGGTGTTCGTACCAGTTTCTTTCAGTTTTCTTCCCGTAGGAGTTGCAAATTTTCCAGTGCAGATATTGGCCCACTCTGTCATGCCGGGTTTTATATTCAGTGGGTGCCAATATCGTACAACCTGATACAAGATGATCAATAGTTTCTGGTATCAGGTTATTATTATTATTATTATTATTGTTTTTATTTCCTTTTATATCTGGCGTTTACACATTTCTTTCCGGGTCCCGCCCAGAGACCTAAGGTTAGAAATGGCATCATGACACTTTCCACTGCAAAAAAAATAAAAAAATAATTACATAGATAAAGCCCTTCGTAAAGTGTGGGCTGTACTTGTGAGAACAATTTTTTGTATCTCTTTGAGGCATGGACTTCCAGGGATCCCTTCAATTAGTCTACTGGAATCTTTTCCAACCAGTCCAAGGGCTCCAACTACAACAGGGATTGTTGATGTTCCCATGTGCCACATTTTTGAGATTTCTATTTCAAGGTCCTTGTATTTTGACAGTTTTTCGAATATCTTCAAAGACACATTGCAGTCTGCAGGGACTGCCATATCAATAAGGAGGCACTTATTTTGTTTGTGGTCTTTAATAACAATGTCTGGGCGGTTGGCTTTGATTGTTCTGTCAGTGTGTATTGTGTAGTCCCATAGAGTATCGACAAGTCATGACATCTTTCTTCACTGCTCTCGAAACTCCAGCAAAGAACACCACCAATCAAACATACCAAATATGGAGAAGTATGGTGGGAAATGATATAAGACCTAACCTCAATCCAAACATGCTTTCTAATGTCCGTATTATTATTATTATTATTATTATTATTATTATTATTATTATTATTATTATTATTATTATTCTCCCCCTCCTTAGTCCTTCTTCTTCTTCTTCTTCTTCTTCTTCTTCTTCTTCTTCTTCTTCTTCTTCTTCTTCTTCTTCTGTTTTCCTCTTCTTTCTCTTCTCATCCCTCTATTATCCTCTTTTCATTTAACGTTACCTTGTCGTCTTTGCATTTATCTGGAGTTTTCTTCTTCTTTTCGTCATGCTCCTCCCCCTCCTATTCGTTTTCTTCTTCTTCTTCTTCTTCTTCTTCTTCTTCTTCTTCTTCTTCTTCTTCTTCTTCTTCTTTTTTCCTCTTCTTTCTCTTCTCATCCCTCTATTATCCTCTTTTCATTTAACGTTACCTTGTCGTCTTTGCATTTATCTGGAGTTTTCTTCTACTTTTCGTCATGCTCCTCCCCCTCCTATTCGTTTTCTTCTTCTTCTTCTTCTTCTTCTTCTTCTTCTTCTTCTTCTTCTTCTTCTTCTTATTATTATTATTATTATTATTATTATTATTATTATTATTAGTAGTAGTAGTAGTAGTAGTAGTAGTAGTAATATCTGTACCTTTTCTTTGTTGTATTGGCAGGTCCAATATTGAGATCTTTTCCTCAGGTTATTTACACAAAAGGGAATGTAACCAACTCAACTGGGATTCGAACTCGACCACAAGATCTCATTCCCAGTGGCTCCCCGTTGCATTTCGTATATATTTTCTGTTTAAAATTATAAAATATTAATTCATTAATCTGACAAAAGTCTTGAATAGCGGGCCTTGAATAGTAACTGAACCCCCAGTCCACAGGTGAATTGATGTGTGAGACTCATTGGCTGAGAATTACGCTATGGCAGGTGCCTATCCATCAGGTTAATTATTACTGTAATTCTCGATGTATAACACGCCTTCATCCATAATACGCACACCTAAAATTGTGCTGAAAGTGTGGGAAAAGGCTTCTCCTCATGCATAATACGCATCCCTTGTTTGGTAATCAAACCCTATAAATTGTACCTCTCCAGTTTCATTACGGCCAGCGTTTCCTACTCTTATTTAAAAAATGGTTTTAAACATAGAATAATGTTATTCTAATTTAGTTTTATGATAATTCTTATTTTATTTTACGGCAATTTTTTAAAGATTTTTTGTAGCTGTACATAATACGCACCCCTGACTTTGCGTATTATTTTTTAGAAAAACATGCGTATTATACATGGGGAATTACGGTACGCCGTCGTAATTTTAATCAATTTTCTTACGGTGAGGTTCACCTTCTACAAGGCCAGAGGGACACTCAAGGTAGAGGGTTATAGAGTAAAATGCAGTTTATGCGTATATGTGGGGAAGATAACGGTTAACCCTAGACTTGAACAGGTTAAGATTGTAGTGACCTGGAAAGCATCCTCTTGGGAGTTGATTCCATCGCAGTTCGCGGGAAGAAGCTGTTCGAGTGGAATTCTCACCGATGGAATACGGAGGGAATGTGTGTGGTTTGCCACAATCTAAGTGGCATGGCGAGATCTATCTGTGAAGGTTAGAACTGGCGAACCAAAGAAATGTATAATCTGAGGACTTTCGATCGAGGTAACGATATATCAGTGAGAGGTTTGCGACATTTCGTAAAGGAGGCTGCCTGTGACCCACTCATAACCTGATGGAGGAGGACTTCCAAGCCCACTGGTCCTGGGCTCCAGGTTCCGATTTCCTTATCAACTTTGAGTTCTCCCTGACCTGGCGATGTGCTTTCTAGCTATAGCTGGCAACCAAAAACTCTGTCACCCGAAGCTGGATATTGATGGGTCCAGATAATATATCTACAAAATAAAGCGAAGATAAATTTCGGTAGCTATGGACGATTCCATCGGAGAGCGGTTATTCAGAATATTGATGAAATCTCCAGGCATCGGGGCAAATGCAGGTGGGGGTGTGTATTTTAAGTGACAAACCCTACCATGTTTTATAATAGTAAATTTAATGAGAACATTTTTAAGTTTGGAAACTATTCACATATTTGCAATGACTTCCTGGATATCAACCAAATTAATATTGTGAATTGCAAACTAACTTACAATCTGAAAACGTAGGTTGAGGTAAGTGGTGAATTGTTAGCTTCACAAGAGGGAAGAGGCTGTTCAATGGAATGGAAGCTTTCAGTCTCACAGTACTCACGGAAAACACACACACACGCACATACACTGAAAGAATACAAGAAACAGAAAATCTGCAAGGATTTTGTAGGTGGTAAGGTACCAATGCAAAAAACTAAGAAACAAATTGTTCTTTTGCTGGTTGCTTTTGAAATGGTCTTTGAAAAAAAAAACCTTTCTTGAAGAAATGAAAAGATCAAAAGCAAAGGGAAGAAAGAACAGTTTTTAGTTTATTTTTTAACTAATTTTTTTATTTTGCATTCACTTATTTTGTCATTATTTTAGACGTTTTCATATTAGAAAAATGATTTTTTATGAGGATCGATATACGTAATGTACATTTCCTCTCCTCCTCTCTTTCTTTATTTGATATTTTTTCTTTCATTCATTATTTTATTCTGTTTACATCTTTCAGCCTGTTTTTCTTTCTCTCTTTTTCCTTCTCTCTTTTTCTTTCTTTCGTTTTCTTCTTCAAATTCTAAGCTCTTGGTTTTTCACCTTTTCATTATTTTTGTTTGAATTATTATTCTTTTTTATAATTGTTTTAAGTTTCTTTCTTTTTCGATTTTTCTCCGAATTCTTTTCTTTCTCTTTTTGTATTCTTCTTTTCTTTCTCTTTTTCTATTCTTCTTTTCTTTTTGTGCATTCGCCTTTATTTCTTGTTTATACCTTCTTTTTCTTTGTTCCCTGTTTCTTTTTCTTTTACATTTACTTTCTGTCTTTTGTTTATTTCTTCGTTTTCTTTCTTTCTTTCTTTTTTTGTTTATTCCTTCCATCTTTTCCCTTTTCATTTTCCTTCTTTATTCATTTTTCTTTCTTTCTTTCTTTCTTTCTTTCGTTTATTCCCTCTTTTTCTTTTATTAGTTTTGTTCGTTCCTTCTTTCTTTTCCTTTTTATTTTTCTTTCTTTATTTCTTTGGTTTATTTCTTCATTTTTTCTTCCTTCCTTCCTTCCTTCCTTTCTTCCTTCCTTCCTTCCTTCCTTCCTTCCTTCTTGGCCATTTCTTTACACACACGGGACTGAATATTTCTTTATCAATATAAAGACTACAAACCAGCGACTAAACTCATGTCTCTGAAACTCTAAAAAACCATTTCCAATTTCGAAACTTCGTAGAAGAAACTATCAAAAAGAATCCTGATTATGAGACGGTGTTATTTCACGTTTGCTTTTAAAAGAGGAAAACTTACCAATAAAAACAAAAATAAACACACACAAGGAAAGTAAAACAACGGAACTGTGAGAAGAAGAAAAAGAATGAAAAATAGCATGTGAAGGTAACGAAAGAAAAGAAAATCGGTAAAAGAATCTTGAATAAAAATTGGCAGAGGTAAAATGAATAGCAGGAATTTACAAAAAGAAAAAAGTTAAGAACAAATCTATAGAGAAATGGAAGACAATCAAAGACATTTCTAAAATGGAACCAAAAAAAAATTCATATTACGACAGCAAAATAGTGCTGGGGATCTTGTTTTAGTTCTCCCAAAAAGCTAATGTCCATAATTCTAAAATTAGAACGCCTAAAAAATGGGAAATATTTTTACAGTTTCTTTCCTGTGATTTTAGAAACTCATAATTATTACACTATTTACATTATTCGGACAATTGTCCTCATCTTTGTCGCCATATTTATTACAACGTTTCGGCCTTTCAGTATCTGTCTATATTCTGAGATGAGGTATTATATACACTATTTACATTATTCGGACTATTGTCCTCATCTTTGTCGCCATATTTATTACAACGTTTCGGCCTTTCAGTATCTTTCTATATTCTGAGATGAGGTATTATGTACACTATTTACATTATTCGAACTATTGTCCTCATCTTTGTCGCCATATTTATTACAACGTTTCGGCCCTTCAGTATCTGTCTATATTCTGAGATGAGGTATTATGTACACTATTTACATTATTCGGACTACTGTCCACATCTTTGTCGCCATATTTATTACAACGTTTCGGCCTTTCAGTATCTGTCTATATTTCTGAGATGAGGTATTATGTACACTATTTACATTATACGGACTATTGTCCTAATCTTTGTTGCCATATTTATTACAACGTTTCGGCCCAGCATTATCTGTCTATATTTCTGAGATGAGGTATCATGTACATTATTTACATTATTTGGACTATTGTCCTCATCTTTGTCGCCATATTTATTACAACGTTTCGGCCTTTCAGTATCTGTCTATATTTCTGAGATGAGGTATTATGTACACTATTTACATTATTCGGAATATTGTCCTCATGTTTGTCGCCATATTTATCACAACGTTTCGGCCGTTGTAAGCTCCGGACTTCTTCAAGTGGTTGGAATGTCGAACTGAAACTTTTATTTCTCTCACTGGGGTAGACTCTTCTAGTTCCACGTGCCATGTTTAATGGATATCAGTTATCAGTTATCTCCTGTTAGTTACCCTCTTCAAGTTCTCCACTGCCTTAACCGGGTATTGAACTTACACTCTTTGGGTCCTGTCACTGGATCTAACCAACGCCTTTATCCACTGTGCCCTGTGTCCTTAATTATTAGTACGAGTTTAGTGTTAAAATTTGGAGCTATTTAAATGTGAGGACACAAAACATTTATCCCTTTCTCCCGAACGGTCAGTCTTGTATATCTGTTTAATTATGTTCCAGATTGACTATACTTTACAATTTTATCCCCCAAAAGAGCCTTATACTTTCAAAAGTTCTTTTTATCACTAATTGTTCAACATTTACAGGGCCCCAGGAGCACCGAAGACAGAGGGTTACTAAATGAGGTCGTTGTATGGCCGTAAGATAGGGAAGGAGGGTGTAAATGGAGATTAAGAGGATAAGTATGATAGATAAGGGTTGATTCTAGCCTAGAAGATTTTAAGAGTATAGTGATCAAGAATGCATGTTATCGCGAGTCTCTTTCATAAAATAGCGGCTCTTGGGAAGAAACAGTCCGGATAAAGCTTTCTTCTTAACAATGGAAGACGAAGGTGAGGACGGGGGAAGGTTAGCCCCAGTGTTTGTAGCATGACGGGTCCGCGTTGTGAAAATCTAAACTGATGGAACACGTCGCTCGTATGAACAGTTTTCAATTGCCTGTTTACATTAAATAGATGAGACTACGAATTACCACAAGTCACAATAGATTTACAATTTGGTTCCCTGATTATCCTTTATAATACTAAAAGCCTGTGATTGGCGCTTGCGTGGTGCGTCGTCCGGCGGATAATGATTTAAGTTAATCTGGTTTAAGTGAATAAGATTTAAAAATAAGAGCTGTTTATACAGTAAGTATTTTTAGTTTAACTTTCTTCAAACCAAAAATTTTTTAATTAAAACATTTCTAAGTAAAAGACATACACAAAGAGATCCGGCTTTGCCGTTTCGTCCAGTTGCTTGTAGAGTAATCATTTATATTTCAGCTTTCTTTAAACAAACAATATTTTAAATATTTCAAAAATATTTGTTGGCATATTTAAAAAATATTTCCAAGTGAATATAATTTTAAAATATTTTTTGGTACATTAAAACATATTTTTAAGTTAATCTGATTTAAAGTTCAAGTTTATCCCGGAAATTCTTTTCCTATTAAATGCTGTAAACAATCAGTAAAATGCTAAACATGAACTTGTAAACCAGACTATTAATGACAAGAACGAATTTAAATATTTAATTGAATCATAATAAAATGAACTTTCATTTCAATCGAATGTTGAAATCAACTCCAAAGAATAATAACCGGTCCCGTCAGTGACCCAACTGGTCTAGTTCTTCATAATACTTCCCCTAGATGAATTAACGTTGTTTCCTAGTCTTACAGCTATATCTCATTGAAATACCTGTTCTCGTAAGATCACCGAAGTTAAGCAACGTCGAATCCAGTCAGTACCTAGATGGGTGACTTCTTGGTCATACCAGGTACCGTGAGCTTGGATGTGTGGGTGAGGAAATAGAATTTCAATTATATTTATGTTTGTTATATTCACTTACGCGAAAGTTATGAATTCACTTCTTCTCCCCCGGCTATAGGTTAATTAGAAAGACGTGTATTATTTACCGTATTTTCCGGTTAAAATAACGCCTTAGCTTGGAAGACGCACCCTAATATTGGAAAGAAACTTCTAAGAAAAAAAAGTAATTCTTATACAACAACACATTCACCATGCGTTCCTCACATACTGGCGTTAAGTATTGTTTACATTAATCACTCGACCGATTTTGTTTGTATGGCAATGACATACTAGTCAAGAGCAGAAAGGCTCCCGTCGCTGCTAAACAGAGCATGTTTAAACTTGTGGCTCGGCTCCAGGAAGGTTTATAGTCTTGGAAATATTTATAACAGCTAAATACCGAGGTTACGTCATATAAAAGGCGTAATTAGATAGATAACTAACATTATAGTGTAATCACTCAACATAAAAAATCTTCGTCCCTATCAGTCAAGCAAATTAGGTGACCGTCCAAGCTTAGTTGAGACTGGGCGTTGCCTTACATTCGTCTCCGAAGACGCACACTTTTTATTATCTAAAAAAATAAACACAACTCTTACAACCTAAAGATATTTTCTGGCTTTAAATAACTGCAAAAGTTGATAAACCGGAAAAAAACATATGAATTTTTTTTTTTATCTAAGTTATCTAGTTGTCAAAAGTCATGTGTCTTTTCTAGTATACGGACGATTTTACAAGCATCGAATCGAATCCAGAACAGCCAAAAATATTACGACACATATTGATTGATATCTTTCGTATTAATCTTAAAACATATCAGTAGAAATAAAGCACTGCAGTTTCAATCACACACACACACACACACACACACACACACACACACACACACACACACACACACCCATATACACATATACACACATACACAAACATACACGCACACATACACACGCATAGATACACACATATTCATACATACACACACATGCATACGCACGGATACACGCATAAACACATACACGCACACATACACACAAACTCATAGACACATACATACACACACATACACACATACACACATGCATACACACATACAAACACTCATAGGCACATATATGCACATACACACATACACAAATACACACACTCAAACACACATACAGACATGCACACATTCATACACACATATACACACATGCATACAAACATATACGCACTGATGCACACATATATACATACACGTACACATACACACACTCATAGACACATACATACACATATATACATGCATAAACACATACACACACACATAGGCACATACATGTATATACACACATACACACACATACACACACTCATACACATATATGCACGTACACACATACAGACATATACACACATATACACACATTCACGCACACATACAGACAGGTACACACACACATACGCACACAGATATGTTTACATGTAAATCTGTGTTGATTGTCGGCGGTTGGAACGCGCATGCGCATATCATGCAATGAGTCGTCACATCCGGGTACTTATTTACTCTCCATTATCGCCCCACAAGCGGGCAAAATGAAAAGCATCGTTATTAAACTGTGTTCTTTCCGCATCATTTTGACTGACATCCAATCGCGCGCGGTCTGGACCCGCATTCACAACTGACTCTCACCTTTTTGATGAACACTGTCAGGGAATTTATTCATGAAAGACGAAATGACCGAGCTGACCCGCCATGTTAGCACTCATGAAATTCCATTTGTTGTCCAAGTCGTCACTCTGACACGCCATATTTTTCGTGCCGTATTTATTTGTAATTGCATATCCACATTTAGCAAATCAGTGCCGAAAGAGGTTGGGAGTTGCTCGACAGAAAGTGCCGAGCACTAGGATGATTCGGTCTAATTGTGGACATTAACATATTTCTCTGTGAATTGAATGATTAAAAAATCCTTTCATAACAATCAAAGAAGATTATCTATCTATCTATCTATGTCAGTCTGTTCATATCTATCTATCTATCTATCTATCTATCTATCTATCTATCTATCTATCTATCTATCTCAGTCTCTTCATCTATCTATATACCTATCTAGCTAGCTAGCCAGCTAGCTAGCTAGATAGATAGATCTATGTCAGTCTGTTCATATCTATCTATCTATCTATCTATCTATCTATCTATCTATCTATCTATCTATCTATCTATCTCAGTCTCTTCATCTATCTATCTATCTATATATCTATCTATCTATCTATCTATCTATGTATCTATCTATCTATCTATCTATCTATCACAGTGTCTTTATCTATCTATCTATCTATCTATCTATCTATCTATATATCACAGTGTGTTTGTCTATCTATCTATCTATCTATCTATCTATCTATCTATCTATTTGAGTGTGTTTATCTATCTATCTATCTATCTATCTATCTATCTATCTATGTCAGTCTGTTCATATCTATTTATCTATATTCATGTCTGTCTGCTATCTATCACACTTCATATCTATCTATCTATCTATCTATCTATCTATCTAATTCTGTTTATCTCTCTCTCTCTCTCTATCTCACTATCTATCTATCTATCTATCTCAGTCTGTTCATATCTATATATATATCTATCTGTCACTGTATGTTAATATCTATCTATCTATCTATCTGTATTCATGTCTGTCTGCTATCTATCAGAGTTTGTTCATATCTATCTATCTATCTATCTATCTATCTATCTATCTATCTATCTCTATCTATCTATCTATCTCTATTCTTGTCTTTATATCTATCTCAGTTTGTTCATATCTATCTATCTATCTATCTATCTATCTATATTCATGTCTGTCTGTCTATCTATCAAAATCTGTTCAGATCTTCTCGTTCACTTTTTTTCTCACCCTCACACTGTTCATCTCTCGGTCCATATCTTTATTTATCTCGCTCCCTCAATGGTGAGCGTCTCCTGCTTAGACGTTCTCAGCTCGATTTGCTTCGCTGGGTACTTTTTTGAGAAATGACGTGGCAAGTGGGTCGATCGATGTTGTGTGATCAACCAGTTCACAGACACGAACAGCAGCCATTGAAATCAAGGACTTATTTGCTGGAGCATTGTCTCGATGAAACAACTTTTGTCAGTTTTCCTGACTCTTTATTCTTGACAGCCTTTCGTAACTGTCTCAGAAAGTTGGCATATTACCCTTCGTTGTTAGAGTTGCTCTTTTGAAGATAATAAACACATTGCCTTTTTCATCCCAAACAAATGAGGCCATCACTTTCGCTGCAGATGAAATGACCTTGGCCTTTTATGGAGAAGAACAGGAAGGATGCTTCCATTGCATGGATTGTCTCTTTGTCTATAACTCAAACTGATGAACCCGGCATTTATCCTGTGTTAGGAAGCTCTCAACGAAACAACTTGGATCTGCCTAAAACAATGTCAGATTTTACCGTTGTATGATCAGCCTGGTGCGCATTTGACTAAGTGTCAGAGGACGTGGTACCCACCAAACTGAAACCATCGTCATTCCAACTTCATTGCGTAAAATATTTTCAGCTCTCTCACGGGATATGTTAATGTCGTTTACTATTTTATTTATAGTCAATTGTCAGTCATCTATCACCACGGGACGATGGGTAATTAGACAAAACTTTTGTCATTAGCCTCTCTATTTCCCGTTGCTTCTCTCTTCTCCCAAGAGATAAAAGGACTGTGTCTCCCCACCAAAATACAACGAAGGAAAAAAACAAATAGATTTTTTTATCTGAGTCTGTGATTCAACGTGGGGATCTGAGAATTGCCGAGACATCACGAGATTCTAGCGATGAAACGAAATTTAAAAGAGGTGGAAAGTCCGGAAAATAATATGAAAGTAAAACACATTTAAAACAACTTCTCAGATCGACTGCCCAGATCAGGGTCAGGCTCTCCAAGAAACTTCAGTCCAAAAGCAGAGATCAATATCCTTAGATGAAAGTGATATGACCCAGAAAGGGATATATTTGTTCGAAGAAGCTAAGTGGTTTTGGCTACTGTAACCGAGTAGTACAATCTAACAGGTATCCGTAATCCACTGGTACTCGTCGTAGTCGTAGGCAGTATGCTTAGGCGATAGGCGTAGACAAATAGGCGTCATCAATGGCTCAGTCCAATGGCGTACTACAATGGCGTACCCTTGTACCTCTACATCAGCCTGTATTTATGGCTGACACCAGGCAATCATATTCCTGTGAGGGGGAACACAGGTGTATGCATATTCATTACATCAGAAAGTTAAGTGTATATATACGAAAATCGTCCTGAAGATAGTGTTTGAAATCATCCCTGAAATGATTAAATTAAAATTTACTGCTTATAAACTTCAATCTTCCAAGAATCTCTCACGTACATTCATAACTGCTCATGGCGTATCAAATGTAAACAAATGACGTCACACATTATGTAATGGACAAAGTATGACAATTATTGAAAGACATTTTTATGTTTAACATTCTATGAAAATTTCTCGCCGGTAAATGTTATTTAATACTGTTTATTATAAACAAAGCATTTACTTAAATACTTGTATCTATAAAAAGAATGTTAAACATAAACATGTCTTTAAATATATATATATATATATATATATATATATATATATATATATATATATACATATATATATATATACCTTTTTAGATTTTATGGGGAAATAAGTTAGAGACATGGAATATTAAGGTTTTTTCTTTCTTAATTATTTAATTTAATTAATATTTGCTCTGTTGTTACGTTGAGCTCTCTGGATTACATCCTCTTTGGATTATCCAGACAGATTACCAAACCCTTCATTACCTTAATATATATACATATATATATATATATATATATATATATATATATATATATATATATATATATATATAAAAGTGAACATATAAGTCAACACTTAGAGGCGACAGTCTGTTTCATGCTAGATGTAATCGTCAGGCCACAATATTTATTACTGTTATGTACAGTAAATACGGCACAAGGCCACGAGTGCTGTTATTTTTCTCGGCTATTTATATATACTGGTCAGTGGTGCATTGTGGGTAGTCTATTTTGGCGGGTATTTTACCGGAAGTCGTTTATGTATGTCAAATTATTTTGCTTGTTTTTATTTATTTTTATTTTTTCTCTTATATATATATTTTTTTTTTTCATTTTGATCGCTGTTTTTATTAACGTAGTAAAAATTTGTTTATATAGCTTATTGTGAGTAGTCTATTTTGGCCGTCATTTTACCGGAAGTCGTTTATTTGTTTATTTATTTATTTGGGTCAAATTATTTTGGTTGTTTTTATTTATTTTTATTTTTATTTTTTATCTTACATATTTAATTTTTTTTTTTTTTTTTGATCGGTGTTTTTATTTTAAATTTGTTTATATAGCTTATTTAATAGTTTTGGTTTTGTTTGGGAAGATAATTAAAGCTATTTGTTCAATTTTGGGGTTGATTGTTGTGGTTTGTTCTGACTATTATTTTGGCGGGAAAGTTTTTAATTTATTTATTTGGATTGATTATCTTTATTTGTTTTTTTTCTAAACGGCTAGTTTATCGGTATCGGTTGTTAGTTTATTTATATATTTGGATGTATTTAGATCAATTTATTTTACTTGTTATTTATTTGTTACACTGTATATTTTCTCTTTTTGGTTTTCCATTTGTAAGTAAGGCAGTATATTATTTTTTATTCATTTTTTTATCGTTATATAACAGTTATAGCTATTTTTCGTCCGATTTTTGATTCCGGGAAGTGTTTGTGTAAAAGTTTGAAGAATATTTTTCCTGTTTGTTTTTACGTTTTTGCTGTACGGTCGGTTGAACCTTATGATATTTCTTTTCCTGTTGGACTTTTTTTGTGTTCTGTGGTGAGTATGTGAGTGTTGCTTGGAATCCGCTATCTTTTAGGGCTGTTTCCTAGTCTTTCTTAGCTTTGTTAAATATAGATTCATTGAAGGAATTGTCGGAAAGCCTGCTTTTAATCGATTTTGGTATTTGTTTGATTATAGAAGGCGGGTGGTTGGAAGATGTGTGTATATAGAGTGGTTTATCATTGCGTTTTCTGTATGGTTTGTATGTGCCTTTTCTTAGGTTGAAGGTAACATCTAGAAAATCTACTTCGTTTAGGTTAGTTTTTATATCTATGTCGAATCCGTTATTTTTTAAAGTCTTTATTATTGCTTTTCTAGTTTTGTCTGTGTTTTGTTTGTTGCAGTTTCTTAAGATTATGAGACCGTCGTCCCTGTAGAGTCCTGTGTCATGTCTATCTATTATTTAGCTTAGTTCGTGTAGTAAGTAAATACTTACTATTTCGCATATCCCTGCATCGTCAAAGCTTCCCATTGTAGTGTCAAATATCCCATCTTTCTTTATCCGTGCTTCTTCATGGTGAAATAGTAATGATTTACGGGAGTGCTTAATGATGTCGATTTCGTTTGGTTTTATTATTATTTGTTCCTGAGCTAAGTTGATGGCAATTTTGTTTGTTATTTATGCTGTGGAACCAGTCAATAGTTGTTTTTGTGTTTTTCCACTGGTTTACTCCTGACTTCTTCGTAAGTTCAGAATTAATTCTTTCTAGTACTTTTTACTTATTTTACTTAGTTCGGTTTTGGCTGGGTTTATAAGTCTGCATGCAGGGTTGGTTTTGAAATTTTCTTTGTGGTCTTTTAGTGTGATAAAGGCTTGCGTCTTGCTGATACAACTTATTCGGTCATCTAGGTCTAATTTTGGGGCGATTGCTTTACCTTCTTTATTGATATCGTGTTCTATTGTTTTATCTATATTGTTATATATATATATATATATATATATATATATATATGTTATATTGTTATATATATATATATATATATATATATATATATATATATATATATATATATAGGGTTGGTTTTGAAATATTCTTTGTGGTCTTTTAGTCTGATAAAGACTTGCGCCTTACTGATGCAACTTATTCGGTCATCTAGGTCTAATTTTTGGGCGATTGCTTTAGCTTCTTTATTGATATCATGTTCTATTGTTTTTGGTGCCTTTTTGTATGTTTTGGTTATGTTGTTCTTGAGTAAATTATTGTACGCAGTGGGGGGCTTAGTTTGTATAAATTTCTTGTTTTGTCAGCTGCGATAAATACATTTACTGAATTGTTTATTTTAGTTATATCTTCTTTTAGTTTTTTTTATGAATACATCTTGATTTTTATGGAATTTTATGTTTCTAACTAGGTCAGTTAAATCCTTCTCGAAGTCATCTAATTCTTTTTGTTGCGGGGGCATTTTTTTTTTTGTTTTGAAGCCATATTTTTTCTTGAGTGTATTTTTATTGTGATGGTCCTGGTTTAAAAAGTGGGCTTTCCATCTCATTCTTTTGATGAAACTTTCTGAATCTTCCATATTTTATTTCCGCCAAAATTCAGATGAAGCCTAAATAAAATCGAAACATGCTAAATGTTTCCTATTTGTTTCTCATGCCGCTACAAAGGATAGGATGTTGTGGAGGACGCAAAGAAGAAGAAGAAGAAGAAGAAGAAGAAGAAGAAGAAGAAGAAGAAGAAGAAGAAGAAGAAGAAGAAGAAGAAGGCAATGGAAAATAACTCTTTAGAATTTCAAAAGAAATACTTTTTGGATCAGATATGAAACGGCCTCAACATAGAAAGACAGAGATATACATGTTGAAAGTTTGTGTGACTACATCATGTGAGCGTGGGTCATAGATCAAAGGTCGAGTGGGGCACGATGGAAAGGCTACAAAATCCATTATGCATTGTCAAAATGTCCGCCACCGGGTCTCCCAGCTGCTAAACGCTGACAGCTATGGAGGATCGACGCGAGGGGTCACCCACTCAACATTTCAAATATTCATTGGTGAGGGCAGACTGAAAATTGTTAACGTGCATTACTTACAGTTACATATACAGACTTGCCAGACCGAATATATGAAAAGCAGTGGCATAAAGAGAGAAAAATAATAATGTATATGTCGGTAACGGTCTACATAAGGGCAGGAGCTTATTTCAAGACATCAATGTTATAGACATATGTATATCGCAAGAGACGATGGAGACGTTTACACAACAATCTATCTATCTATCTATCTATCTATCTATCTATCTATCTATCTATCTATCCCATTCTGTTTATATCTATCTATCTCATTCTGTTTCTATCTATCTGTCTATCTCATTCTGTTTTAATCTATCTATCTATCTCATTTCTGTTTATCTATCTATCTATCTATCTATCTATCTATCTATCTATCTATCTATCTATCTATCTATCTCATTTCTGTTTATATCTATCTATCTATCTATCTATCTATCTATCTCATTCTGTTTATATCTATCTCATTCTGTTTCTATCTATCTATCTCATTCTGTTTATATCTAACTATCTATCTATTTATCTATCTCATTTCTGTTTATATCTATCTATCTATCTATCTATCTATCTATCTATCTATATATATATATATATATATATCATTCTGTTTATAACTATCTATCTCATTCTGTTTATATCTATCTATCTATCTATCTATCTATCTATCTCATTCTGTTTATATCTATCTATCTATCTATCTATCTATCTATCTATCTATCTATCTATCTCAGTTGTTAATATCTCCCTATCTTTCTATCTCATTCTGTTTCTTTGTTTCTCTCTTTCTTTCTCATTCTGTTCATATCTATCTATCTATCTATCTATCTATCTATCTATCTATCTATCTATCTATCTATCTATCTATCTATCTATCAATCTATCTATCTCATTCTGTTTATATCTATCTCATTCTGTTTATATCTATCTACCTATCTATCTATTTATCTATCTATCTATCTATCTATCTATCTCATTCTGTTTATATCTAACTATCTATCTATTTATCTATCTCATTTCTGTTTATATCTATCTATCTATCTATCTCTCTCTCTCTCTCTCTCTCTCTCTATATATATATATATATATATATATATATATATATATATATATATCATTCTGTTTATATCTATCTATCTCATTCTGTTTATATCTCGCTATCTATCTATCTCATTCTGTTTATATCTATCTATCTATCTATCTATCTATCTATCTATCTATCTATCTATCTATCTATCTCAGTTGTTAATATCTCCCTATCTTTCTATCTCATTCTGTTTCTTTGTTTCTTTGTTTCTCTCTTTCTTTCTCATTCTGTTCATATCTCATCTATCTATCTATCTATCTATCTATCTATCTATCTATCTATCTATCTGTGTGTGTGTGTGTGTGTGTGTGTGTTTGTGTGTGTGTGTGCGTGACCAATTCATCTTTTTTTATATAGTATTTCTGGATATTATAACAGTTATATTTTGAGCCTTGTATATATATATATATATATATATATATATATATATTATACTGTATATATATATATATATATATATATATATATATATATATAGTATACTGTATATATATATATATATATATATATATATATATATAGTATACTGTATATATATATATATATATATATATATATATATATATATATATATATATATATATATATATATATGTATATATATATATAATATACTCTACTGTAAATCGCGCAAAATTCCTCACCGCATGAAATCGTTAATTTGTCAGATCCTCATACGTCGAAAGCGACGGAAGTGTCCATTATGATATACATTTATATTCTTATGTATATAGATGTTTCTTTAAACATTTTCAAGGTAGTTTTGTTTGTTATTTTAATTATGTTATTCTCGTACTCCTAAAAAAAATTTCATTTATGGTCTTTAAAAATTGTCCATTGATTCGTGAATGTCAATATTAAAGGATACCCATACATGTTTTCTTACGATATATGTATATATGGACATACGTATATATACATACACTCTCATTAATAATGTAATTATGCCTGAATATTTTCGTCTATACAAAAATATCAGCCATTATTACATGATGACGTAATGCAATCTTTTCTCCTCATGAACATTAATTATATTTCCTTTTCTTTCGCGAAAAGAAAGTACAATGATTTTAAAGTAGGCTAGAAAGAAAACCAAAAAAACTCTACTATTCTCCGACCGGAAAAAATATGTAAAATGTTCTGCTTTTTACTTATATTTCGTTTTCTGCTGACGTCTTTGGCAATGAGTCTTAAGTTACGGTTGCTAAGGAAACGACAAATCTCATCTCGTTGAATAGAAGATGCAGCAAGAAGAATATATGGATTGAAAGATGGAGACGTTTAAGGCAAAAGATGGAGAATGGACGAATAAAGAAACGAATAAAGAAAACAAAATATAAAGAGGGAGGTTGTTTTGTTTTTAAATCGACAAAACAATATGGAAATATGTAATATATCTCTATATATCTATATCATTCCGTTCATATACTCATATCTATCTATCTATCTATCTATCTATCTATCTATCTATATATCTATCTATCTATCTCATTCTGTTTATATCTATCTCATTCTGTTTCTATCTATCTATCTATCTATCTCATTCTGTTTATATCTAACTATCTATCTATTTATCTATCTCATTTCTGTTTATATCTATCTATCTATCTATTTATCTATCTCATTTCTGTTTATATCTATCTATCTATCTATCTATCTATCTATCTATCTATCTATATATATATATATATATATATATATCATTCTGTTTATATCTATCTATCTCATTCTGTTTATATCTAGCTATCTATCTCATTCTGTTTCTATCTATCTATCTATCTATCTATCTATCTATCTATCTATCTATCTCAGTTGTTAATATCTCCCTATCTTTCTATCTCATTCTGTTTCTTTGTTTCTCTCTTTCTTTCTCATTCTGTTCATATCTATCTATCTATCTATCTATCTATCTATCTATCTATCTATCTATCTATCTATCTATCTATCTATCAATCTATCTATCTCATTCTGTTTATATCTATCTCATTCTGTTTCTATCTATCTATCTATCTATCTATCTATCTCATTCTGTTTATATCTAACTATCTATCTATTTATCTATCTCATTTCTGTTTATATCTAGCTATCTATCTATCTATCTATATATATATATATATATATATCATTGTGTTTATATCTATCTATCTCATTCTGTTTATATCTAGCTATCTATCTATCTCATTCTGTTTATATCTATATTTCTATTTATCTATCTATCTCATTCTGCTCATCTATATATTTCATTTTTATCATATCTATCTATCTATCTATCTATCTATCTATCTATCTATCTATCTATCTATCTATAAATATATAAAGATAATATATAAAAAATAAAGATAAAATAAATAAAAAATAAACAAATAAAAAATTAAAAAATCTATAAATTGAGAGAGTGTTTTTTTTTAAATAGTCAAAACAATATGGAAAAGGAGTTAAGTAATATACCTATATTATTCAGTTCATATGCTCATATCTATCTATCTATCTATCTATCTATCTATCCATAAAAATCTATAAATTTGAAATCTATAAAAAAAAGAAAGAAAAAATAAATAAAGTAAAATAAAAAAAATAAAGAAAAAATAAAGAAATAAAAAATAAATAGAAAAATCAAGAAATCTATAAATAGAGAGAGTGATTGTTTTGTTATGTTTTTTTTTAAAATATGATAGAAAATGAATTTCGTAAGGCTGGTGAATAACAAATTAAAATCTGGGAAAGAAAGAAAGAAAGAAAGAAAGAAAGAAAGAAAGAAAGAAAGAAAGAAAGGAATAAGGAGAGAAAGAAAGAGAGAAATATAGAAAGAGAGAAAGAAAGAAAGAAAGGAATAAGGAGAGAAAGAAAGAAAGAAAGAAAGAAAGAAAGAAAGAGAGAAAGAAAGAAAGAAAGAAACAAAGTGAGACAAAGAAAGAAAGAATCAAAGAAAGTGGGGAAAAGAAAGAAAGTAAGAATAAGCTGGTAAAGAAAGAAATAAAGAAAGAAAGAAGGAAAAAGAATGAAAGAAATGGACAAATTGAAAGAGATAGAAAGAGAAATCGAGAAAGAGAGGTGAAAAGGAAAGATAGAAAGTAAAACAAAAAAGAGAGAAAAAGAGAGAACGTGAGAAAGACGGAAATTGAGAGTGAGAAAAAGAGAAAGATTGTCATTAAAAGTAAAAGAAAAAGAAAGGCAAATTGGATAAGGTGAGACAAATTGCATCGAAGGAAAAAGAGAGAAAGAAAAATAAAGGGGAACATAGAAAGAGAAAACGAAAAAATCAAAATGGTTGACGGAGACGAAAAAAGGAATGGTACGAACACGAAAGTAAAAGAGAAGAAAAATAGCACGAATGAAAATAAGAATGAAAATAAGAATTTAAAGAATGAATTCAGAGATTGAAAAATAAATAGAAGTCTCTCTATATTTCTCAGATGAAGTATTATGTACACTATTTACATTATTCGGACTATTGTCCTCATCTTTGTCGCCATAATTATTACAACGTTTCGGCCCTTCACTATCTGTCTATATTTCTGAGGTGAGGTATTATGTACACTATTTACATTATTCGGACTATTGTCCTCATCTTTGTCGCCATAATTATTACAACGTTTCGGCCTTTCAGTATCTCTATATTTCTGAGATGAGGTATTATGTACACTATTTACATTATTCGGACTATTGTCCTCATCTTTGTCGCCATATTTATTACAATGTTTCGGCCCTTCAGTATCTGTCTATATTTCTGAGGTGAGGTATTATGTACACTATTTACATTATTCGGACTATTGTCCTCATCTTTGTCACCATATTTATTACAACGTTTCGGCCCTTCAATATCTGTCTATATTTCTGAAATGAGGTATTATGTACACTATTTACATTATTCGGACTATTGTCTTCATCTTTATCGCCATATTTTTTAGAACGTTTCGGCCTTTCAGTATCTGTCTATATTTCTGAGATGAGGTGTTATGTACACTATTTACATTATTCGGACTATTGTCCTCATCTTTGTCGCCATATTTATTACAACGTTTCGCCCTTCCAGTATCTCTCTATATTTCTGAGATAAGGTATTATGTACACTATTTACATTATTCAGACAATTGTCTTCATCTTTATCGCCATATTTATTACAACGTTTCGGCCTTTCAGTATCTCTCTATATTTCTGTGATAAGATATTATGTACACTATTTACATTATTCGGAAGATTGTCCTCATCTTTGTCGCCATATTTATTACAACGTTTCGGCCTTTCAGTATCTGTCTATATTTCTGAGATGAGGTATTATGTACACTATTTACATTATTCGGACTATTGTCCTCATATTTGTTGCCATATTTATTACAACGTTTCGGCGTTTCAGTATCTGTCTTTATATCTGAGATGAGACATTATGTACACTATTTCTATTATTCGGAAGATTGTCTTCATCCTTGTCGCCATATTTATTACAATGTTTCGCCAGTTAGGGTTAGGGTTAACGCCTTTATCTATTGTGCCATCTGTAGCTTCTTCAGGTGGTTGGAATGTCGAACTGAACCCTTTATTTCGCTCACTGGGGTAGACAGTTCTAGTTCCACATGCCATGTTTAATGGATATCAGTTATCAGTTATCTCCTGTTAATTTCATTCTGAAAGATCTCCACTGCCTTAACCGGGTATTGAACCCACCCTCTTTGCGTCCTGTCACTGGATCTCACTAACGCCTTTATCTATTGTGCCATGTGTCCTCAAGGATGAGGACAATAGTCCGAGTAATGTAAATAATGTACTTAGAAGTCTGTCATTAATCCGTCTCTGCTTTGAATATTGCTGTCATATTTCTTGTTACTTCTACATATCTCGAGATTCTCGGAAAAATCTTAAGAATGTTCTGTAATTTTATCGGTCCTGACCTGGCATCTCGATTTCAATCACTTTCCCACCGCCATGAAAGTAGATTCCTTCTTTGTTTTTTATAAATATTTTCATGAGAATTGTTCTATTGAGCTCTCCCTCTTGGTGCCCTGACGGCATATATTTAAGCATACTACTAAACTGACTATTTGGTCTCGCTGTTTTTATAGTTGAATTAGCTACTAGTAGTCGTAAATTGAATTCAAATACTCTTTTCTCGCACTTCTCGACTATGGAACACTCTTCATGTTTCTTGCTTCCCTGCCAACTACAATATCCAACAATTAAATGCAATGTCAATCGTAATCTTCTTCCTTCGCGGCTTTTGTTTTATATTGCCCTTTCTCCTCTCTAAAATCTTCTTTGTCTATTTCTCTCCGAGAGTGATAGTGACATTATCGCCTAAATTGGGGTGAAATGATTAGAAAAACCGCCGAGAAATACCAAAAAAAGGAGATAATGAATTTGAAATCAAGAAAACTAGCAATGCATACATAACATGTTATGGAGTAGCTGAACACCCTCACAAGATGCACTGGTCTAAGACTCTTTAAACATCATTCTCTCTTTCTGAGGGAGAGGAGTTAATGTTTAACTTTATTATATTAGTCTGTGTTCTCAAACGTGTACCATATTATTCTCTGGAATAAACTACTTCTTACGTTGTATATGTGTCTCTGCTTTTCCTATTTACGACACAACATTTGGCATCACCCGCTCGTCCCCAGATGTTGTGTCAAAAATAGGAAAGGTTGACGCACATATAAAAAAAATAAGAAATAGTTTATTCTGGAGAATAATATGTTACACGATTGAGAACACAGACTAATGTAATAAATAGCTACACGTTATTTACCCCAGACTTCCCCACAAGGCGGGATGTGGCACAAGGCCGGTTTTTAACGTGGGGTTTTCCGGGAGCATACCCTCGGGTAAAAATTCCCTGTAGACCTCGAATAGACGGGATTAGTTAGCTGTCTACCTGTCCAGACGAGACTGCTCGTAGGTATAGCATCATCTAAGTTCCTCACCACCCGAATGCAGTGAGTCGCCAAACAGGGTTAACTGTTATCATTAACTCCTCCCCTTTAGTAAGAAAGAGTGCTGTTTAAATAGTTGTAGGCCAGTCCATATTGTGGGGGTTTTCAGCTACTCCACAACATAACAAAAATAAAAGAAGTCTATTCAGCTGAATAAAGAAAATAAAGTTAACGTACGCCTGACCCGATGAAATTGAGCAGAGAGAAAAAGAGAATGACATGATAGATGAGAAAAGCATTCATCTTTAAAGAAAAAGTGAATGGAAAAAGAAGTAGAAAACAGAAAAAAGCGGTAAAGACAGAAAAAAATCACCAATGGCTGCTGGGAAGAAAAATTAGTTCTAGGTTTGAAGATAAACTCCAACTGGCAGCAAGGCCGCTGACTGACAAATTTGAGATTTTGAGGAGCGTGTAACCACCTCTAAATTGCTGTTTTCAGGCCCAATCTGACCCTGGGTGGCAGCCCCTGTTAGGGTCCTAGCTATGGGTAAATAGTGAACCCCCCCCAAAAAACAAAACACTAAGAAAACATAAAATATATTTTTATAGTAGTATTACCAACAATACATTTCATTTGTAGTTGAAGGCTTTCAATTTCTTTCAAAATATTTAGATTTAAATAAGCCATAGAGGTTGATATGCCGCTAAACAAAATCAATCAAGTCTGTTAAGAAAAACGGAGGAGCGGAAGTCATGGATAAAAAAAGAAGAAAAGAAATGGCGGAAAAGGTGAAAAGAGCGGGAGAAAGGGTACAGTTAAGAAGATACGAACGGAGAGAAGAAATGAAAGAAAGCCTGAGAAAGAGTGAAAGGAAAAAGAAGGAAAAAAATGACGAGAAAAAGAAATAAACAACAAAGGAGGAAATGATAATAATGAAAAAGAAAATGAAAAAAGTGAAAAAAAGAAAAAGAAATAGTGGGAAAAAAGAAAAAAGAAAAAGAAAAAATCAATATTTTGTTAATGGGGACAAGAAATGGCTTGATAGTTTTAACGACTACAAAACGAAACTACTTCCTTTTAATCGTCTTCGAGATCCTTTTTGTTTCTGCTTTCCATCAGCATGGCTGATGCTAACCTCCAGGAGAGTAACTCATTGCATCTTTTCTGTCTAACGTTTTTCACTGACAGGAAGTGTAATAATTGCATTGAATCGATTGCAAGATCTGCTGCTAATAAAACTAGACAATTTATCTAAACAGATTCCAATCTTGGAGTTTGTAAGTCTACCATTCTTCCGTGCATTGTATGTTGCTGCCACGTCTGGTTTGGTGCCCCTGAACAAAATCCAAAGAAGAATCTGCAATATTATCGGTCTTTACCTGGCATCGCGGTTTCTCAATCACTTTACGTAACTGTACATTTTTTATAAATGCCTAATGAGCATTCCACTTTGATATATTTTTTTCACAAATTTAAGCGTACTACGTGATTGGAAGCATGTTGAAATTCTCAGCTGCAACCGTAGGTTCTAAGTTAATAGTTTCTTCTTGAGAAAGTCTGTTTCGGCTTCTTGCTTTCCTGTCAACAAGATTTTCAAAAATTTCAAAGAAACGCCAATGTTCATCATCTGTCTCCTTGCATGGTGAGTTTTTTTTTATTGCCATTTCGTCTCAATAATGTTTTCTAATTTATTCATTCACTGTGAGTAAAGGCTTACGTTTTAGGGGCTTCATTGCTGTGCCTGGGGTGAAATGATGAATAAATAAATAAAAATACAAGAGGAAGAAAGAAAGAGTAAAAAGAGGAAATAAATAGATAAAGAAAGAATAAATGATAGACAGAAGAAAGTGAAAAAGGTGGAAAGAAAGAAAGAACGACAAAAAGAAGGAAGAGAAAAGAAAAAGAAAGAAAGAAAGGAAGGAAAAGAAAAGAAAAAGAAAGGAAGGAAGAGAAAAGAAAAAGAAAGAAGGAAAGGAAGAAAAAAGAAAAGGAAAGAAAGGAAGGAAGAGAAAAAAAAAGAAAGAAAGGAAGGAGAGAAAAGGAAAAGAAAGAAAGGAAGGAACCAAAAAGAAAGGAAGGTAGGAATAGAAGAGAGAAAGAAAGGAAGGAAGGAATAGAAGAGAGAAAGAAAGGATCAAAATTGATGAGTGAAATGTGTGAAAGAAAGAAAGGAAGAAAGTAGAAACGTTTAAGAAAAGAAATACAAGCAAAATAAGCATAAAATATATGTAAACTGAAAGAAGAAAATATGAAGGAAAAAGGGAAAGGGAGAGAGAGAGGGGGGTAAAGAGGGAGGAAGAGAGAGGGGGGAGATGAGGGGCTAGGGGGACGGCCAAAGATAGAAGGAAAGACGACAAGCAATGCTGAAATAATTGACTGTTATTTCGCCCAAAATCTCTTGGCAGAACAACAGAATGAAGACAACAAAAATGGAAGCAAAAAGACGAAAGAAAATCCCTGTCATTGCACTTAATGGACAAGATTTCAATATTAATGGATCGAAATTGGGAAATTTCGGTGTTAAAATGTTTCACGAAAAACATCACTTTCGACATCTTTTTTGTTTTTTCTCTTTATATATTACAAATTCTTCATTATCTATCTATCTATCTATCTATCTATCTATCTATCTCATTCTGTTCATCTATCTATCTATCTATCTATTTCAGTCTGTTCATATCTATCTATCTATCTATCTATTTAT
>OZ038498.1:105752526-105817526 GCA_964036315.1 Acanthosepion esculentum | reverse complement strand
TATATTACTCTTATTTCATATCTAACTTTATCCCATCATGCCTATTGCCTTATCTTTTTTCTCTTCGCGTCTATGTCAATTTGTTCTTATGTATATATGAGGCTCTTACCGTGTATATTTATATATTTTAATCTTTCTATATGTTAGGCGTTCCCGTCTATACATCGTCCTGTGATTGCTTTCGACGCCAATAATCGACAGTCGTTTTCAAATAAATGCTTGCTTTTAAAATAGGTCGACCTTTTCTTAGGACTTATCTGGTAAAAATGTTCTTGCTCAAAGCTGTTGATGCATTTCTTGTAAATACAGGATGAATTATTCCAGTAATTCCTTTTTAACTCTCTCTACAACAGGTAACATGCTGATCAGAACATCCAGTAACAGTGCGATCAACCCTCACTGTGTGTTTTATAAAGAAATTCTTAATCTTATATATAAATTACAGTATATGTATGTATGTTTGCGCGTGTGTGTGTCCAAGTATCTCCTCTGCTTCGACTGGTCTGATTTCAATGATTCACAGTTCATTTAATGGGATGAACAGAAACGGATTCATTTTCAAACACTTTGTTTTTATTGGTAAATTTCTTTTAATCTTACTTTCTTTTAGATTTATCGACAATCCCCCTTGATAATAACTAATAGCTTCAATTTAAAAGAATCACACAGTTTTTTCTTTAACACTTTCAATTTTCAATATGTCTTCTTGCAATATTTAAGTTTTATATCACTAAAACATTTATTCATATAACGCAAGATGCTGACCATTATTAAAACGTAGTAGAAATTCGTTTAACTCGTAAGGCAATGGTAGTGCCTTGTTTGGTCAAAATTCACTTCTTTGGTGATAAAACTGGAATAACCTCCCCAGAGTTCAGGCCTGGACGATAGAATACGGAGGACTTGCGTTGCCCATGCAACATGGCTCCAATCTCGGCTTGGCTGCAGAAATTACTGAAAGTTTGTTAGCGTTGAGAACTAACTGCTTTTCGGTTTCAATTCCCAATTTTCTGTCTGGATTTACATTCAGAACATTTTCCGTGCTTGGATATTGCCGTAATTAGTGGGTGTTGACCATGTTCACCATAGTCTATGAATATAGAATCCAGCGCAGTACGTAATCTGTTCAATGAAACAACGTTAAAGATTAACACTCACGAGTCAGACACTCTACTGAATCTGACTATATCGCCAATACCACCAGCAGCTGTTCCGTAATTCTTCAGTCTTCGATATCAAAAGCTGGCAGTGAATATTCCGGAAAAAAACATGGCCGCCTTTATACACGTCGCATTGAATATGTTGTGCCTTCTGAATGGTTAAGACTCCTATTGGTGAACTATAAAATGAGTCAGCTCATTTTCGTTGGCTCATTAGTATACCATGGTACCCCCAAACTCCAACAGTGGGGATTTAAAATTAATATTTTTTCTTCCTATCAATAGACTGCCTCTTTGGGGCTAATGTGCTCCATCTATCCTTCAGCGGCTTGGAACTGGACTCACCCGTGGTCCACACTACCAACCCAGTTTCTTTAAACGTGCAGATTCATAAATAAAACGAGGCTTGAATCTTTCATATTTAACGTTACGTTTTATTACACTAAAGCAGTCACTTATAACAGGCCTGGCAGTGATCATACTGCAATTTTTGCTGTTATTGCATGTTTTTTACCAGAGGTCATATTTCAATTTTCATTGTTATTATCGCTTTTCTCTGGCACTCCTTCTTACTGGTTCCCATATTGTATTCATTTCTATGCTTGATCGGCTCAGGAGATTTTTGTGGCCTAGCATATGTGCTGATTCCTTAAGTTTTCATATTATCCAGTAATGCTATCTGTCTATTATTTCGACCTCACCCCACAAGCTGCGGTGATCTCCATTTTCCCTCCATATATGATCAGCTATGCCTGATTTTCTATTTCACCTTGTGTTACCTCTTTACGATGTTCTAGCAGTCTTTGCCTTAAGCAATCTACCCCGGTAGACGAAATAAAGGGTTTGGTTCGAAATTACAATCACCTGAAGAAGGCCGGAGCGTACAACGGCCGAAACGTTGTGAATATGACAATGAAGATGAGGATAACAGTCCGAATAATGTAAATAAAGTTGCATATGTTATAACAGTAAAATTTCATGGTGAAAATCTAAATTACTTTTTCGCTTAAATATTGATATTAAAGAATACAACCTTAATAATTTCTCAGAACGCGAATATTTGCTTAATGAAAGGCCACAGCAAATATGAGATAACTTACCAGAGCTTGAAACTAAGATCTCTTCTTTGTCTTTTATGTGCTGTGTCCCTTCCGGAAGTAGGCGATCATGGCTCTCCACATCTTACTTTCCTTTAATAAGTTTTTATGTTTAAACAAAACTTATCTTAATAAGTTTTGTCTTTTTGTTCTTTCCTCCAAACCCTGTTCTGCCATCAATTCACTGAAGCCCATCAAATATGGGACGCGCAGCTTTACACTGTTCCTCTTTACCGCGATATATCCTTGTGAGTATCAGATTTTCAAAGCCCTCCTTTCTCATTGTGTGCCCCAGAAACCTCAAATGCCACTTTTGGTGTTAAATATAATTTCTCTTTTTGTTTCCGTTTTCTCTATATCTAAACATATTTCCGGTCAATGGTATCCTCAGTATCCTTCTGTAGAACCATATCTTTGTCGCTTCAAGACTCTTCTTCATCTGTGAGGAGATTGTCCAGCATTCACTGCCATATAGGAGGACTGATATTACATAACAATTCAGTACACTTTTCTTTGTTTCTCTTGCTTCAAGTCTCTTCTTCATCTGTGAGGAGATTGTCCAGCATTCTCTGCCATAAAGGAAGACTGATATTACGTAACAGTTCAGTACACTTTTCTCTTTTTCTGATGCTTCAAGTCCCTTCTTCATCCGTGAGGAGATTGTCTAGCAATCACTGCCATATAGGAGGACTGATATTACGTAACAATTCAGTACACTTTTCTTTGTTATTCTTGCTTCAAATCTCTTCGTCATCTGTGAGAAGATTGTCCAGCATTCACTGCCATAAAGGCGGACTGATATCACGTAACATTTCAGTACTCTTTTCTTTGTCTTTCTTCCTTGAAATCCCTTCTTCATCTATGAGGAGATTGTCCAGCATTCACTGCCATATAGGACTGACATTACATAACAGTTCAGTACGCTTTTCTTTATTTCTGTTCCTTCAAATCTCTTCTTCATCTCTGGGGAGATTGTCCAGCATTCACTGCCATATAGGAGGACTGATATTACGTAACAGTTCAGTACACTTTTCTTTGTTATTCTTGCTTCAAATCTCTTCTTCATCTGTGAGGCGATTTTCCAACATTCACTGCTATAAAGGAGGACTGATAATACGTAACATTTCAGTACTTTTTTCTTTGTTTCTGTTTCTTGAAATCACTTCTTCATCTCTGATGAGATTGTCCAGCATTCACTCCCATATAGGAATACTGATATTACGTAACAATTGAGTATTCTTTTCTTTGTATCTGTTGCTTGAAGTCTCTTCTTCATCTATGAGGATATTGTGCAGCATTCCCTGCAATATAGGAGGACTGATATTACATAACAATTCTGTACTCTATTATTTGTTTCTCTTGCTTCAAGTCACGTCTTCATCTGTGAGGAGTTTGTCCAGCATTCATTGCCATCTCAAAGTACTGATACTACTTAACAATTCAGTATTCTTTTCTTTGTTTCTGTTGCTTCAAGTCTCTTCTTTTTGATTCATAAATCCTACTCGTTATATATGTAATCTTTAGAGGGAATGAAAGGTTTGACGTATTTGTTTAATAAATCCTACTCGTTATATATGTAATCATTAGAGGGAATGAAAGGTTTGCCGTATTTGTTTAATAAATCCTACTCGTTATATATGTAATCATTAGAGGGAATGAAAGGTTTGACGTATTTGTTTCATAAATCCTGCTCGTTATATATGTAATCATGTGAGGGAATGAAAGGTTTGACGTATTTGTATAATAAATCCTACCCGTTATATATGTAATCATTAGAGGGAATGAAAGGTTTGACGTATTTGTTTAATAAATCCTACTCGTTATATATGTAATCATTAGAGGGAATGAAAGGTTTGACGTATTTGTTCAATAAATCCTACTCGTTATATATGTAATCATTAGAGGGAATGAAATGTTTGACGTATTTGTTTAATAAATCCTACTCGTTATATATGTAATCATTAGAGGGAATGAAAGGTTTGACGTATTTGTTTAATAAATCCTACTCGTTATATATGTAATCATTAGAGGGAATGAAAGGTTTGACGTATTTGTTTAATAAATCCTACCCGTTATATATGTAATCATTAGAGGGAATGAAAGGTTTGACGTATTTGTTAAATAAATCCTACTCGTTATATATGTAATCATTAGAGGGAATGAAAGGTTTGACGTATTTGTTTAATAAATCCTGCTCGTTATATATGTAATCATGTGAGGGAATGAAAGGTTTGACGTATATTTTTAATAAGTCCTACTCGTTATATATGTAATCATTAGAGGGAATGAAAGGTTTGACGTATTTGTTTAATAAATCCTACTCGTTATATATGTAATCATTACAGGGAATGAAAGGTTTGACGTATTTGTTTAATAAATCCTACTCGTTATATATGTAATCATTAGAGGGAATGAAAGCTTTGAAGTATTTTTAATAAATCCTACTCGTTATATATGTAATCATTAGAGGGAATGAAAGGTTTGACGTATTTGTTTAATAAATCCTACTCGTTATATATGTAATCATTAGAGGGAATGAAAGGTTTGACGTATTTGTTTAATAAATCCTACTCGTTATATATGTAATCATTAGAGGGAATGAAAGGTTTGACGTATTTGTATAATAAATCCTACTCGTTATATATGTAATCATTAGAGGGAATGAAAGCTTTGAAGTATTTTTAATAAATCCTACTCGTTATATATGTAATCATTAGAGGGAATGAAAGCTTTGAAGTATTTTTAATAAATCCTACTCGTTATATATGTAATCATTAGAGGGAATGAAAGGTTTGACGTATTTGTTTAATAAATCCTACTCGTTATATATGTAATCATTAGAGGGAATGAAAGCTTTGAAGTATTTTTAATAAATCCTACTCGTTATATATGTAATCATTAGAGGGAATGAAAGCTTTGAAGTATTTTTAATAAATCCTACTCGTTATATATGTAATCATTAGAGGGAATGAAAGGTTTGACGTATTTGTTTAATAAATCCTACTCGTTATATATGTAATCATTAGAGGGAATGAAAGCTTTGAAGTATTTTTAATAAATCCTACTCGTTATATATGTAATCATTAGAGGGAATGAAAGGTTTGACGTATTTGTTTAATAAATCCTACTCGTTATATATGTAATCATTAGAGGGAATGAAAGGTTTGAGGTATTTGTTTAATAAATCCTACTCGTTATATATGTAATCATTAGAGGGAATGAAAGGTTTGACGTATTTGTTTAATAAATCCTACTCGTTATATATGTAATCATTAGAGGGAATGAAAGGTTTGACGTATTTGTTTAATAAATCCTACTCGTTATATATGTAATCATTAGAGGGAATGAAAGGTTTGACGTATTTGTTTAATAAATCCTACTCGTTATATATGTAATCATTAGAGGGAATGAAAGGTTTGACGTATTTGTTTAATAAATCCTACTCGTTATATATGTAATCATTAGAGGGAATGAAAGGTTTGACGTATTTGTTTAATAAATCCTACTCGTTATATATGTAATCATTAGAGGGAATGAAAGCTTTGAAGTATTTTTAATAAATCCTACTCGTTATATATGTAATCATTAGAGGGAATGAAAGGTTTGACGTATTTGTTTAATAAATCCTACTCGTTATATATGTAATCATTAGAGGGAATGAAAGCTTTGAAGTATTTTTAATAAATCCTACTCGTTATATATGTAATCATTAGAGGGAATGAAAGGTTTGACGTATTTGTTTAATAAATCCTACTCGTTATATATGTAATCATTAGAGGGAATGAAAGCTTTGAAGTATTTTTAATAAATCCTACTCGTTATATATGTAATCATTAGAGGGAATGAAAGGTTTGACGTATTTGTTTAATAAATCCTACTCGTTATATATGTAATCATTAGAGGGAATGAAAGCTTTGAAGTATTTTTAATAAATCCTACTCGTTATATATGTAATCATTAGAGGGAATGAAAGGTTTGACGTATTTGTTGAATAAATCCTACTCGTTATATATGTAATCATTAGAGGGAATGAAAGGTTTGACGTATTTGTTTAATAAATCCCACTCGTTATATATGTAATCATTAGAGGGAATGAAAGGTTTGACGTATTTGTTTAATAAATCCGACTCGTTATATATGTAATCATTAGAGGGAATGAAATGTTTGACGTATTTGTTTAATAAATCCTACTCGTTATATATGTAATCATTAGAGGGAATGAAAGGTTTGACGTATTTGTTTAATAAATCCTACTCGTTATATATGTAATCATTAGAGGGAATGAAAGGTTTGACGTATTTGTTTAATAAATCCTACTCGTTATATATGTAATCATTAGAGGGAATGAAAGGTTTGACGTATTTGTTTAATAAATCCTACTCGTTATATATGTAATCATTAGAGGGAATGAAAGGTTTGACGTATTTGTTTAATAAATCCCCCTCGTTATATATGTAATCATTAGAGGGAATGGAAGGTTTGACGCATTTGTTTAATAAATCCTACTCGTTATATATGTAATCATTAGAGGGAATGAAAGGTTTGACGTATTTGTTTAATAAATCCTACTCGTTATATATGTAATCATTACAGGGAATGAATGGTTTGACGTATTTGTTTAATAAATCCCACTCGTTATATATGTAATCATTAGAGGGAATGGAAGGTTTGACGTATTTGTTTAATAAATCCTACTCGTTATATATGTAATCATTAGAGGGAATGAAAGCTTTGAAGTATTTTTAATAAATCCTACTCGTTATATATGTAATCATTAGAGGGAATGAAAGGTTTGACGTATTTGTTTAATAAATCCTACTCGTTATATATGTAATCATTAGAGGGAATGAAAGGTTTGACGTATTTGTTTAATAAATCCTACTCGTTATATATGTAATCATTAGAGGGAATGAAAGCTTTGAAGTATTTTTAATAAATCCTTCTCGTTATATATGTAATCATTAGAGGGAATGAAAGGTTTGACGTATTTGTTTAATAAATCCTACTCGTTATATATGTAATCATTAGAGGGAATGAAAGCTTTGAAGTATTTTTAATAAATCCTACTCGTTATATATGTAATCATTAGAGGGAATGAAAGGTTTGACGTATTTGTTTAATAAATCCTACTCGTTATATATGTAATCATTAGAGGGAATGAAAGCTTTGAAGTATTTTTAATAAATCCTACTCGTTATATATGTAATCATTAGAGGGAATGAAAGGTTTGACGTATTTGTTGAATAAATCCTACTCGTTATATATGTAATCATTAGAGGGAATGAAAGGTTTGACGTATTTGTTTAATAAATCCCACTCGTTATATATGTAATCATTAGAGGGAATGAAAGGTTTGACGTATTTGTTTAATAAATCCTACTCGTTATATATGTAATCATTAGAGGGAATGAAATGTTTGACGTATTTGTTTAATAAATCCTACTCGTTATATATGTAATCATTAGAGGGAATGAAAGGTTTGACGTATTTGTTTAATAAATCCTACTCGTTATATATGTAATCATTAGAGGGAATGAAAGGTTTGACGTATTTGTTTAATAAATCCTACTCGTTATATATGTAATCATTACAGGGAATGAAAGGTTTGACGTATTTGTTTAATAAATCCTACTCGTTATATATGTAATCATTAGAGGGAATGAAAGGTTTGACGTATTTGTTTAATAAATCCCCCTCGTTATATATGTAATCATTAGAGGGAATGGAAGGTTTGACGCATTTGTTTAATAAATCCTACTCGTTATATATGTAATCCTTAGAGGGAATGAAAGGTTTGACGTATTTGTTTAATAAATCCTACTCGTTATATATGTAATCATTACAGGGAATGAATGGTTTGACGTATTTGTTTAATAAATCCCACTCGTTATATATGTAATCATTAGAGGGAATGGAAGGTTTGACGTATTTGTTTAATAAATCCTACTAGTTATATATGTAATCATTAGAGGGAATGAAAGCTTTGAAGTATTTTTAATAAATCCTACTCGTTATATATGTAATCATTAGAGGGAATGAAAGGTTTGACGTATTTGTTTAATAAATCCTACTCGTTATATATGTAATCATTAGAGGGAATGAAAGGTTTGACGTATTTGTTTAATAAATCCTACTCGTTATATATGTAATCATTAGAGGGAATGGAAGGTTTGACGCATTTGTTTAATAAATCCTACTCGTTATATATGTAATCATTAGAGGGAATGAAAGGTTTGACGTATTTGTTTAATAAATCCCACTCGTTATATATGTAATCATTAGAGGGAATGAAAGGTTTGACGTATTTGTTTAATAAATCCTACTCGTTATATATGTAATCATTAGAGGGAATGAAAGGTTTGACGTATTTGTTTAATAAATCCTACTCGTTATATATGTAATCATTAGACGGAATGAAAGGTTTGACGTATTTGTTTAATAAATCCTACTCGTTATATATGTAATCATTAGAGGGAATGAAAGGTTTGACATATTTGTTTAATAAATCCCACTCGTTATATATGTAATCATTAGAGGGAATGAAAGGTTTGACGTATTTGTTTAATAAATCCTACTCGTTATATATGTAATCATTAGAGGGAATGAAAGGTTTGACGTATTTGTTTAATAAATCCTACTCGTTATATATGTAATCATTAGACGGAATGAAAGGTTTGACGTATTTGTTTAATAAATCCTACTCGTTATATATGTAATCATTAGAGGGAATGAAAGGTTTGACGTATTTGTTTAATAAATCCCACTCGTTATATATGTAATCATTAGAGGGAATGGAAGGTTTGACGCATTTGTTTAATAAATCCTACTCGTTATATATGCAATCATTAGGGGGGAATGAAAGGTTTGACGTATTTGTTTAATAAATCCCACTCGTTATATATGTAATCATTACAGGGAATGAATGGTTTGACGTATTTGTTTAATAAATCCGACTCGTTATATATGTAATCATTAGAGGGAATGAAAGGTTTGACGTATTTGTTTAATAAATCCTACTCGTTATATATGTAATCATTAGAGGGAATGGAAGGTTTGACGTATTTGTTTAATAAATCCTACTCGTTATATATGTAATCATGTGAGGGAATGAAAGGTTTGACGTATTTGTTTAATAAATCCGACTCGTTATATATGTAATCATTAGAGGGAATGGAAGGTTTGACGTATTTGTTTAATAAATCCTACTCGTTATATATGTAATCATTAGAGGGAATGGACGGTCTGACGTATTTGTTTAATAAATCCGACTCGTTATATATGTAATCATTAGAGGGAATGAAAGGTTTGACGTATTTGTTTAATAAATCCGTCTCGTTATATATGTAATCATTAGAGGGAATGAAAGGTTTGACGTATTTGTTTAATAAATCCTACTCGTTATATATGTAATCATTAGAGGGAATGAAAGGTTTGACGTATTTGTTTAATAAATCCTACTCGTTATATATGTAATCATTAGAGGGAATGAAAGGTTTGACGTATTTGTTTAATAAATCCTACTCGTTATATATGTAATCATTAGATGGAATGAAAGGTTGGACATATTTGTTTAATAAATTCCACTCGTTATATATGTAATCATTAGAGGGAATGAAAGGTTTGACGTATTTGTTAAATAAATCCTACTCGTTATATATGTAATCATTAGAGGGAATGAAAGGTTTGACGTATTTGTTAAATAAATCCGACTCGTTATATATGTAATCATTAGAGGGAATGAAAGGTTTGACGTATTTGTTTAATAAATCCTACTCGTTATATATGTAATCATTAGAGGGAATGGAAGGTTTGACGTATTTGTTTAATAAATCCTACTCGTTATATATGTAATCATGTGAGGGAATGAAAGGTTTGACGTATTTGTTTAATAAATCCGACTCGTTATATATGTAATCATTAGAGGGAATGGAAGGTTTGACGTATTTGTTTAATAAATCCTACTCGTTATATATGTAATCATTAGAGGGAATGGAAGGTTTGACGTATTTGTTTAATAAATCCGACTCGTTATATATGTAATCATTAGAGGGAATGAAAGGTTTGACGTATTTGTTTAATAAATCCTACTCGTTATATATGTAATCATTAGAGGGAATGAAAGGTTTGACGTATTTGTTTAATAAATCCTACTCGTTATATATGTAATCATTAGAGGGAATGAAAGGTTTGACGTATTTGTTTAATAAATCCTACTCGTTATATATGTAATCATTAGATGGAATGAAAGGTTGGACGTATTTGTTTAATAAATTCCACTCGTTATATATGTAATCATTAGAGGGAATGAAAGGTTTGACTTATTTGTTAAATAAATCCTACTCGTTATATATGTAATCATTAGAGGGAATGAAAGGTTTGACGTATTTGTTAAATAAATCCTACTCGTTATATATGTAATCATTAGAGGGAATGGAAGGTTTGACGTATTTGTTTAATAAATCCTACTCGTTATATATGTAATCATTAGAGGGAATGGAAGGTTTGACGTATTTGTTTAATAAATCCGACTCGTTATATATGTAATCATTAGAGGGAATGAAAGGTTTGACGTATTTGTTTAATAAATCCGACTCGTTATATATGTAATCATTAGAGGGAAGGAAAGGTTTGACCTATTTGTTTAATAAATCCTACTCGTTATATATGTAATCATTAGAGGGAATGAAAGGTTTGACGTATTTGTTGAATAAATCCTACTCGTTATATATGTAATCATTAGAGGGAATGAAAGGTTTGACGTATTTGTTTAATAAATCCTACTCGTTATATATGTAATCATTAGAGGGAATGAAAGGTTTGACGTATTTGTTGAATGAATCCTACTCGTTATATATGTAATCATTAGAGGGAATGAAAGGTTTGACGTATTTGTTTAATAAATCCTACTCGTTATATATGTAATCATTAGAGGGAATGAAAGGTTTGACGTATTTGTTTAATAAATCCTACTCGTTATATATGTAATCATTAGAGGGAATGAAAGGTTTGACGTATTTGTTTAATAAATCCTACTCGTTATATATGTAATCATTAGAGGGAATGAAAGGTTTGACGTATTTGTTAAATAAATCCTACTCGTTATATATGTAATCATTAGAGGGAATGAAAGGTTTGACGTATTTGTTAAATAAATCCTACTCGTTATATATGTAATCATTAGAGGGAATGGAAGGTTTGACGTATTTGTTTAATAAATCCTACTCGTTATATATGTAATCATTAGAGGGAATGGAAGGTTTGACGTATTTGTTTAATAAATCCGACTCGTTATATATGTAATCATTAGAGGGAATGAAAGGTTTGACGTATTTGTTTAATAAATCCGACTCGTTATATATGTAATCATTAGAGGGAAGGAAAGGTTTCACCTATTTGTTTAATAATTCCTACTCGTTATATATGTAATCATTAGAGGGAATGAAAGGTTTGACGTATTTGTTAAATAAATCCTACTCGTTATATATGTAATAATTAGAGGGAATGAAAGGTTTGACGTATTTGTTTAATAAATCCTACTCGTTATATATGTAATCATTAGAGGGAATGAAAGGTTTGACGTATTTGTTTAATAAATCCTACTCGTTATATATGTAATCATTAGAGGGAATGAAAGGTTTGACGTATTTGTTTAATAAATCCTACTCGTTATATATGTAATCATTAGATGGAATGAAAGGTTTGACGTATTTGTTTAATAAATCCTACTCGTTATATATGTAATCATTAGAGGGAATGAAAGGTTTGACGTATTTGTTTAATAAATCCTACTCGTTATATATGTAATCATTAGAGGGAATGAAAGGTTTGACGTATTTGTTTAATAAATCCTACTCGTTATATATGTAATCATTAGATGGAATGAAAGGTTGGACGTATTTGTTTAATAAATTCCACTCGTTATATATGTAATCATTAGAGGGAATGAAAGGTTTGACGTATTTGTTTAATAAATCCTACTCGTTATATATGTAATCATTAGAGGGAATGAAAGGTTTGACGTATTTGTTGAATAAATCCTACTCGTTATATATGTAATCATTAGAGGGAATGAAAGGTTTGACGTATTTGTTGAATAAATCCTACTCGTTATATATGTAATCATTAGAGGGAATGAAAGGTTTGACGTATTTGTTTAATAAATCCTACTCGTTATATATGTAATCATTAGAGGGAATGAAAGGTTTGACGTATTTGTTGAATAAATCCTACTCGTTATATATGTAATCATTAGAGGGAATGAAAGGTTTGACGTATTTGTTTAATAAATCCTACTCGTTATATATGTAATCATTAGAGGGAATGAAAGGTTTGACGTATTTGTTTAATAAATCCTACTCGTTATATATGTAATCATTAGAGGGAATGAAAGGTTTGACGTATTTGTTTAATAAATCCTACTCGTTATATATGTAATCATTAGAGGGAATGAAAGGTTTGACGTATTTGTTGAATAAATCCTACTCGTTATATATGTAATCATTAGAGGGAATGAAAGGTTTGACGTATTTGTTTAATAAATCCTACTCGTTATATATGTAATCATTAGAGGGAATGAAAGGTTTGACGTATTTGTTGAATAAATCCTACTCGTTATATATGTAATCATTAGAGGGAATGAAAGGTTTGACGTATTTGTTTAATAAATCCTACTCGTTATATATGTAATCATTAGAGGGAATGAAAGGTTTGACGTATTTGTTGAATAAATCCTACTCGTTATATATGTAATCATTAGAGGGAATGAAAGGTTTGACGTATTTGTTTAATAAATCCTACTCGTTATATATGTAATCATTAGAGGGAATGAAAGGTTTGACGTATTTGTTGAATAAATCCTACTCGTTATATATGTAATCATTAGAGGGAATGAAAGGTTTGACGTGTTTGTTTAATAAATCCTACTCGTTATATATGTAATCATTAGAGGGAATTAAAGGTTTGACGTATTTGTTGAATAAATCCTACTCGTTATATATGTAATCATTAGAGGGAATGAAAGGTTTGACGTATTTGTTTAATAAATCCTACTCGTTATATATGTAATCATTAGAGGGAATGAAAGGTTTGACGTATTTGTTGAATAAATCCTACTCGTTATATATGTAATCATTAGAGGGAATGAAAGGTTTGACGTATTTGATTAATAAATCCTACTCGTTATATATGTAATCATTAGAGGGAATGAAAGGTTTGACGTATTTGTTGAATAAATCCTACTCGTTATATATGTAATCATTAGAGGGAATTAAAGGTTTGACGTATTTGTTGAATAAATCCTACTCGTTATATATGTAATCATTAGAGGGAATGAAAGGTTTGACGTATTTGTTTAATAAATCCTACTCGTTATATATGTAATCATTAGAGGGAATGAAAGGTTTGACGTATTTGTTGAATAAATCCTACTCGTTATATATGTAATCATTAGAGGGAATGAAAGGTTTGACGTATTTGTTTAATAAATCCTACTCGTTATATATGTAATCATTAGAGGGAATGAAAGGTTTGACGTATTTGTTGAATAAATCCTACTCGTTATATATGTAATCATTAGAGGGAATGAAAGGTTTGACGTATTTGTTTAATAAATCCTACTCGTTATATATGTAATCATTAGAGGGAATGAAAGGTTTGACGTATTTGTTTAATAAATCCTACTCGTTATATATGTAATCATTAGAGGGAATGAAAGGTTTGACGTATTTGTTGAATAAATCCTACTCGTTATATATGTAATCATTAGAGGGAATGAAAGGTTTGACGTATTTGTTTAATAAATCCTACTCGTTATATATGTAATCATTAGATGGAATGAAAGGTTGGACGTATTTGTTTAATAAATTCCACTCGTTATATATGTAATCATTAGAGGGAATGAAAGGTTTGACGTATTTGTTTAATAAATCCTACTCGTTATATATGTAATCATTAGAGGGAATGAAAGGTTTGACGTATTTGTTGAATAAATCCTACTCGTTATATATGTAATCATTAGAGGGAATGAAAGGTTTGACGTATTTGTTTAATAAATCCTACTCGTTATATATGTAATCATTAGAGGGAATGAAAGGTTTGACGTATTTGTTTAATAAATCCTACTCGTTATATATGTAATCATTAGAGGGAATGAAAGGTTTAACGTATTTGTTTAATAAATTCCACTCGTTATATATGTAATCATTAGAGGGAATGAAAGGTTGGACGTATTTGTTTAATAAATTCCACTCGTTATATATGTATGCAATCATTGAGGTTAGTTCTAAATGCTGGAAGTTTTCTACTACATCGCCTCCTGTGATAGACATTTAAGTAGTGTTTACGGTGAACTTGAAGGATGGCTGGCTTGTTGGTTTTTCTCTTTATATGAACAATTATTTAAGCGAATTTAAATTTTGCCGTTTTTTTTCCAAAAATCAATCCTGATTATATATCCTTAGTTTTGGTGATTGTCAAATACCCCCCCCCGTTTCCTTAAGTTGCACGTAAACTTCTGTTTTTAAATGTTTTAATTCTTACACATTTTACAACTATAATCGTCGTATCCGTTCGTGATCCTGACGACAATGATATCAACGCTAGCGATAAACAGAAATAAAGATAAGAGAATCGACAGCGAAGTTTCTCTTCATTGTAATGGACTGTTGATGACAACATTCAGAATAATGGCCGTGTTGGTAATTTGATGAGTTTTTTTCGATTTAATACTCGCGGCAATAGCATTTTTGATCAATTCAGGGACCGTATAATTTGACGACAATAGGCAATATCTGTCATATGCTACCATTTGTATCCGGCAGTGTTGAAATTGTGATAAGAGTCGCAAATATACTAAGCCAATCACAGAAGCACATGAAAATAAAATTCTGAATGAGTTTGACAAGAGACATGCGCAGTGGCGATTGTGATTTTGAATTTGGGATGTGCATATTTGATCAGTTTTTCGTGTTTGTTTTTAATTCTCTTTTTTCATCATTTCACCCCCCAAGCAAAGTAATAAAGCCACTAAGACGTAAAGGGGTTACTGAGTGTGAGAGAATATGAGGAAAACTTCTATTAAGGAGAGAGGAGAATAAAAGAACAAGAATGAAGAAGACAGAAGATAACGATTGACATTGCATTTAAATTTTTGAACATCCAAGGCAATAAGGCCACTAAGATGCCAAGGGGTTACTGAGTGTGAGAGAATATGAGAAAAACTATTATTAAAGAGAGAGAACAATACAAGTACAAGTATTAAGACGACAGAAAATAACGAGTGACATTGCATTTGAATTTTCCCCCAAGCAGGGTACTAAAGCCACTAAGACGCAAAGGGTTTACTGAGTGTCCGAGAATATAAGAAAAACTACTAATAAGGGGAGAGAACAATAAAAGAACAAGAATTAAGAAGACAGAAGATAACGATTGACATTGCATTTGATCAAAGTTCACTCGGAAGCAAGAAGCCAGAAGAGAGCTCCACAAGCGAGAAGTGCGATAGAAGCTAAACTGTTTAGCGTAAAATTTAGAGCTACATATAGCCATTTCCACTGGAAGATGATGAGACCTAGATGCCAATCCAGTACTGTGCTTAATTTCATAAAGTCTAGATACCATAGAAGAAATTCACCATAAAAAATGCCACGAAATTATTCAAAGAAAATGTACAGTGGAGCTACGTTACTGTGATGGGAAAGGGACTGAGATGCCAGGTTAGGTTTATTAATATTACAGATTTTATTTGGATTATATTAAGAATCTCTAAATATATAGAGGGTGCACTAGACCAGATGTGGTAACAATATTCAAAGAAGTGACTAATGGTAGGCTTATAAATATATAAGATAGATTCTGGCGAGAAAATAGTCTAGCACGACACAGGGAACCAACTTTCCTATCAGCAGATCTAGCAATTGATTCAATATAATCTTTCTTCATATATATATATACATATATATATATATATATATATATATATATATATATATATATATATATATATATATGTGTGTGTGTGTGTGTGTGTGTGTGTATAAATAAAAAGTAAGTACAGTGTGATATATCATCCGGTGTTCTTATTGATATTTTTTATTTTTATTTTTTCAAAACAGTGCTCACTGTAAATTGACAGAGCTTAAATATTATAAATTAACTGATTTAAAATATTTTTTTTCGCGACACAGTAATAACTATGTTTCAAATATTGAAGCTAAAAACTTCAAATTTAATTATATGATATATTATATATAAAAATATAATATATGATAGCGTGTTCATTTTCATTAATTATTGTTGTATTAATAAAAATGCTACCGGCCCTATCTGAATGATTGGATTTCTCTGCTTCCTTACAAACACGAATTTAGAAATTTATATGTGCGTTTAAAACTCTGCAAATTTAAAATTAAGTTATTCCAAAATTCGCTTGAAGATGAAACGGAACTTTAATTATATAATTAAATTTGAAGTTTTTAGCTTCAGTATTTGAAACATGGTAATTCCTGTGTAGTGAAAAAAAACGTATTTTAAATCAGTTAATTTATTATATATATGCAACTGAATATATATATATATATATGTATATATATATATATATATATAATATATATTTAATTCATTCCTTATATATATCTATATCTATGTATGTATGTATATATATATATATATATATATATATTATATTAAATAATTAATGGATTCATTTTTATTACTTTAAACGCTATTATAATGGATATTCGTGAACAAAGTGAGATAGATAGATAGATAGATAGATAGATAGATAGATAGATAGATATATAGATAATGATCAGACTGAGATAGGTACGTAGATAGATATGAACAAAGTGAGAAAGATAGATAGATAGATAGATAGATAGATAGATAGATAATGATCAGACTGAGATAGATAGATAGATAGATATGAAGAGAGTGAGATAGATAGATATGAAGAGAGTGAGATAGATAGATAGATAGATAGATAGATAGATAGATAGATAGACAATGATCAGACTGAGATAGGTACGCAGATAAATATAAACAGTGAGATAGATAGATAGATAGATAGATAGATAGATATGAACAGAGTGAGATAGATAGATAGATAGATAGATAGATAGATAGATAGATAGATAGATAGATAGATAGATAGATAGATAGATAGATATGAACAGACTGAGATAGATAGATATGAACAGACTGAGATAGATAGATAGATAGATAGATAGATAGATAGATAGATAGATAGATAGATAGATAATGATCAGACTGAGATAGGTACGTAGATAAATATGAACAGAGTGAGACAGATAGATAGATAGATAGATAGATAGATAGATAGAAATAGACTGAGATAGATAGATAGATAGATCGATAGATAGAAAGATAGAAATAGATAGATAGATAGATAGATAGATATGAACAGACTGAGATAGGTACGTAGATAAATACGAACAGAGTGAGACAGACAGATAGATAGATAGATAGATAGATAGATAGATAGATAGATAGATAGATAGAAATAGACTGAGATAGATAGATAGATAGATAGATAGATAGATAGATAGATAGATAGATAGAAACAGCAGACAGACTAATTGCTATCGGATATTACTGTGCTGATTTCCGTTGTGGTGATGAAGATCAAAAGTTACTGTAGGACGTCCGTGTAGAAATGACAATCCGAAAAGACTCATCAAACAAAACCCACGTGAAAGTCTCAGAGAAATGTCCCAGATCATGCCTGTCAGCATTTTAACAATATCGGACGATCTCAATGAAGGTGACAATGTGAAGGAACCCGATAAATGGGTTCCACATGAATTCAGTGAAAGCCAAACTGTTCGACGTCTTGCAGTTTGTCTGGTGCTGCATCTTCAAAATTCGAATCATCCATTTCTTGACCCAATAGCCTCTTGTGACGACTAATAGATCCTTTATGGCAATCGTAAAAGATCAGCTCAATGGCTTCATCATGACAAAAAGAAATGAACCAAACTTGTTCCAAAATCAAATTTGGCACCAACAGATTATGGTGATTGTCTGCTGGTTCGCCATTGACGTTATCCATTAAAGCATTTTGCAATCTAAATAAGTCAGTTCAGTTATATACCAAAAAACATATATTAAAAATTATATTTTTGAATATAAAATTCCCAGCGTTTCTCCGTCGTGCGCATGCGTAGTAGCATTAACGTAAACAAAACTTGTCCGAAGAAATCCTAATAGACGATACGCGTCACACGAAAACTTTGCCATATATATATATGTATATATATATATATATATATATATATATATATATATATATATATATAGGAGGAAACAAATATTCGTACACACACAATTTTTTAATTTATTCTATTTTCAGTGAATAAGCATGCTCGTCATATAATTCACTATATAAAGATACATAGCAACTAAATATGCATAGAAAACTTTGATTTAATAGAAATAAATCTCATTTATTCATTTTAATAGGCGGCAAATGTATTCGTACAATGCAAATTTCAGATTTTAATACTTTTAAATTGTTGTAATACTCTAGATTATTCAAAGGGAATATTCTAGAATGTTCCAATAATGTTATCAATAATTATTTTTCGTCTAAAAAATGCAAACACAACATTCTGTAATTGATATTTGCGCAAGAAGGTTTTCATCATGGCAAGAGTTAAATAATTGACAAATTCGCAAAAAGAACTGGTTTTTAAGCTCTGTAAAGAAGATAAAAGTTACAGGAAAATCTGAGACAACCCGAATATTCCATTTTTTTTTTTAATTTTTATTTTTTTATCTAATCGTATCACCCCAAGCAAGACCGGAGGCCACTATCACGCAAGGGGTTAAAGAAGGGTTGGAGGAAGAGCAGATAGGAGTGGCAAGGGAGGGGATGTGGAGAAAGAGAAAGACAGTGGGTCGATCAAGACAAGGGAGCCACAGAAGATACGGAGCGAGAACAGATATGAATAAAAAATGAAAGGATGTGGAGAAGGTCGATCAAGGCAAGGGGGCCACAGAAGATCCGGAGCGAGAGCAGATAGGAATGAAAAATGAAAGGATGTGGAGAAGGGAAGTGGATAGATCAAGGCAACTGGAGATGTCGATTGACGCTACACTTAAACCGTTGGAGATTGTATTTGTCAGGGAAACAGTAATAGGGAAGGGAGTTCCATAGGCGAGATGTGCGAGACATGAAGCTATTGGAGTAGAAGAGACGTCTACATCTAACAGTTTCCACGGTGTAGGGGTGGGAGCGGGATGCCAGCCTCGTGGGGCGTTTAAATTCACGAGGCCTGGGGAAAACCGAACGCAACTCCTCAGAGCAATTACCGTGGAAGTACTTGTAAAAAAGGCAGAGCGAGGCAACATCGCGTGTGTGAGAGAGCGACTGCAGACGAGATGACAGATCAGGGCCAATCACGTTGCCTATCCGTCTCTGGATCTTATCAAGAACTCCGAGGCAAACAGCAGGGGCCCCAGACCATATATGGCAGCAATACTCCAGGCAAGGGCGAATAGTCGATTTATAAACTTGGAGGATCGATTCCGGGGAGAAAAAATTCCTGGATCGGCACAGAGAACCAACTTTCTTTGCGGTGGCTGATGCAACTGACTCGATGTATTTGTTCCATCTCAGATCAGCAGACAGCGTGAGACCGAGCAGCCACAGGGAGGAGCTCTCGAGAAGTTGGTCATCAGACATTCTAATGGGATGCAGGGATGGATCGTTGTGGTGGTTGATAGAGAGCAGTTTTGTTTTAGAGGCGTTAAAGTTAACCATCCATTTCTCACCCCAGATCACAACCGATTGGAGGTCCTTTTCAATTTGAGCTGCCAGGTTAGCTTTGTCTGCCTCACTAGATTTGTGTTTGAGGCAGGAGTAAATAGTGGTGTCGTCAGCGTAGATGCCGACTTGGGAGTCTATGGCATCAGGAAGGTTGTTTATAAATATGAGGAACAGTGTAGGGCCTAGGATGGAGCCTTGAGGAACACCTGCGTTAGCGGGATAGGATCTGGAGATGAATCCACTAAGAACAACCTTCAAATCCCGGTTTGACAGGAATGATTGTATTAGGTCAAACAATCGACCTGTGATACCATAACCCTGGAGCTTGCGGAGAAGGCCGGCATGCCAGACTCTATCGAATGCTTTAGAGATGTCAAGGGCCACGGCACGAGCTTCACCGTTGTTATGGATAGCTTGGCAGACAAATTCAGTGATGGCCGTAAGCACATCGGCAGTAGATCGGGCAAAGCGGAAACCATACTGCTTGTCTGAGAGCAGATCGTGGGATATCAGGTGATTAATCACTTCGGCGTTGATAATGGCCTCGAAGACTTTGCCGAAGTGGGGTAGGAGACTGATAGGACGGTAATTGGAAGGGTCGGAGGGGTCACCAGAGTTCTTAAAGACAGGGACAATGGTTGAGGACTTCCAGCAGTCAGGAAAGCAGGACTCCTTGAGGCAGCGGTTGTACAATTTAGAGAGGGCAGGCGCCAGTTCAGGTGCGCATTTCTTCAGGACAATGGCTGGTATTCCGTCACCACCAGTAGCCTTGTGGTGATCTAAGTTAGAAATAATGCCCAATACCGACGACGGGGTTATGTACAATCCGTCCTGGAGGGCTTCAGTCCTGGGAGGGAAATCGGGCAAGGGCACCCCGGAAGAGTCTAGCGTAGAATTGGAAGAAAACTTCCGAGCGAAGCATTCGGCCTTGTCAGCAGAGGTGGTCAGGACCTCAAACTGATTGAACAGGGGAGGAATGGAGGGTTTGTTATTGTTCAGGACGCTCTTGCAGAGGCTCCAATAATCTTTGGAGACAAATTTGCGGGATTCAATACGTTCCTTCATCCGAGCAGCAAATAGTGACTTGGCATCGTCGAGGATACGCTTACACTCGTTGCGGGCAGAGGTAAATAGACGTCTATTAGAGTCGGACATAACACTTCAAAAACGGTGGAAGAAGTGGTTTCTATGGGCAATGGCGGCTGAGAAAGCAGCTGTGAACCAGGGGGAGGAGCGCGGTTTGACCTTGAATTTCATGGAGGGGATGAAAGCTTCGATACCGGCTTTAATCCAGGAAGAGAACTCAAAAGTACAATCATGAGTGGGGAGCTTAAATACAGCATCCCAGGGGACATCGCGGAGGAAGTCACGAAACGCGTCCCAGTCGGCCCGTTGGTAGCAGAATGTGGTTCTGGTGGTAGGAGGCTCTTTGCAGGGGGTGGGGCTGACGGAGATGATAACAGACACTACAGCATGATCAGAGTTACCGATAGGACAGAGCTGCGTGGCACTACAAGACTCAGGGATGGAGGTAAAACACAGGCCGAGGAGTGAGGCCTTACCGTCACGGTTGTAGGCAAAACGCGTGGGGAAATCGATTATCTGAGTGAGGGATTGAGAGACTGAAAATTTGAGAGTATGAATACCTGCGAGGTCTGTAGTAGGGTTCTTAAGCCACTGGTTGTGATGGGCGTTAAAATCGCCAAACACAAATATGTGAGCGTACGGATGGACAGAGAGGGCCCTATCTATGCTGTCAGAAATGACATCAAGTATCCTACAGTCCTGAGAGGATGGAGAGCGGTAGAGGAAGAATAGATAGCTAACGGCATTGAGAAGAGATAGCCGGAGACACAAGAATGAATGATCCGGCGATTCGAGAGAGCACTCTCTAGCCAGAGGGAGATGGTCCTTGACGTAGACCCCCAGGCCATGCATGTGGGTTAGAGAGTCTTTTCTGAGGAGAGGAAGGTATCCAGGGATCGAGAGATCAGAGGAAGGGATAGCCGAGTCAAGATTGGTCTCATATAGGGCCAGTATATCCGGGCAATTAGCAATGAGGAAGGACTCAACGCTGCAGAAGTTGGTTCTGATGCCACCGATGTTGGAGAAGGAGATATTTAAAGGTTTGGGTGATTTTTGGAAGGCTGGTTTAGCTTTATATTTCTGGTTTTTGTACTTCATGGTGGGTAATTGGTGTTGGAAAAAGAGAAGGCCTGAGTTACAGGAAGCCGACGGTTAACACCCATGACGCGGGCAGAGAGGGGGTTTGACACAGCCTGAATCATAATGTGGCCTCAGGGTTGCCCACCGGAGATGACTGCAGGGACACCTATCCATGCGCGACATGGCACTACAGACACCCCGATATTATGCAACTGTTGATCAGAGCGGCCGCTCAAGACGCTACGCAAGAGTTAGGGCTCCTAACTACCAGTCGGAAACAGCAACCAGGGAACTGTCAACCGTGTACCCTCAGAATGAACAGGCAATGCAACAGACTGCACGCATCACGGGTGAAACTCCGCAGCACCAGCACAGAGGCCAGAGAGAGAGAGAGAGAGAGAGATCCGGGAACCCCTTCCTAGACACGAAACAAGGTTTGGGCCTCAAAGCGTGTCCAATAGAGGGGGGAGGAGTGTAGACCGGGCGGTAGGAAAGCCTACCTACTCCTATTACGTATAACATATTCAACGACGACAAGACAGAACAATAGAGGGGGATGTAGTCGGGATCAACAGTAAGTTTTAACTTAGTATAAGTCCCATTGACCTATATTTAAAAAACAAAATTACCACTTACGTTAGAATAGCTACTTCTAAAATAAGAGGGGGGGAGGGACGGTTAACAAATAGCAAAAACAGACATATAATTTGATAAAAAAAAAACGAAATAAAAGAAAAAGACATTAAATAAATAATTAAAATAAAACTTTTTGAAATACATTGAGAAGTTACATGTACATCCACAAGGAACACGTCAACAAATATGGGGTGTGTTTAAAGTTAATAAGAAGAGAAAAAAATAAATAAATATTAAATAATATGAAATTTTTGAAATACATTAATAAATTACGTATGCAAGGAATACATAGAGGAAGCTCCTTTCTCGACCATAAGCTATCGAAAAATGACGTCGAAAATTAAAGGCAAACCAGTCGTGCTGGGCGATAACTTAAAGTGAACACAGTGTTGGGGGGGACCTCCCTCACCCCTAACAGTGGGCCTAGCTGCCATGCTACAATGGTGAATATTTCATTCGACACGGTGAGGAAACGGTCCGAATTAGTAATTCAACAGGCAGGCGAAGACCAGCCAGCGCAAAGTTGGATTCTACAGACGACAAAGAGCAAATTCTCAAATTGTCCTTTCTTTACGCTCAAAACAAGAAATAAATGAATTAAAAAAAAACAAAAAAAACGAGGTTTCAGAATCAGATACGATGACTTTACCATTTACCTTAGGATAGTTACTTCTAAAATAACAGGGGGGAGGGACGGTTGACAAAAAGCAAAAACAAACATACAAATTGATAAAAAAAACCGAAATAAAACAAAAAAACATTAAATAAATAATTAAAATAAAACTTTTTGAAATACATTGAGAAGTTACATGTACATCCACAAGGAACACGTCAACAAATATGGGGTGCGTTTAAAGTTAAGAAAAAAAAATTACCATTTATTAATTCATTGCAAGGTAAAAAAAAAACTCAAAACTGTTGAAAACCAAAGAAGAACAGGTGATCTACGGAAGATTTCTTCAAGATCTTCGAGGAAATTAATGCGTCAAATTAAACAAAATCCAATGAGTACTCGTCAAGAGTTGCAGGATGATTTGCTTTAATCAGGAATCTGTGTCAGTAAATGGACAATAAGCAATGAAATTCATAGTAACAATCTAAAGTCACGCTCCTGTCGGAAAACTCCACTGCTATTGAAAAGACACAAAGATGCCAGGTTGAAATTCGTTCATGAACATAAGGATAAGGACAAATCTTATTGGGAAAGAGTATTATGGACAGACGAAACCAAAATTGAGTTGTTTGGATGGAATTCTAGAAATCACGTATGGAGGAAAGATGGCGATGCCTTCAAACCAAAGATTACGGTTCCAGAAGTGAAATTTGGTAGTCGTAGCATCATGGCTTGGGGATGTTTTTCTGCAAAACGTACTGGGAACATATCAGTAATAAATGGTAGAATGAATGCCGCAGCAGATCAATATATTTTGGAAGCAAATTTAATGATTTTGGTCGAAAATCTTGAACTTCTTTCAGATTGGATGATCCAACAAGATAATGATCCTAAGCACACTGCAAAATCTACGAAGAAATGGCTTGCTGAAAATAATGATTAAAGCACTTTCTTTCATTTCATTTCATTTTCGACTGAATTATTTTTTCTTTTAATTAGAGAAGCATTTTTTATGTCAAAATTGTTGTCAGTCTCGTTACAGTGAGCAACTTAATGCATGATGAGGGCCGATGAACTCATAATAGACGGAACGCGTCACACGAAAACTTTTATATATAAAAACTTATATATATATATATATGTATATATATATATATATATATATATATATATATATATATATATATATGCGCGTCTGTGTGTGATATGATATACGCGCATCATCACTAGTTATATATCGGTCTGATGTTCGCCGGAACTATACTTAATAAATAACTATATGTAATTATATAGATATATCTTCATAGATGCATACGTAAAAACCTTAATAGGTAAGCAAAGAAAAGGTAGATGAATCTTTCATGAAAGATATATATGTAATAGCAGAGCGAAGGCACAATTATATGCATAGCAATTTCTCGAGTCTGCTTTTCAAGGGAAGATGAGGCCTGGATCTGAAGTGGATGACGGAGGTGGTGTGTACTTTCAAGCCACAATTACCGACATCTCTTTAATGTCATCTTCTGCACGGATGGTGCCTCCGAGCCGGAGTGACGGTGCCCCACCCTCATTTCCGATATCATTTAATGTTAGAGCAGTCACCAAATCGACCGGCCAACAACTGAATCAGCTGCACCTTGAGAAATCTCATCCAATTCACCTCCAGTCAGGGTTTGCAGTGACGTCCATTTCTGACATAGGAAGCTGGAGATGTTGCGGGGGCCGAGGCGGCCGTATTGGTGGTGGTGGTTTTAATTGCATCTATCAAAAGTTTTAGACAGAATATCTGGCCAATGTGTTTTCATAATTAAACACGCACATGCACACATCTCTCTCTCTCTCTCTCTCTCTCTCTCTCTATATATATATATATATATATATATACATATATATATATATTATGAAATGGACAAAGTCCGACAATTATTTTAAGACATTTTTTTATGTTTATACGTTCTTTTTATAGATACAAATATCTAAGTAAATGCTCTGTTTATAATAAACAGTATTAACGACATTTCCCGAGAAATTTTCATAGAAAATTTGTGTTCTCCGGTAAAAACACGTCTGGTTATATGACGGTTCCGTATATGATACAGGTTCAATTCCTGTCGGAGGGCGCATATTTTCTATGAAAATTTCTCAGCCATTCAGGCCGGTAAATGTTGTTTAATACTGTTTATTATAAACAGAGCGTTTACTTAAATATTTGTATCTATAAAAAGAACGTATAAACATAAAAAATGGCTTAATATATTTATATATATATATATATATAGATAGATAGATATAAGTATACAGTACCCTGTGACTTTTTTCTTTGGGGTTGATTAGTTTGTTTTACGGTACATCAACCTTAGTGGAATATTTAGTGCTAACAAGGTTTTCATTGCTGGTAATACTTTTTCAAAATGTATTGCTGCTATTATTTTTTCATTTTTTTTTATTTTTGTTTTTAAAAGATGTACCACTGGTAATAATGTACCACTGGTAATAATGTACCACTGGTAATAATGTATCGCTGGTAATAATTTTTCCAAAAATGTGTCACTGGTATTAAAACCTATTTTCACGCATCCATAGTGTTTTGACTCCATTATTGGGGTTAACTATTTTCCCATAGCTGAGACCCCAAACAGGTGCTACAACCTCGGCTCGGGGTGAACCTGGGAACAACAGCAATTAAAAGTTGTTTTGTGGGTTGTTTAAAGGAGTAAGTCTCTTATTCCATACCAAAACTTTTGAAAGGTGAATACAAGAAGTTGTCTTCCATACCACAAGAGTTCCTGGTGAAATCAGATGACGCGATTCCTGGGCGGATCCAGAAGCTGGTAGGGAAATCTGGTGCCAATATCGAATTTAAATAAAAACTCATTTTAAACAAATTTCCTCTAATATCCATTTCTTGTCAAAATTAGAGTAAATACAAAAATTATAAGTATTTTAATTTCGGTAGTTACTTTTCACTGACCCTGTATGTATATTAATTAATGATATAAATGGCGAGAATACATCTTCACAAACAAATTTAATAAATGACATTAACCCCGAACCTGTAGATGAATGTTATGATCCCTGTTTATAAATTCCAGTTGAATAAGGTCTTTTTTTATTTTTTTACAAGCTTTCATCTGTGCATACAGACATCATCAGGTATGAAAATATGTTTGTTTTTACATTCAGGTAATTCTCCAAAATTTCTTACAATTAACAATAACACATTTCTAAAAACATCTTTCGGATTACATCTATTCTTTTGTTGTCCTGTTATTACGGCTTAGTGGTAGAATCCCCGACTGACGCCAATTCAGTCGGGTTTCAATCCTAGCTAGAGGCAACCAGACGTCTATCACACTGATGAGCTTTGATACAGCGAAACATTCTGTCTGTGGATGACAATTTATATATATATATATATATATATATACTATAATTCAGACACAGGCCTCCAATTCTAAGCTGCTTTTTATTACATCACCTGCGCATCCATGCTTACACCACCTGGTATTCACAAGCAGTTAGACATCTAGGTATTGACTAAGCTTAATTTTGGTGATTGAACCAACTGGGTTTTATAGCAGAATTAGAAGTTTTTTCATGGAAAGAGTCTGTCTACACAATTCAAAGACAACAAAGAATTATTATAAGTCCTTAGACATGACATCTTTTGAGTTTGTATGGATTTCAATTAATAAACCTTAAGCCAAAAATTATTTTCCTTCAAGACAATCTTCCTTCATATCTTGCTCTTATGGCAAAAGATTATATCAAAGACACCGAATAATGGAATGATTCCAACCTTTCCAGATATTAATTCAAAAGAAAATTATTTTTGGTTCATTATTAAAAGAGATGTTAATGAAAATAAAAAAAAATTCAAGTAAAAACGATTTCTGAGAAGAAACACTGCAGTAATTAATCTTAAATTTGAAACCTAGAAAAGTCAGTGGTTGAAGAAATAATGAAGTTTATAGAATGTCAAGGTGCTCATATTAACATGTAAAATAATACTATAATAATGATGTATTCAGGTGTATAGGGTTATATTATAGGTGCCTTCAAATTGGATGCTTGTTCCAAGATAAATGCAGAGAATTATTATAAGTTCTTGAACAAGATACTTTTTGAATGCTACAAGTTTATGACCAATAAGCTTTCAGCTAAAAGGTTTCTTCATAGAAGGCATTACTCTTTGATATTATAGTTGTCTTTTAATAAAGACTGCCTTGTATCATAAGAAAGATCTAATTTCTAAAAAGAAACACGTTGATGTAACGTTACTGAGTGATCGAGTCGCAGTGTTGGCAATCTCAGAAGAGACATGACCATGGATCAAAGACAGTCAAGGAATTGAAGCATCGGTAAGATAAGGGCGGGAAAAAAGTTGGAATCAAGAATGTCATGAAAAAGGGTTTGAGAAAATTTAAGAGTAATAATTTAGAAAAAAGGTTTGACGGAAAAGAAAATATTTAAAAAAGATGACTGTGTTGCCTATGTAAACAAAGAGAAAAGGTGAACATATAAAGACGTCTGATCCTGATAGAAAGGTTAGAAGTTGTATCCTACATGGAAAGAGTCAATCAACATAACTTTGAAGGCAACAGGGGGTGGCATAGTCAAGTTTTGGGCTAATGCGGAGTGGTAGTAAAATTATAGATCTCTTCAAAATTGATTATGAAATGCAGAGAATTTCTAGAAGTCCTTGGATATGTCATCTTTTGAGAGGCATGGGTTTCACTTAATCAGCCTAAAGTTAAAGATTATTTTCCTGCAAGACAATGTTCTTTCATACATTGTTCTCTCTAGCAAAAATAATATCAAAGTTATCAGATTAATGGAATGACCCTTTCCAGATATTAATTAATTATTTGTGGTTCATCATTAAAATAGATGGAGGAATAAAGATTTGGGCTAATACAGAATGATAGTAAAATTATAGATCTCTTCAAAATTGATGATTACGTGAAGATAATTGCAAAGCATCTTTGATTAGGAGTGTTTTTTGATTGACACAGGTTACAAAAAACGAATTGGATATGACAATATTCTTTTATTTTCTGCAAGACAGACTTTTACTTATCATCCCCTTTCAAAACGTTTTAAAAGCAACAAAAGAATAGAATGGATCCTGGCTCTTTGCATATTATTCCAACAGAAAACTATTCCCGAGATATTCAGTAATTTGATTCATAGCGTTGAAATAATCGGACTCTCCCCTACGTTTTACATCCATATTGGCGACAGAAAGTGTGTAAATTGTGTCCATTGTTTCAATAAAACCTATATGGCAACGTGTGGCATCGCTTCTACACATGTTTAAATACACAGGAGGATGTGCTGGTTAGGTAAATGGTGATGAACGCGGTGAATGACAAAGGCGGGCCGAGTTAGTAATTCGATGACATTTGTCGCGAGAATAAGTCGAAGCTTAATGGTAAATAGAATTACTTTGGTGAGACATAGGGAAACAAGTTCCCCATAAATAATATAGCTTATTACTGACAACGGAGACATCATTTTGTTCATTTCTATCTATCTATCTATCTATCTATCTATCTATCTATCTATCTATCTATCTCAGTCTGTACATTATCTCTCTCTCTCTCTATCTATCTATCTATCTATCTATCTATCTATCTATCTATCTATCTATCTATCTATCATATTCTCTTCTAATCTGTCTGTTGGCCTATCTATCTATCTATCTATCTATCTATCTATCTATCTATCTATCTATCTATCTATCTATCTATCTATCTATCTATCTGCTTCTGTTCATATCTATCTATCTATCTATCTATCTATCTATCATATTCTCTTCTAATCTGTCTGTTGGCCTATCTATCTATCTATCTATCTATCTATCTATCTATCTATCTATCTATCTATCTATCTATCTACGTATGTGAATGGGTGATATAGCATTTCTCTGCGCGAACAATTGAATCATGTTAAATGTCCACTCCCCATTGATGTCTTTGTGAAAGTTAGGTTTCCTTTTTCCTCCCCTCATCTTTCGTTTAAATAGCTACCAAAGGCGGCTGTTTATTCTTGTGTGGGAAATTTAGTCTTGTGGAATGTCACAAAAAAAGAACCGGAGTTGTCTGACTGCCATATACATAGGGGATGCAAGTGTAGATCTTTCACACATCCCAAGAAAGGAAGTCCATATGATGATGACATCGTACGATCTTACTCTATAGCTAATTTTGCAGCCACTTTGGAAAAATTCCTGACAAATGTTTTACCTTATTTGAGAAGGATTATTTGTCATTTTGAAATGTCGATCAGTAAAATTAATCGACACAAAATTTCAGTTGTCTTTAAGAACATTTGCCTAAATACACAGAATATATATATATATATATATATATATATATATATATATATATATATATATATATATATATATATATATATATATTCATTTCAACCTTTGGAAATAAAATCTGATGATCCGCGGTTCTTTTAAAAGGGCAGTGGTGAAATAATTTATTATATGGAACCTTAAAGTGGTCTGTTTTTATTTAAAATATATATATATATATATATATATATATATATATATGTTGCATTTAGTGTGCCGTTATCGTCGCATAGCAAACTTTTATGTAAACACAACAGGATGTCATCTTTGTCATCTCTGTTGTAATGTACATCTAACCACTCTGATGATGGCGCTCATGTGAGCCGAAACCTTAGATCAATGTGCAACATAATAAAAAATATCCAAATGTTGGACAGGATTTGTCTTTATTTTCTCACGAAAGTAAAGCCATTATATGAAACTTAGAACGGCTCATGATCAAGCATAATAGAGATTCGTTATCTGTTATCTTTAACTATATATATATATATATATATATATATATATATATATATATATATATATATATATATAGGCACATATATATGTATATGCCCACACACATATATATATGCACATATATATATATATAATTATATATATATGCATATATATATATTCACATATATATATATATGCATATATATATATATATATATATATATATATATATATATATATATATAATGTATGTTTCATGAAATAATATAGACAAGTTTTGTCTATTTATTTTAAGTAAGTTCCTTTCGTATTGTCTGATAAGCTTAATCACATTATCGTTGAAAGACGAAAGGAAAACACCATATTGATAAATGTTTGAATCCAATCTAAGCTTTCGGCTTACATAAGCCATTATCAAAGATGACAATTTTAATAAATCAAGCAACACATATACGAAACCACAATAATGGCCCGCCGTTGCTGTTTGAATAAGCTCAAAGTAACGACAAACTCGTATATACGAGCCAAAGGAGCGAAAAACGCGTCGTAGCTAGTGACGTCATACATGACCACGCGAGAGTGAAAACGAAAAGTATTAAGTATGGGAAGCCATTAGTATAAACCAATGGCTTCTGTTGCCAATTATAGGCATTTAAGAATATTTGTGGAGATTTCATAGTTTATTTTGTTCAGGTTAGGTTTCAACTGTTTTATGTATATAGATTCAAGGATTTTTAATTTTTGTTTATTATTTTCATGTTTAAGTATAATTGTGTTGTCAACAAAGATTTTCCGGAATTGAGTACGCGGGCAGGCATGTTGTCTATATTATTTAATGAAACATGCATTAATGAAAAATTGCTGCGAAAATATACACAATATATATATATATATATATATAACCAGATCTTTCATGTATTGTAGTGTCTACTAACGTAGATCAGGGCTTTTCAAACTGTGGGACCTGATCCTTCACTGAGTCTTGAGATAAATAAAATGGGTCGCGACAAAAAAGATAGAAAGAAAGTAATACGCATGTTACGGCAAAGTGCAGTACATAAACAACTCTTAATCTTGTACAGCACTCATAAATCATAGCTAGTTTTTTACCGAGGTAAGCTCGTATTATATTATTAAAAATATAATCATATATATATATATATATATATATATATATATATATATATATATATATATATATATATATATATATATACATGTATGTATTATTTAAATTTTTTCTTATAGACAAAAGCAATTTACAATTTTCATATCGACAAAAACAATTTAGGATTCTGTTTGTCAAACAGAATTGTTCATAACAATTTTGGTTGTCAAGCGTCGATGTGCAACTAAATGCACCGAAACGAAGTTGCATCTTTGTAGTGAGTAAACTGTTTTGTCTATATGAAAAAATTATAATAAATAATTATTACTCTACTCTCGGTATTGAGCCAATCTGTTGAATTAATGGTGTGAACGTTAGAATTTATATATTATTTTCCTTCTCATTACATTCCGATATATATATATATATATATCTATATCTCTCTCTCTCTCTCTCTCTCTCTCTCTCTCTCTCTCTCTATATATATATATATATATATATATATATATAGTCGGTTCTTACTGAGTTTATGGATCTAGTTCATCAATTTTGTTGACATCAGTTCTCACTCACAAAGAAACCTCGTGACAAACCATAGCTACGAATTTATTGCCTTTTATAAGTACTTGTGAGATTTTCTACATGAACTCAATTTAAAACGAAGTACAAAAACAGACTTGACACTGCACCCGATATTCGTGTAGCATTGTCATCCTGTTTTTCCAACTGGAACCAGGTGTTTATGACCAAACAAGCATATCAATCTCATTAAATTATATTTTCAAATATTAATTTACTTTTGTGTCAGACTTTCCTTAAACTTTGTTTTTCTAAAAGTAAGAATTTATATTCATCCAAATAGATAATCCAAATAGATAATCCAAATAGATACATGCAAGTCTGATATGTACGTATCATAAGAAATAGATAGATAAAATATCGATGCTAAATAAATGACCCCGGGGAACAGAGTTTGTCTTTGATTTATTACAGGTAGGTATAAGGGGGTTGCAATGCAAAATGTGGTTCTTGCTGTGGGTCGCAGTAAAAGTTTGAAAATCGCTCTATATAGTTAAAACTAATGAGAATAGAAAAGGTTATTCCGAAAAATTCAAATTATGCCCTAATGACACAAAAAGTATCGCATCGGTAAATTATTTTTTTAAGTAATTTTCGTAAATTAAAAATTAATTAAAATATAGAAAATTTTAAAACAATTAAAATTTTAAAATCAGTGTTAGCTGTGTCGCTTGTCGATATTTAAAATAATGACTACAGAAAAGTAATTTTCAAATGATTCAAAATAAATGATATAAATATATATATATATATATATATATATATACAGTGTAACCCGGATATAAGAGAGTTGTCGGGACCGGAGAATAAGTCTCTTATATCCGGGTTTCTCTTATATCTGGGTTTGGTCTATTTTGTTTTATTAACACAGGCTCTAATTTGGGACCAGAGAAAATCTATCTTGTATCCGGGTTTCTCTTATATCCGGGTCTCTTATATCCGGGTTACACTGTATATGTATGTATATATATATATATATATATATATATATATATATATATATATCGATCTCTCTTCCTAATCTTACTTCACGAACCTTTCCTCATACGACAAGAATTCGTTTTTTTTTTCTCTTCATTTTCGTTCGATTTCTTTTTCTACCCTTTATGGATTAGTATCTTCTTCTTCTTTCTCTTCTTCTTCCTTTTTTCTTCTTCTTCTTCGTTTTCTTCTTCTTCTTCTTCTTCTTCTTCTTCTTCTTCTTCTTCATCTCCTCCTCCTTCTTCTTCTTCTTCTTCTTCTTCATTTTCTTCTTCTTCCTCATCATCTTCCTCTTATTCTTCTTCATCTCCTTCTTCTTCTTCTTCTTCTTCTTCATCATCATCTTCTTTATCTTCTTCTTCTTCTTCCTCTCCTTCTTCATCATCATCTTCTTCTTCCTCCTCCTCCTCTCCTCCTCCTTCTTCTTCTTCCTCCTCCTCCTTCTTCTTCCTCTCCTTCTTCATCATCATCTTCTTCTTTATCCTCTTCTTCTTCTACTTCTTCTTCCTCATTATTATTATCATTATTTTTATTATTATTATTTTCAGTTTTGCTCATTGACATAATCATTTATCAAGTCTTTTACATGAGATCCTTTTTATGTAATTGACCAAATTTTTTTTTACGGTTTGTCAACCCTTTGTGGATTATTTAAAGCCGAAACCTATTTTTGATTGCAAGAATAATTCTTTCTTTTTAAGTGAATATTGCATTAAGAATTTCTTGCAGTATAAGAATGATTTTTTCATGATACAAGCCCTACCATTTAACCCATAGCTGGGGGGTGAAGATAGCTTCATACCTTTTGTGAAATTCTTTCGCTGAAATCTTTCTTTTTATCAGACGAGATTCCGCTTTATTTCAGTCTTTTATATTTGGTCTGTTTGCTTCCATGAATGGTGAAGCCTAATAGCTCAAGAACATTTTCAGATTCTAACTCTGCTGGAGGTTTCTGGTATTATCATATCGTTGCACGGGGAAAGTTAAAATCTTGGCATATTTGAAATTGCTGCTGTTTTCTTACTCTGCCGTGACCATTTTTTAATTGATTTGGGGTTACGATAGAGCATCAAGATTATTATTATTATTATTATTTTTATTTTCTTTGATATCTGGCGTTTACACATTTCTTTCCGGGTCCCGCCCAGGGACCTAAGGTTAGAAATGGCATCATGACACTTTCCACTGAAAAAAAAAAATATTACATAGATAAAGCCCTTCGTAAAGTGTGGGCTGTACTTGTCAGAACAATTTTTTGTATCTCTGTGAGGCATGGACTTCCAGGAATCCCTTCCATTAGTCTACTGGAATCTTAGGGTTATTATTATTATTATTATTATTATTATTATTATTATTATTATTATTATTATATATATATATATATATATATATATATATTATTATTATATATTATTATATATATTATTATGTATTATTATTATATACATATATATATTATTATTATTATTATTATTATTATATATTATTATTATTACTATTATTATTATTGTTATATCTTTTGTTTCTTTTCTTTTTTGTAGCTTTGCTTTCTTTTCCTTCTCCAAGTCCGTTTCTTCTTCCACAATGTTATTCTCTGCCACACGTCTTCTTTGTCTCTTTCCCTATTCTTTTTCTTCTTCCCACGTATTTCTCTGATCATAAGTGGCGTCTTACGATTATCAGAATGTCGTCTTTCTTTGAGCAAGCAGAGAACGAAAGGAGTCTCTTCTCCCTTTCCAAGTTCTGTCGAACGAAATATTGAACGCACCAGATGCCATTAAGATCAGAGGATTGCGGTCACTTGTCTTGGAAATCGCTTCAGGAGACAAAGGTGCGTTAACAAACGACAGAAGGAAAGGGAAGGTTTACCAAAAAAAAAGAGGAACTTAAACGAAGGAAAGAATAACGGGCAAGTGATAAGGCTGAATAAAGGCTGAATGAGAGCCAAAAAAAAAAAAAAAAGAGAGAAATAAAATTATGAAAAGAATGAAAAATATTGAAAAATGATGATGAAAGAAAACAGAGAGAAGAAGAATAACATAAAGAAAAAAAAATGAACATATAAGCAGATATTTACTAAGCTTCGCCATGTCAGGTACAAGATCATAATAATTGAGCGTCTTATATGATTCATGGTTTAAATCGAATTTAATATCAATAAAAAACATTGATCTAAGAGAAAATGATCTATAATTCTTTAATACTATTGTTCACCCGCTACAAGGCCCAAGAGTCACTCAAGGCAGTGTTACTAAATGAGGTTGTTGTCAGGGCGTAAAGTGATGAAGAGGCACATATAATGAAGATATTTAGTATAGATAACTGTTTACCGTAGACGTGAATAGGTTAAGATTGTAGTGAGCATCCTCTCGGGAGTTCGTTCAAAAATGCAACTGTTCAGAAGTTGTCCGAATAAAACTTCATCCTTACCGATGGAATACGAAGAAAACGTGTCATGGCAGTTCGTAGCTGTGAAGGTCTGGACTGGTAGTACTAAGGAATTTAGTTCGTCTGAACATTTGCCTTGGAAATCGCGATAGAGAAGCGAAATGCTAGCGAAGTTTCGTTTATGGGGAAAGGGGTTGTAGGGTGGAAAATAACTCATATGCCACAAGATCGCGTAAAATCTTTAGAACTCTTTCAAGGCTAGGGAAGGATGATTAGGCATCCCCAGTCAAATTATGGCAGCAATACCGGTTATCGGTCTGATCTAGCTAATGTCAGTATAAAGCATCGTAGGAGGAATCAGGTTCTTTCAGAAGTGGCACATGGAACCGACCATTTTTCTTGCTTCTTTAGCGATGGATCGTATATATGAGTTCCACTTGAACTCTGGACTGAACTTGAGTCCCAGTATGTACTTTGAGAAACCGAAAAGACTTTGCACTCAGTTTTACACTAAATATCTTTAACTTCCGTCATCATGGCTGATGCTAACCTCCAGGAGAGCGACTAGTTGTGCCATCTCAGGCTAACATTTTCCGCTGACATGAAGTGGAGATGGTACATTGAATCAATTGCTAAGAAGTTTGGTTCATTATGTCCTGTTAGGCAATTTTTCTCGCCAGAATCTATCTTACATATTTATATATTTACCATTCATCCTTGCTTTGAATATTTCTGCCACATCTGGTCTGGTGCTCTCGCTATAAATTTAAAAATTCTTGATAAAATCCCAAAAATAATCTGCAATATTATTGGTCATAACGTGACATCTCGGCTTCAGACCCTTTCCCACCGCCGTAACGGTACTTTTCCTATAAATAATTTCATGGTGATTGTTCTAATTAAGGTTCCACTATAGTACCTAGAATTAAAGAATTTATGTACGGTACTAGATTAACGGCAAAATCTTATCCTTTTACAGTTGGTTAATAGCTAGATGCAACCGCAAGTTCTATGTTAACAGTTTCTTCTCTCGCACTTCTCGCTTGCGGAACTCTCTTCCTGCTTCTTGCTTCGCAGTCACGTTTGATCTTCAAAAATTTAAATGCAATCTTTTGTTTTCTTAATTCCTCTTCTTTTATTGGTCTAGCTTCTTAATAGTGTTTTTCTTTTTCTTTTAGGCTCAGTAAGCAGTTGGCGTGTTAGTGGCTTTATTGCCTTTCATGAGGTGAAATTATAAAAAAAAGAATAAAACTAGCGATATGGTTAACGAGCACACACGGAAATAAGCAAAAGAGGGGTGGTAAAACACTGGTTTGGTAATTAGCACGGTAACTGGTATTGTCACTGGTATGATACAGGTAACCTTCAGGGAATTTCAAACTGAACTCTCTATTTAATATACGGGGGATAGGTTTTTCTTGTTATGGTGACCTGTCTAGAAATTTCCTGTCGAGTCACTTACTGTGTTATTGCGTTGGTTCGTGAATTTGTAGACACAGTAATTGCGAGTTCAATTCCTAGGAGAGGCACTTGAACTCAACAGAAACTAGGCAAGCAATAAGTAAGCAGTACTAAGTAAGAAGTAGACGATGTGTTCTTAGACATAGCAGAACGAGAAGGATTTATTTAATGAGTGGCTCTTGGGCCTTATATCGAATGAATAATGGCATAGAAAGATAGATAGAAAGAAATATTGGGAAAGAAGGGGAAATGACTAATTAGACTGGAAGTAAGAAAACAATGTGAGAATAAATCCGAGGAAGGTTTGATAAAACAAAGGAAAAAATAGGAAGAAGTAGAATATAAAAAAATAGAAACGAAAGAATAAATTAAGGAAGAAAAATGAGATCAAGGAAAGAAGAAGAACAGAATGAAAAAAAATAATAATAAAAACAGCGGAATAAATTCCTAAGAGTTGAACTTCACTCGCTGAGAAAAGTAAAAAAAAAAAAAAGCTGCAATGAGAAAAAAAAGAAAAAAGAAGGAAAGAAAAAAAGAAGAAAAAAGTCTAAAAAGAAAAGAAGAAAGAAGCAAAATAAAGGCGGCAACGCAAAAAGAACAAAAAAGGAAAGAAAAGGAAAAGGAAAAGAGAATTTCATGCCTGTGATGTTTTCTTCAGAAGAATTCTCTTGCTTTAAGCATTTGATTTCATTGGTGAGAGAGTCAACCTATTGAACCTGTCTATTTAACTACATGGATATTCGGCTTTAGTTCCAGCACGTTGTTGCATCATCTCATAAAGACATGAGACTTAAGTAGAGAAAATAAATCTTTTAGTAGAAGAGGAAATGGTTTAAACAAGATACTGCTGAAAAACAGAATATATATATATATATATATATATATATATATATATATATATATATATATATATATATATATATATATATATATATATATAATTAAGTAACGAAAATCTTGGTAATCCGTATAGATAATCCCAAGGAGGATAAAATCCTGAATGCTCAATGTAAATTCAGAGCTAATAATTTAAAGAAAAACAGACCACTTTAAGGCTCCATTTGTAATAATTTATTTCACCAGTGAATTTTATTTTTCTCTCGATCTTCAGACTTTACTTTCAAAAGGTGAAGTGAAAAATGAAATTAAAATTTATACTTTTGACGGGTAGTATTAAGCTTATATAAATTGACATAGAGGGTGGTGAGAGATGGTATGAGAGACATGGTCGAGTTTAGAGAGGGAAGAGAGAGTTTTAAATTTTCTTTTTATATTTCTTTTTATTATAATACTTAATATTGAGGAAGGAGGGGGTAAGGATCAGACATTGACCTATTTAATCGGTCAAATCAGCGGAAATGATATCGAGAAAGGACAAGGAGAAAAAAAGGGGGAAGTAAAGAGATAAGAGATTTAAGTAGGGTTTTTGGAGGAAGAAGAGGGGTGGTATAGTTTTAGCAATTTAGATAAAAACAGATTTTAACGTTCGATAATAACTTATGAACAAATGTAGTTTTAAGGTGTGCTATATTTATGGGATAAAGTGCTCAAAATCAGAGATAGAGCGTATGTAAATATAAATATAAAAGTGAACATTGAAGTCAACAATCAGAGTCGACAGGCTGTTTCAAGCTAGATGCAATCGTCAGGTTCACTTTTATATATATATATATATATATATATATATATATATATATATATATATATATATATATATCCAATTTTAAAAATACACATGATTCAAAACAGAAACTAAAATTTTAAATATAATTATAAAATTAAATTTAATGTCCATTCCTCCGTTCCATTCTCAAGTGACCTTTGGAATAAACTATTCAAAATTTACTTCATTTATAAGCATAGACAATCTTAATATTTTAATTTGTTCAGGTTACAGAAGAATTCAATTGTTTTGATAAGGTGTTTTAATTTACCACGTGAACGTATGTATCAAATATAAGTTACTTTAAAAAATCAGGGTAAGTTAAGGCCGGGTAGAGGGGCCTGATCACGAACAATGACATCCGTTTTTCGTGTGTCGTCTGGGTTTTTCAATGATAAAAAAATGTTGGCATTTTTAATTGGCCGATTAATTTATAATTTTATACACTTGCTTAAAGGGGTCATCTGAAATATGAGTAAGTCGTATTTTTAATGTTTAAAATCTATTCCAACAAATCTAAAGTACTTTTCTACTTTTAATAACTAACAGGATATGAGTTATGTTTTACAAATAAGAATTACATTCGTATTTTTTTAAAATTATTAATCAAAGATCAAATATAAATATGTATGTTTCATCTTTCATCTCTTAAGAAAAGAAGAAGTTACACTTGCAAGAATAAGAATAGGCCGTACATTTTTAACCCACTCATATCTGAAAAGAGATCAACCTTTCTGTGTGTATACCATGTCAAACCTCATTCACAATTAAACACATTCTAACAGACTGCATTGATTTCACAGAAACAAGAAATAATCTCTACAAAGAAAAAATATTAAAGATATATTTGAAAAATAGCCCCCAAATCATTTTTTTCGTATTTCAAGAAAATCGGCCTCTACCAGAAAATTTAAAAGAAAGTTATACGTTTAAAGGTGGGTGGGGAGGAGAAACAGAAATGGTTTTTCTAATAAAACAATAATATTTTTTTTAAAAAGCCATCGGCATTAAATGACCCATTGAGGTTGATATGCCGTAAAACAAAACAAAACAAACAAACAATCTTTTTCAAAATTAAATATTATTTAAGTAAAATATTTGACAGTGTCTTTGATTAAGTAAATTTTTATTTTTCAGAAACTTATTAATGTATAATGTTTCATGTATGAACAAAGGACATGGGTCACTTAATGACCTACAAGCTCTAGCTCTTCTTAGGGTGCAAAATCAAACAAGTCCAAAAATTTAAATATCCGGGAAGCATTTATTATTCAATAGTTTGGGAAAAACGTTTCATTTTCAGACGGACTTTTTTAATTTGTTTTTAATATATAACGTAAGAAATTGAACTATTTTGAAGTATCCGAACGGAGGCGAACACCTCTACCAAACGTATGAGTTGACAATTCGACTCGTTTTAAGCTCAGAAGGGCATAAAAACAATCAAGATCGTCTATGAACAGAGGCACCTTGAAGTATCCGAGTGGTGGCTAACACCTCTACCAAACGTATGAGTTGACATTTGGACTCGTTTCAAACTCAGAAAAGAATAAAAAGAATCAAGATCGACGTATAAAAACGTCGGTTTTTTTAATATTATGTTTTGGACGTGTTTATTTGTTCGAGTCTGAAAAGACTATTTCGGTAATAACGTATATACACGTCGGGGACGGGGTTAATAGAGGTGCGACATTGCGATAACGAAACAAGTCTTCCAAAAGCCAAGCAAATCATTAAGAAACAGGAAAATTGCATTAGAAACAAAGAATAATATTGTTTAATATATATCGTAAAGAAAGAGGAAAATGTTGAATTTAACTATCAGAAGAAACAGGTGATATAATTCCTATTAACCGGCTAATTCTTATCAGAGACAATCATATATTTCAAATGTTAAACCAAAAAATATTCCATCCAGGTAAGACGATAAACTACATCCGGCAGCAAGGCCTTTGATCAGGAGGTTTTGTGGAGCGTGGAGCCATCTCTTAATTGCTGGTGTTCCCAGGTCCACTCGCACCCAGTGTGGTAGCACATGTTAGGGTTCCAACGACGGGTAAATAGTTAACTGGGATCAAAACGCTATGAAAATGTCAAAATAGGTTTTAATACTAGCAATAAGGGTTTATAAAAATATTACCAGCATTGCATTTATAAGGTAAAATATGACAAGCAAGACATTTTTGAAAAAAATATGTTACCAGAAAGACATTTTTAAAGAAAAGAATATTGCCAGCAATACACTTTTTGAAAAAAAATGTTTGTATACTGATATCATTGATATCTGGGTATTTTTAAATAATTTTTTTATATTATCTAAAATTTTCTGAATTTTTGTTATTCTTTATTCAAATTTTTCAAAAAGATTTTTTATTAAAACTTTTTGCATAGGATGTCCTTTTGGGCAGAATGTTTTCATTATTCTTTTTATGTGTTGTCTCCTTTCAGGACGTAGGCGATCATGGCTCTCCACTTCTTCCTATCCCTTGTATCTCTCAATAAGTTTAGTCCCTCTGCCACCTCCCCCAGACGACGTCATGTCATCCACTAAGGCCGCCAGGTATGTCATGCGTTGCTTTCCCTTGTCTCTCGTTCCCTCTATTCGACCTGTGAGTATCAGATTCTCCAAGCCCTCCTTTCTCATTACGTGACCTTGAAACTTTAGCTGACTCTTCCTGAGGAGACCGTCCAGCATTCACTGCCCTAAAGGAGGACAGATATCATGTAGCAGCTCAGTACTCTTTTTTTTGTCACCCAAAAAATCCTCCTGTCTCGCAATACTCTGCCCAGCTTTTGGAATGTGTCCTTGGCCAACCCAATACGTCATCAGACTTCAATGTCGCACTTACCGTCCTCTGTCAAAACACTTCCCAGATATTTAAACTAACGCGCTTGCTTGATTTTAGTGTCCCTGACCTGCAAATCGCATTACGTGATCTTCCTCTTACTGATGACCATGCATTCTGTCTTCTTGCAGTTTATGCTTAGTCCCTTCTTCTAACGCCGTTTTATACGGACTCTACTGGAAAATTTTCGCCGAGCCTACGGATTCAGGCACCCCACATTAAATTCGGCCTTGTGCCCCCTCCGACCGCGAGAAGCGCTTGGTAGATATTCTGGAATTGGAGATTCGTGTCCAGCTGTGCTGGTCAAAGTCTCTGGCTCTGGGCAGAGAGGATCCCCAGACGAGACCATGTCGAAGGTCAGAATCTCGCCTCGGGAAACAGCTACGCGACTCCGTTTTATACGGGATCTACGGGAAATTTCTGCCGAGCCTACGGGCTTGTATACCCCACATTAAATTTAGCCTTGTGCCACATCTGACCGTGTGAAGTGGTTGTTAGATATCCTAGAGTTGGAGATTCATTGGGGAATTCACTTGACTTACTTCTAGCAGTTGATTACTTCTTCGACACGCCGCTGGCGAATCTTATACGTGTTGTTCTTGTCCTAAGTATTATCGGTCATTACCAACCTTCGTTTGATTATTCTATTCAGTAACCTTCCTTAGATTCCAACAGTTTGACCATCCCGGGTATGACGATAAAATATTACCAGCAATAAAAATCTTGTCGGCATAAAATAATCCATTGAGGTTGCCGTAAAACAAAACAAACCAAATCAAACAAAATATTGTGTCATTTTTACGGTATGGATAGTGTTAATAATGACAACGATATCACTAAGATTGTCTTACAAACGGAATATCATCAACGAGGCGCTCGTCCTGGGTATGATGATAAATTACGTCCGCGTCCAGGGTAAGACGATAAACTACATCCGCATCCAGGGTAAGACGATAAACTACATCCGCGTCCTGGGTAAGACGATAAACTACATCCGCGTCCTGGGTAAGACAATAAACTACATCCGCATCCTGGGTAAGACGATAAACTACATCCTCGTCCTGAGTAAGACAATAAACTACATCTGCGTCCTGAGTAAGACGATAAACTACATCCGCGTCCTGGGTAAGACGATAAACTACATCCGCGTCCTGACGATAAACTATATCCGCGTCCTGGGTATGACGATAAACTACATCCGCGTCCTGGGTATAACGATAAACAACATCCGCGTCCTGGGTAAGATGATAAACTACGTCCGCGTCCAGGGTAAGACGATAAACTAGGTCCGCGCCCTGAGTAAGACGATAAACTACATTCGCGTTTTGGGTATGACGATAAACTACATCTGCGTCCTGGGTAAGACGATAAACTACGTCCGCATCCAGGGTAAGACGATAAACTATGTTCAACAGCAAGGCCTCTGATCAGGAGGTTTTGAGGACTTCTTACTTGCTGGTTTTACCAGGCCAACCCTGACCCAGGGTGGTAGCACCTGTTAGGGTCCCAGCTATGGGAAAATAGTTAACCCCGAAACTGTGGTAAAAACACAATGAAAGTATAAATATAGGTTTTAATATCAGAAATACTTCGTAAAAAATTATTACCAGCAATAAATTTTTGTCGAAAAAAAAAAAAATCTTACCAGAAATGGATTTTTGACAAAAACAAAATATTATCAGCAAAATAAATGTTGTCGGTATTAAATAATCCATTGAGGTTGATATGCCGTAAAACAAACCAAACCAAACCAAACCAACATTTTGGCAACGTGTATTAGCCAAAATTACAACACTTACCTAAATGAAATCTCTAAATTTTTTGGAAGAAATAAAAACTACTTCAAGTTTTGTTATATCAGTCACTGTAGAAGAGTTACAACATCAATGAATAAATACGGGTGAAAGTTCCCGAATGTGAAGGAACCCATATTAAAATGTTAAATAAATGAAATATAGTTTTGGTGTTAGTTTTCCTTCCTCTTCCTTAATAATTATGCACCGAGAATTGTCGGTCATGTGACCTTTAACAGACAATCAGGGTGAAGCCTACTCTGAGCAGAGATAGTTTTCGAGATAGACGCCGAGAAGAGACCATTCTACGTGGATATCTTTTAACCTCAAGGAAGGCAATAAAGTCACTAAAATGTAAGGGATTCCCCAATGTGAGAGAATATGCGAAAAAGAAAACACTATTAAGGAGAGAGAACAATATATGAACAAGAATTAAGAAGACATAGCATAACGATTGACATTATATTTAAAGTTTTGAAAATCAAAGTTTACTAGGAAGCAAGAAGCAGGAAGGAATTCCACAAACGAGAAGTGAAAGAGAAGAAACTGTTAGCATAGAACTTACGGTTACATCTAACCATTTTATTTGTAAAATGATAAGACCAATATAGTAATGCGGTTAAATTCATAAAGTCTAGGTACCATAGGGGAAAGACTGCAATTTGTACTGGATTTGTATAGTAAAATTTTTATAATATCTGCTAGGTTTCCTTTTCAGGATCTGAGAGAAGGTATTAATACTTTGATATACTTTATAATACTTTTATATACTTTATAATACTTTTATATACAGGGTGCGGCTGGTATTTGAGTACATACAGGTTTAAGATTAATACTGCTTCCCACTAACTTCTAATGCTTTTATTTTTCAGAAATCAAGAATGGCAAACCTTATGATAACAAATGAAATGAAAAGGCATGTTGTGATTGTGGCATTAAAGGCTCATCATAGCGATTTGGATATTGCACGTTTTCTCAGAGTTGCAAAAATGGATGGCTGACCATTTGTACGACCACATAACACCATTATTTGGCCTCCTAACTCTCCAGATCTCAATCCACTAGACTATTATGTGCGGAGCGTTGTTGAGAAGGGGGTTATCCTTCTCAACAACACTTAAACAGCCTCATAACACCAAAGACTCTCTTACAGCTGCAATAGTTCGAGTAATGTCTGACATAAATAAGGACCAATTAATCAGAGCTTGCAGCCGATTTCGACCTCGTGTAGAGGCAGTTATTGATGCTAGTGGTGGTTTTATTGAATAAAATTAAATAATAGTTAGATAAATTTCATGTTTACTTATTTGTAATCAAATATAATTATATTCATTTGTTCAGCAAGTTTTTTACTAATCCATAAAATCTGTCGTCAAATACTAGCCGCACCCTGTATATATATATATATATATATATATATATATATATATATATATATATATATATATAATACTCCCAATGTAAACCCAGTATAATACATTCAAGGATATTGTGTTCATGAAATATAGTTTTCTCTAGCCTGTAAACTTTGGAGGTTGCACTTTGCATAATAATACCTGGCATTCCACCCCACGCACAATTTTTCATCAGTATTTTAAATAAGGATATATACTATAAAGAGAAATACATAGGCTATATATTTAACCAAAGTCTGAAAATTCTTCTAATATTGATTGTTAATAACAATTTTAACGTGAAAACATTGAGTAGGACTACAAAATTCCACATAATATGTGTAGTATTAAGTCTCATGTTAACCCCCAACTTCAGCGGAACTCTTAAATCCATTTTTAAAATGAAGTTCACACCAAGCAAGGCAATAAAGCCACTAAGACATAAAAGATGTACTGGGCGTGAAAGAATAATCAAACAGAAAACATTATGAAGGAGGGGGAACAAAAATAGTAATGAGGAAGTCAGTAGATAGCGATTGAGATTTCATTTAAAGTTTTGCAGATTAAAGTTGGCTGGAAAGCAAGGAGCCGAAAGGGAATTGCGCAAGCAAGAAGTGTGAGAAAAGAAATTGTTAGCATAGAATTTACGGTTACATCTGGCCAGCTCAATTGTAAAATAATGAGATCTTGACACCAGTCTAGTACTGCACTTAAATTCAAAGAGTCTGAGTATCATAGTGAAAAGCTCATCTGAACAATTACAATGAAAGTATTTATTTAAAAAAGGCACAGAGAGACAACCTTACGGTGGTAGACAAGTGACAGGAACCGACCCGCCAGATTAAGACCAATAATATTGCTGATTCTTCTTTTGATCTTATCAAGGAGCCCCAGGTAACGAATCATATATGGGCAGCAATATTCTAAGTATCGACGAATGGTAGACTTATAGATATGTAAGATAGATTCTGGAGAGAAAAATTGTCTAGCATGACACAGTGAATCAACTTTCTTAGCAGCTGACTTAGCAATGGATTCAGTAGTCTTTTCACTTCATGTCAGCTGAGAACCTTATCCCGAAAGGTGCAATGGATCACTTTCCTGGAGGTTAGCATCAGCCATGCTGATGGAAAGCAGAGAGGAATCTCCTAGATTATTGATGGAGAGATGTTTAGTTTTGGAGGCGTTAAAATTGACAAGTTATATCTTTGCCCCAGTTAACGATGGTCCTTAGGTCGTTTTGTATATCAGTTGCCATTTTGATCTTGTCGGACTGATCAGTTTCACTATTATTCGAGGCTTAAATGTTTTATCATTTTTTTTATTCATTATTTTTATTTATTTTTATTAGGAACAGAATGATAAAAGAGTAAGCAGGTGGACTGTAGATAGTGATTGATATTGCATTTAATTTTTTGCAGATTAAAGTTGGCTGGAAAGCATAGAGCCGGAAGGGAGTTCCACAAGCAAGAAGTGTGAGAAAAGAAACTGTTAGCATAGAATTTACGGTTGCATCTGGCCAACTCAATTGTAAATTGATGAGATCTTAACGCCAATCTAGTACTGAGCTTAAATTAAAATTGTCTAGGTACCGTAGTGAAGAGCTCATACGAACAATTAACATGAAAGTATTTATAGAAAAGACACAGAGAGGCAACCTTACGGCGGTGAAAAAGAGCCTGAAACCGAGATGCCAGATCAGGACCAATAATATTGTTGATTATTCTTTAGATTTTATCAAAGATCTCTAAATAAATAGGTGCATATATGGCACCAATATTCTAAGCATGGGCGAATAGTAGACTTATAGATATGTAAGATAGATTCTTGAGGGAAAACTAGACTAACACAACACAGTGAACCAACTTTCTTAGCAGCTGACCTAACAATGGATTCAATATAGTCTTTCCATTTCATATCAGCCGAGAACATTAGCTCGAGAAGGCGAAACGAGACACTCTCTTGGAGGTTAGCATCAGCCATAATGATGAAAGTCAGAAAGGCCATCCATCACCAAAGAGGCTGGAAAAATGCTCGGTTTCTTATACTGCTCAAGAAAGTATACGGCTCCTCCTGATCTGCTTTATGTTTACAGACGTAAGAGCAGATCAAAAATAGAGTAATGCTGCTATATATGGGCATTAGTTTCCCAAACCATACTTTCTAAACTTTAGTTCAAAAGTATCTACGCGGTCTTGTGGGTGATGGGATATTTTAAACCCTACATATCCTTTCTTATAGACGAAACATCACAAACATTTCGCTACTCTATCAATATTTTCACGGCGAATGATCAGACATTTCCACCAGTTTAGGCATTTACAGCTAGGACCCACATTATCATATTGACAGGGTCGAATCATTACCATCCCTCTTACGTTTCACTTAAATAGTCTCTTCCCGAGAACTGCTACTTTGTGGAAAAGAATCCCGAGAGGATGCTTTTCCTATCACTACAACTGTAATGTCTTCAAATCTACTACCAATCGTTACGAATCGTACGTATTATCATAATCTGTACTTAATTTTCTTACGTCTATTCAACAACTTCATTCAGTAAACATCTAAACTGAGTGGCTCTTGTGCCTTATATTAGTGAAAATTTATGCTTCAAACAAAATGTTCATCTCCCAATAATAACACAAATATAAAGAGATTGAGATGCAGTGGTAAAACGGAAGAAAGTTTTGTTTAAACATAAGAAAGTGTTATGTGCTGGGAGACATTGAAACGAGAAGGGTTAATACCAAAAACCCGTGGGAAGAATTGAGGATTTAATTCACACATAAACAACTTGGATGATATGCCGAGCAGTCTGAACAATGGAATACTTAGGGGCAATGTTGTTTGACACACAGCTGCAAATACAGGTTGTAAACGATTTTGGAGTTAATTCCTCTGATCGAAAGTTGAGTTGAAATACAACGAGGGGGTGGATAAGCCACCACGCTCACTGAAGAGATTTAGTGAGAGGTAATAATATGAGAGAGTGGAAGAAGGGAATTTCCCAGAATTATCGAATTCTCTTATTTCGCCAGTTTTGAGGAGAGAAGAGAGTCAGAAGAGGTTAATAGTAAGGTGTTCCTGGGACAACTGGAAGTCCTTTCAGCAATAATAATTGGTGGTCACAACCTTGACAACATTAAACATGAAGATGACATAGTGTTTATAGCAGATATAGAAACGAAACTGCAGGAATTACCACAGAAGTTAGTAAAGAAAAGCGAGAAGAAAGGACTGACCATCAACTGTAAAAAGGCTTGTAAAATGTATGGTTGTCATCAAAGGAACAACTTAAGGTGCGAATTATGAATTGGAGAAGTCGAAATCAACCAATTACGAACATTTAAATAACTGAGATCACTTCTACAGAGGACGAATATGTGGCATCGAAATAGCGAAATATGTCATTCAAAAGCTAAGCAAAGTAATAAGAAACAGGAAACAAACAAAGGAATGAGTACTAGACTGTCATGTAATATCAATCACATTCTACGGCAGTGAATGTTGAATAATGTTCTCATACATGAAGAAGAGACTTAAGGCAACAGAGGTGTGGTTCTACAGAAGGATGATGAGAATACTATAGAATGAACATGTAAGTAACGAGAAAGTTTAAAGGAAAATGAAATAAAAAGAGATAATTATACTTATAACCAGAAGGAAACAGTTGAAATTTCTGGCACACACGATGAGGAAAGAGGGCTTGGAGAATTTGACGCTCACGGGACATAGTGAAGGCCGAAGAGTCAGAAAGAAATATCGAATGACCTACCCAACGAGCTTGCGTCAATGGATGCAGAACAGTCATAGCAAAATGACAAAACTTAATAAAACCTTCAAGAGATAGGAAGTTGTGAAGAGCCATGATCCCTCACGTTCTGAAGGGACACGGCGCATAGTAGCAGCGAAAGAACCGACCTTTCCACAATGATAGGGGCAAATTTTCCAAACATCAACACATCATCTGTCAGCAATTACCATCCGACTTAACTATTTTGGACGCCATTCTGTGGGTAATCCTAAATAAAATGGTGGATGGCACAAGGCCAACCACTATAGAAGAGCAGTTTACATGATAGGGGAAAAAATTCCAACTATTGGTTAAAGTTTTTGAATTTAAGTAGATTGCCGGCTGAATAAATTCATTAAAAACATACCATATTAACCCATTAACTGCCATTATTTAGCGGCATATCAACATCTCTATGGGTTATTTAATGTCGAAATCTAAATATTTAGAACGCAATTGTATACGTTCAGCTAAAGATAAAATATATTGTTGGTCATTTTGCTGTAAAATCTCTTGTTGGTATTTTTTCTATAAATAGGTATTGTTGGTAATTTTTATATAAAAATGCATTTCTGGGATATACATTGAGGAAAGAGAGCTTGGAGAATTTGACGCTCACGGGACATAGTGAAGGCCGAAGAGTTAGAAAGAAATGTCGAATGACCTACGCAACGAGTTTGGGTCAATGGCTGGCAGAACAATAATCGATAAATGACAAGAAGAAGAAGAAGAAGAAGAAGAAGAAGAAGAAGAAGAAGAAGAAGAAGAAGAAGAAGAAGAAGAAGAAGAAGAAGAAGGAGGAGGAGGAGGAGGAGGGAAGAAGAAGAAGAAGGAGGAGGAGAAGGAGGAGGAGGAGGAAAAGAAGAAGGAGGAGGGGAGGAGGAGGAGGAGGAGGAGGAGAAGAAGAAGAAGAAGAAGAAGAAGAAGAAGAAGAAGAAGAAGAAGAAGAAGAAGAAGAAGACTCGACCTTTCCAAAATGATACGGACAAATTCTTCAAACATCAACACATCATTTCTCAGCAGTTACCATCCGACTTAAGCATTTTGGATGCCATTCTGTGGGTAATCTTAAAGAAAATGGTGGATGGCACAAGGCCAACCACTATAGAAGAGCAGTTAACATGATAGGGGAAAAAAATTCCTACTATTGATTAGAATTGTTAAATTTAAGTAGATTGCCGGCTGAATAAATTCATTTAAAAATACCATATTAAACCTTATTGTTGGTTGATTGCTTAGATGAATATCAACACCGCTATAGGTTATTTAATGCTGAAATCTAAATATTTTGAACGCAATTGCATGCCTTCGACTACAGATAAAATGTAGTATTGGTCATTTTGCTATAAAATCTCTTGTTGGTAATTCTACTGTAAAAATGTATTGTTTTTCATTTTGCTTTAAAATTATAAACAAATGCTGTTGGTAATTATTTTATATATAAAAATGCAATGCTGGTATATTTGTTATAAAATGTATTTGTATACTTTCACAGTTTTTTTTTTTTTGTGGTGGGTACACTATTTGCTCATAGCTGGGACCCTAACAAGTGTTACGACACCGAGTTAGGGTGAATCTGGAACAACAGCGATTATGAGGTGCTTCGACGCTCCTCAAAACCTCCAATCTCCTACTCAGACTGCCGGATGTAGTTTATCGTCATACCCAGGACTAGAACCTTATTGCATGTGTTTGTATTAACTAGATTTGACCTTAATTTCGGGATACTTTCTAATTTAGGAACATAGCGTAGAGCTAAAAGTGTTACATATTTTTAACATCTACTTTCATCGGTTTCCCCCCTCAGCTAGAATCTGGGTTTACAGATGCTGATTTTCTAGGTAGCCAGGCATTCTCCATTTGGATAATTATAATTGAATAGTATTCTTATCTTCTTCTCAACTTGATGGGCTAAGATTGGCTTGGCAAATGTCAATCTATGTTGAACGAACGTCTTTCTTCGCTATTTCAAGTTAAGATAAGACTCAAGATCCATCTATTTACCATTGGCAAACAGAAAAGAAAAGAAAAGAAAAGAACAAAGGATGTGCTTCTCTTAGAACAACAACATAAAAACAATGTTTCAAACAACCAAAGCTCTTTCAGATAATATACCTGCTGTCTCTCCATTTTGCTTCAGTACGGGAAACGTTAGCTAGTTTTCTCTCTCGCTGATTGTTGATTTCCGAATGAGGTTAAATCAAAGATTAAATTACGCCATCTTATTTTCAGATGTAAGGAGAACGCATTGTTTGTTTTGGAATTCAACATTCGATATCTTGTATTATTTTTTTTGACTCAAACATCAATCACGAACACTGTTGGGAAACATGTGACACTTTCACCCACAAAATGAACAATATTTAACAAGCTTAACATATACTTTGCTGTCGCATCACCATCGGTCACTATACGCATAACGTTCCCGCCGTAGCAACCACGGCCTTTCTTCAGGGTACAATGATCAAGACGGTGTGAGAATAACAAGCGAGCTGGCTCGAATAGCAAAGCATATGATGAGAGACACCTGAAGAAGACCAGAGGGTACAACAGCCGAAATGTTGCGAGCATAGCAACCAAAATGAGCACGCTGGTCCAAACGCTAGTGAAGAAGACCGGGATTTACAACGATCGGAACGTTGTCAGTATATCAGTCACGATACGCAAGCTGCTCTAAATAGCACGACACCTGAAGAAGTCCGAGATGTTCAATGGTCGAAACGTTCTGGGCATATCAACCAAGATAAGCAAGTTGGTCCAAATAGCACGACACCTGAAGAAGTCCGTGATGTTCAACGGTCGGAACGTTATGAGCATATCAACCAAGATAAGCAAGCTGGTCCAAATAGCACGACACCTGAAGAAGTCCGGGGTGTTCAACGGTCGGAACGTTCTGAGCATATCAACCAAGATAAGCAAGCTGGTCCAAATAGCACGACACCTGAAGAAGTCCGGGGTGTTCAACGGTCGGAACGTTCTGAGCATATCAACCAAGATAAGCAAGCTGGTCCAAATAGCACGACACCTGAAGAAGTCCGGGGTGTTCAACGGTTGGAACGTTCTGAGCATATTAACCAAGATAAGCAAGCTGGTCCAAATAGCACGACACCTGAAGAAGTCCGGGGTGTTCAACGGTCGGAACGTTCTGAGCATATCAACCAAGATAAGCAAGCTGATCTAAATAGCACGACACCTGAAGAAGTCCGTGATGTTCAACGGTCGGAACGTTCTGAGCATATCAACCAAGATAAGCAAGCTGGTCCAAATAGCACGACACCTGAAGAAGTCCGGGATGCTCAACGGTCGGAACGTTCTGAGCATATCAACCAAGATAAGCAAGCTGGTCCAAATAGCACGACACCTGAAGAAGTCCGGGATGCTCAACGGTCGGAACGTTCTGAGCATATCAGCGAAGATAAGCAAGCTGCTCCAATTGGCGAAGTACTTGAGAAGACAAACACCTAAAGGAGTCTAAGGCGTACAACGACCGAAACGTTGTAAATATAAACACCAAGATATTCATAATGTCCCAAATAACAAGGTATATAAGACAGACACCTGACGAAGATCGGAGGATACAATGGCCGAAACGTTTTAAATATAACCGCCAAGATGAACATGCTGGTTCGAGAGCAAAATAATATAAGACAGACACCCAAGGAAGGCCGGATGGTATAACGACCGGAAAGTTTAGAGAATAACAGACGAGAAGCACGTGCTTGTTCGAATGGTAAGGTAGATAGAAAGGATTATTCCTCAGCTAAGAAATCTGACAGAATCACTTAGACAAAAAAATTCTTGAAAATCACACTATACAATCTTACCAAAGTATAAATCTGTTCCGTGGATAGTAAAAAAAAAATGTACTTTCCTAAAATTGCTCGTTTCCAAAACCAAAATGCATGATTTTATAGAAAATTTTTTAAATTCAAACTTATTTAAAATATTTAATATATAAATCAATCTCAAACTAAAATAATACAAATAATTACATTCAAATAAACTGCAAAAGGTTGATAAGCCGTAAAAAACGAATATATCAATCAAAGAAACCTCACAAGTTAATCCAAACTTGTGGCCTTGTATAATTCCAATCTGAGCGAATAAATATTCTTCACGCTAACTTAAAGTCAAGTTAAATTATGGATGATACTAACTGCTGTAATTTAATGTCTAACAAACAAAAGCCAGTAAATGGCTTTTGTTTGTTAGCCATTACAATACATCACTTAGCACCATCCATAATTTATCTTGACTTTTCACTTAAACTGGTGTATATTTATTCACTCAGATTAGAATTACACAAGGCCACAAGTTTGGATTAACTTGTTAGGTTTCTTTGATTGATATATTCGTTTTTTACGGCTTATCAACCTTTTGCAGTTTATTTAAAGCCAGAAAATATTCTTAGATTTAAAGAATTTATTTTTGAGAACATATTGATATAGTGACACGACCCTTACTAATTCACCTATATCTGGAGGAAGAAGGGCTGGATTCATACCTTTCCCAAGAGTATTTGCATTTAAGTGAATATAACGAACCCAAACGGAACTGGAACACAGCTCCCGGTTAACAATTCCGAACAAAAATCCATTATACCACCGGCAAATCCAAGCATACAGCACTTGATACTCTCAAACGGTCACACATCCACACCCTTGTACAAATTAATTGAGACAAAAACTCTTCCTTTCACCGTACGGTCAGTTTTAGACTCATTGGAGTGGCAGGGTGTAATCGATTTCTATGTTTCCCTCAGATTAGGTCATTTGCAGTGGTGTGCAGTAATATGAATCTATTTTCGAGGTGTATGATGAAATTTGTTTAGCCTTCAAAAATATTGCGTCATCCGTGATTGCATCAGGTTTTTATCACGCCTAGACACTACTGTCTCGACTGTCGATTAGTTGTCCTATGGCCATTGTCTGCGATGGACGTTACTCCAAGGAAGCGTACGAAAATGGCAACGCTGCACGAACACACTGGCATGCCTTACTAATGAGCAAATCAAAGACTAGCCCGGAAACTCTATTGATTTAAATCCAATCCAGAATCTGTGTTCAATCTGCAAGGACCAACTTCGTGGAATGGACATACGAAGTGCTAACATGAGCAATGGGTCATGTTTCATTGGAAAAATACGAAAAAAAAAAAGTAAATTATAACGGAATATTTCGTTTGGCTTCAATTAATTAGCACAAGGGTGTAGGTACTGATGAGGCTTGATGCTGTTAAACTTCGCTGATCGTACAGGAACTTGTGTTTCAGCGTGATATGGCCGTAAGCCATAACCAGTGAGGATGGAGCTTCTCGTAATCGTATGATTACAATGGCTCCGCGGAAAAACGGTTTATTTGTTTACTGACAATTATCGTTAGGCCATCGACATTAAGAGTCCAATGTCGACAAGACGTCATCGAAGGAAATGGCATGTCTTAGTAATGTCATAATTCACTCGAATCTTTTAGCGAAAATGTCAACCTTCATGATAAACACTTTTGATGGCTGTAGAATATCTTCGTTATAAATTTATTTTCTTTGCCGTGTCAATAATATTAATTTGACCAGTGTCGCCTGACAATTGAAGCGAGCGAATACGCTTTTTAGAAAAGCAGTTAGGAAAAATACCATAGTTATTCGGAAAAAAAATGTTGCTTGAAAATAAGTCATTTTGAAGGCCTGGGAATGTGTATTAATCAAAGATGACATTTCCTGGTGCTTTTCTCTTGGAAAATTTAATTCAATTTGTAACCGGTGTTTTTCCAAGAAAAAAAAAAGAAGTGCTATTATTTGTTGCATTCATTTGTTTATTTTATCAATGTTCTTAGGATAAATTCCAGTTTGTTTTTTTTGGAAAGAAGGTTACGTCAGCTGTTATATATTCCACTTTCTTGAGCTTCTACCGTTTATACCTTTAAAGCCGAAAGGTTTACAAGCATCTGAATTAGCTGAAGATTATGTGACTAAAGAATTCTTTCTATTAGCCAATTTATTAGACTTTTATACTTTTCGGAAATAATGAACATATTACCACAAGATACTGGAAAGGAAAGGATGATGAATGGACTATATGTTTTTTTTTTGTTTTTTTTTTAAAGCTAATCACCCCAAGCAAGGCTGGAGGCCACTAGCACGCAAGGGGTTACAGAAGGTTTGGAGGAAGAGCAGATAGGAGTGGTAAAGGAGAGGATGCGGAGAAAGATAGTGGATCGATCAAGGCAAGGGGGTTACAGAAGATTTCGAGCGAGAGCAGATAGGAATAAAAGGTGAAAGGGTGTAGAGAAGGGAAGTGGATAGATCAAGACAACTGGAGATGTCGATTGACGTTACACTTAAATAGTTGGAGATTGTATTTGTCAGGGAAACAGGAATAAGGAAGGGAGTTCCACAGGCGAGATGTGCGAGACATGAAGCTATTGGAGTAGAAGAGACGTCTACATCTAACAGTTTCAACGGTGAAGGGGTAGGAACGGGATGCCAGCCTAGTAGGACGTTTAAATTCATGAGGCCTAGGAACCAGCGAAAGCAGCTCATCGGAGCAATTACCGTGAAAGTATTTGTAAAAAAGACAGAGCGAGGCAACGTCGCGTCTGTGAGAGAGCGACTGTAGACGAGATGACAGGATCGGGCCAATAACACATTTCATCTTACCTTATCCAGGTTAATGCTAATTATATCTATTAGTTTTAACCCGGGAAAATTGCACGGTTTTTCTATTTGAATTTTTTGACGAATCTTAATTCTTCAGTTAATGACTGAATAAGCTCATGGCACGTTCTACGCATTAAAATATCAGTATAAATATCCCTACCGCATCGTTAAATATTGGAGCTTAAAAACTTTAACAAAATATTGCAATAACAATCAAATTATGAATAGTGGTCGTTATTTTGAGAAGTAAGGGGGTACAAATTATTAAAAAAAATTGAAAATCACAATTTTTTTCCATTTCACTGAAATACTTCTATCTTTCTTTCCTCTCTTTTCACACTGAAACCAAGTAGCGTCTCTGGTAAGTCTTTTTCTATCTTCGCACTCGATCAAAACGGAATAGTCCATTTTTATTGTCAGGGCGTAACGGCTGTGCTAACTAAGGAAGGCAGACAGGAATATAATGTTAATAATCCTTACTGCTAATTCTTTTTTAGGATAGCTCTACAAATGTCTATGAAATTGGCACTTAAAAAATGGTAATATTTATTTTTAGTGGGTACACCTTGGGGTGGGGAGGTTACTGTAATAGATGTCGGTGCGAGAAGTAAGTTAGGCTTGTTCGATTCTGTTTCTTTCACTTCGTGCTCCTGATAATAAACCGTGAAGTTTTCACGGTTTTCCTCTTTGAAATTTCAGATGAATCTTAATTCTTCAGTTATTGATTGAATAAACTCATGCCGAGTTCTACGACAATAAAATAACCTGTAGAAATCACCCTATCGCATCGTTAAATATTTGAGCTTAACAACTTTAACAAAATATTTCAATAACAATAATAAATATGAATGCTGGTCGTTATTTTAAGAAGTAAGGGGGTACAAATTAAACATTATCCATTTCACATAAACAGTCGTTAGACAATTCTATTTTCACTTCTTTCTTTCATTTTCTGAATGAAACCAAGTAGCGTTTTTGATGTTGTTTGTCTTCTCACGTGATCAAAACGGATTAGTCAATTATTCATGACGTATTAGCTGGAGACGTTAAAAACTTCTACCTTTCTTTTTACTGAAACCAAGTAGCTTCTCTAATAAGTCTTTGTACGCGATCAAAACGGATTAGTTTATTTATGAGATATTGGCAGGACGTAACGGTCGTGCGGACTAACGAAGGGAGTGACAAGAACAGTTATAATAGGATAATAAATTTAATAGATAATTCTATCTGTTTATATTTCTGAGGTGAGGTATTGTAACTATTTAGAGGATAGGTTGCTCTAATTCCACATGCCATGCCTTTTTTGGATATCTCTGTTTCAATTAATTCCCTTTAGTAACTCGACTCTTAAAGTTTTTGCTCCATCTGCTGTGGCAAGGTATTGAACTCACAACTCTTTGGGTCTAGTCACTTTTTGGATTACTTAACCAACGCTTTTACCGAGTGGGCCACGTGTCCTTGGAATTAGAATAATCTACCCCAGTGTTCAGTTCGAAATTCCAACTTATATCAACTGAAGAAAGCCGAAGAGTACAACAGCCGAAACGTCGTGAATATGACCATAATGATGAGCACAACAATCCTAATGATTTAAATAGTGTAAATAGTTACAGTACCTGATCTCAGAAATATAGACAGTTCTTGAAGAAGACCGGGGCCTACAACAGCCGAAACGTCGTGAATATTGACATAAAGATGACGACAACAATCTTAATGATGTAAATTGTGTAAATAGTTACAGTACCTGATCTCAGAAATATAGACAGTTCCTGACGAAGACCGGGGCCTACAACAGCCGAAACGTCGTGAATATTGACATAAAGATGAAGACAACAATCCTAATAATGTAAATTGTGTAAATAGTTACAGTACCTGATCTCAGAAATATAGACAATACCTGACGAAGGTCGGAGCCTACAACAGCCGAAACGTCGTGAATATTGACATAAAGATGAAGACAACAATCCTAATGATGTAATTTGTGTAAATTTAGGCACGGTGGAGTAAGGGATAACGGCTCGGATTGAGGAATCGTAGAGCCGAGTTCGAATTCCAGTCGAATCCGTTACGTGCTAACACCCTTGGGAAAGGTGTGAATCCTCTTCTTCTCCCTCCAACTATGGGTAAATAGCAGGACAGACTGGGCTCTATAGCCTTGGATGGCAACTGGTCTAGGAGAAGGTCAACTCTGAATTCAAAACCATTCGGCGTCTGCACCGGCATCCGGCGGCCTCTTGGTTACTCCTGCCTCTGCGTCTGTGGAAATTCTGCGGCAAGTAAGAGCATATTCATCCCTCCACTGGGATAGCACGCGAGGTGTGGGGACCGCGTGTGAAGTTCAAACTCCCTTGTTACTCCGTTTCAGGAGTTCGACGCCGTTGGAATCGGGAATGGCTGTCGCTCGTTTCAGCATTGGCGACGGATCGCCGTGCTTGGTCGGCCTTCGTTCCGGACGCGGTGAATTCCTTGAAAGGAGCCGGCTTAACCGATCCAGGGTGAATGCCGCAACATACATACATATATACAAATTGTGTAAATAGTTACAGTACCTGATCTCAGAAATATAGACGGTTCCTGACGAAGGCCGAGGCGTACAACAGCCGAAACGTCGTGAATATTGACATAAAGATGAAGACAACAATCCTAATAATGTAAATTGTGTAAATAGTTACAGTACCTGATCTCAGAAATATAGACAGTTCCTGAAGAAGGACGGAGCGTAGAACTGCCGAAACGGCGAGAGTATGGCCATGAGACAACCGTCCGAACGATGTAAATAGTGTAAATAGATAATTTTAAAACCGAATTAAGTCTTATTACTATAAACATTATATTTTAGTGGATGCACGTTTAGTAGACTGTACTGTTTTTTAAACGATGGCGCTGTTAATTTTAAACAGTGTAATAAGTATTCAAAATTACATAAAGTGTTCCCCTCATCAGTGATCGAACCTGCATTTTCCTATATACTTGTATAACCACCTTTAATCTGCGATTGCTTTAAACCGCTCAGGTATTATAGACCTCACAGGAAAGTAAGGTTCAAATACCAATGCATATCCATCTTTGACACAGATTTCTTTAAAAATAGATTTTGATTGCATTGTCTAGTAGAAGACATTTACAGTGTAAAGGGAAAAGATCTCGACTTTAACCCGTGTATCTAATCAGACATAACATACCGGGTATAACAGCAAAATTGTCCCAAATCGTGGAGCACCTTAATTATCCACTCCACAAAATGTTTAATATCTAAAAAAACACTAAACTAATTAACTTCCTATTTACCAGGTTTTCAAATAAAAAATGTTTAGCCATCTAGAGACCATGAGCAATGGTGAGAGGAAAAAGATCATTCAGACCTTCAGTGATGGTACCAACATTCATACTCTGGATTCCATCTTCAAATCCATTCAAGAACCATCAAGAGAACGGTGAATAGGTTTAAAAGGGGGTTAGTAGTAGAGAGGAAAAGTGGAACAGGAAATCACAACAAGAAGAGGGATCATCATTTCAACTTGGAGCTAAAGAGATCAATTAGAAAAGATCCAACTGAATTCATAAGACTTTTGGTACACGAGAGAGGAGTTTCAGCTATGACAGTCCAACGAGCAATGGAAAAAGACTTGAAAAGGAAAAGGTTCGTGAAATCTGTGATGAACCTTGGCAGGCTCGGGCAAAAATTCCCTATAGACCACGTAAAAACGGAGTCAGTTTCCTGAGACGAGACTCTGCCCTTCGGCAGAGCTTCGACTGAGGAAAACCCTCTGACATGTGCCAGGTAAGTATCCATGGCCTATTGGATAAAGACGTTGGTTAGATCCAGTGACTAGACCCAAAGAGTTGTGAGTTCAATACAGATCCGCAGCAGTGGTGGTCTAAGGTTCGGTTCGAAATTTCAAACATATAAGAAGGCAGGAGCGTGTTGCGGCCGAAACATTGTGAATGTAGATGAGGATAACAGTCTGAACAAAGTAAATAATTTAGCATTTATATATATGAGAGACTTAATTTATCAGTAACGCATTTCTTTATCTAAATACTTTAAAACATAATTTTAAATGGATTATTTATTTTGACTAATAATTAAGAAGGGAATTACTGTCTATTTAAACAGTTCGAATTCAATAAAACAAGTTTATTGAAAAACGTTATTCGGTTTTGTTTTTATTTTTATTGCATTTTTTTCAAATTTTGAATAAACCGCCGTGACTTCGGATTTATATTTTAAATATAGCGTTGCAAACGTTGTTAGCTATTTCCAGGATGTGTCTAATAAAACTTTTATCTACGATAACGACATTTAAGGACCGAGACGGGTGAAAGTAACTGAACAAAAACTATAAATTTTTGACAGATTATCCACAATTTTATTCTGACTCTGTCACAACATATTAGAAAACTAGAAAAATACAATAAAATATTAAACGGGTAGACCATGCCGGTTGAATTTAAAACACACACACACACACACACACACACACACACACACACACACACACACACACACACACACACACACACACACACACACACACACACACACACACACATCTATATAAAATTATCATTGATAATGGCTAAACGAATAGCCGAAAGCGTTCGAGTATTGCAGAACATACAGACAATTTCTACATAATTTATGATTGGAAAAGGAAGAAATTAAAAGAAAGTAAGGGAAAAAAACTCAACCACAATATGTTGTCAGTCGGTTTTAACAAAACTTGAATAAAAGAGGGATTGCTCCACAAATATATATATATATATATATATATATATATATATATATATATATATATATATATATATATATAATGAAATGGAGAAAGTCCGACAATTATTTAAAGACATTTTTATGTTTAACATTCTTTTTATTGATACAAGTATTTAAGTAAATGCTCTGTTTATAATAAACAGTATTATCTATTTTACTTGTTCGTATCTATCTATCTACCTCAATCTGTTCATTATCTATCTATCTATCTATCTATCTATATATATATATATATATATATATATATATATATATATATATATATATATATATATATATATATCTATTTGTATAATTCTGTTCATTATCTATCTCAACATGGTTATATCTATCTATATTTCTCAGTTCTTTATATCTATTTATTTCAGTTCTTCATATCTATCTATCTATCTATCTATCTATCTATCTATCTATCTATCTATCTATCTATCTATATGTTCCTTATCTATCTATCTGTTCCTTATCTATCTATCTATCTATCTATATAATTCTGTTCATTATCTATTTCAACATGATTATATCTATCTATATTTCTCAGTTCTTTATATCTATTTATTTCAGTTCTTCATATCTATCTATCTATCTATCTATCTATCTATCTATCTATCTATCTATCTATCTAATTCTGTTCATTATTTATCTCAACATGGTTATATCTATCTATATTTCTCAGTTCTTTATATCTATCTATCAATCTATCTATCTATCAATCTATCTATCTATCTATCTAACAATCTATCTATCTATTACGGCAGATAATTTAATGGAACCTATTAAATTCAAGTGAAGCACATTGATGTTTCAGGTTTTAGATATGTGTAGGTAATTGGGCCATGGGAACGCAGACTCTGCGAATCTTGCAGGAAATAATGAAATGAAGAATTTTCTACGAAAATGTAATGAGGTGTCAAATTGTAGAAATAATTCAGCAAATAGTGACCCAATTATTTTTCTACACGAATTACCTGCTGAAAACGTGCGCAAAATTTTCAGATCACATTATGTCGCAGCACAAATGCCCCCCCCCAACAAAACAAAAAGCGAACAAGAAAATCATATTATTTATTTCTCTTTTTACAAGAAACTTGTCATCGTTTAAGAATTAATTTCATTAGAAAGACCAACAGGAATTCTTTGATGCCATATAATCGGTTGTTCGAGAAACAAGATGGCATTAAAAACAGAAATCTGGAATTAAAATGGATTCTTGTTAAACATGGACTCTCCGTGCACGCAAAATAACACAGCGTCAAAAAGGGCGGTTTTTCCTATGACACCGCTCGTATTTAAACTAAATTTACTATTCGGCAATATTTATTATTTTAAAAAGCGATGATTAGAATTGTGATAAAATTTAAACATGATGAAATTAAATTCTACTTATTTTATCAGATCGTTTATTGACAAGAATAATTTTATTTTTAATTCTAAAAATTAATAAATTAAAACGAATGCAATTGAATATTTATTATTTACCAATTTATAAAGAAATAAATATGAAAATGATCCACTATTCATATATTTATGTAACATTTATTAAATTCTAAAAATATGTGAACTCTAAGGAAATCCTTATTATTTACCATTTTATAAAGTTCCTATCAATTAGCTGATGTTTTGCCAAGTATTCCAATAAATAATATAATAAATAAATAGATTCTAATAAATACTACTTATTATTTTTGTTGTAAATTCTCAAGAAAAAAATGTATAAATTCACTTTCATGTGTTTTGGTTTTATTGCAATTCTAATCATCGCTTTTTAAAACAATAAACATTGTCCAAGATTGAAAGTATTTAAAATAAGAACAGAGTCAATAAAAAAAAAAACTCTTTTTGAAAATTGTTTTTTTTTTTCATTTATGGGCACTAATTATTTAAAGCAAAGTGGGTTGAATTTCATCCAAAAATGTTCCCATTTTGTGTCGTACGCAGACCGATCAAGAATTAAAAGGGGAATTTAAAATGGAAATAAGAAAATTACCACCATTTTTAGTTAAATTTGCAACGATGAGTCAGATGCCCAATTTAATATCTAACCCCTATCGTTAATATTTTTTCTAATACGACTTCGTTACATTTTGAAAGAGGAACATTATGTTGATTTTAATATCTAATTCATACCATAATTAATATATTTACTTGGACGATTTTGTTATATTTCGAACAATAGGCTATATATTTTGTTTAATATTAATTCTATATAATTATTAAAACATTTTCTAATGTGAGTTCGTTACATATTGAACAAGAGACATACACTTAGTTTAATATCTAATCTATATGATTATCAATATTTTTGCTAATACGAGATCATTATTTTTTAAACGATGAGCCATATGCTTTGTTTAATATCTATTCTATATCATTATTACTATTTGTGCTAATACGAGATCATTACATATAGAACAATGAACCAAAGGCCATAATTTTGCATCGAGTCAGTGCGTTTATTAATATTTATGCTAAAATCAGTTCGTTACAAATTGAACGATGATCCATATGTTTTATTTAATATCTATTCTACATCGTTATTAATATTCTTGCGAATACGGGATCGCTATCTGTAGCTTCCCTGACAGTAAAATGATCAAATTTCAAGTTTCAATTATTTGCCCACTCATAATGCTACATTTATTAAAAAATATAATCAGTTTTATATAGAAACTGTTATAAATGACTTCAAACTGTCGCTTATTTTTTCTTATATCTGTTTTTTCTTTTTTTACATATTGCTCTTGTTTTATATCCCGTCATAAAAAACTCCGTGAATAGGTTAGACGCTGTTTGCCGTTGTCTATTTGTAACTAAAACATTTACCCAGTGTATGTTATCGAAACCTATCACTGTCCAACATCTTATATTAAATTGGATTAAGCCTTAAACGGTGGACATCATAAATTAATCTTTCTTCAGACATTCCTGGTTAACGTCAATTATACCCCTTTTTTAAAAAAATCATCTCATCCCATGCAAGGGAGTAGAGTCACTAAAACACATGGGGTTACTTAGTGTAAACGAAAAAAAAAAGACATATTTTTAAGGAGCGAAAACAATAGAAGAGTAACCAAGAAGATATTAGATAAAGATTGATATTGGATTTAAATTTTTGAAGCTCAAAGTTGGCTGGAAAAATCGAGACGGAAGAGTTCCACAAGTGAAAAGTGCGAGAAAAAAGCTGTTAGCATAGAACCTGCAGTTACCTCTATCCATTTTAACTGTACAAAATGTTGGAGTTTTGGGGTACCCTGGTATACTAGTGAGCCAGCCAAAATGAGCTGACTCTTTTTATAGTTCACCAATAGAAGTATTGACCAATCAGAAGGCTCAAAATATTCTATATGATGTATATAAAGGCGGCCATGTTTTTTCTCGAATATGCACAGTCAGCCTTTGATATCGAAGACTGAAGAATTATGGAACAGCTGCCGGTGGTATTGGAGATATAGTCAGATTCAGTAGAGTGTCTGACTCGTGAGTGTTAATCTTTAACGTTGTTTCATTGAACAGATTATGTACTGCGCTGGATTCTATATTCATAGACTATGGTGAACATTGGCAACTCAAAATGCTGAGACCTTACAGCCAATCTAGTACTGCGTTTTAATTCATAAAGTCTAGCTTACTGTTGTGACCAAGTAAATGGTTAAAGAAATAACAAAACAAGTGTTACAGATATATCATATATTAAACAGTAAGTACAACAGAAGAGTATTACACGACTAGTGAGTGTGTGTAGGTTAACCCAGCGTTCAATCTATTCGACTGTTAATATTTAACACCCCCCACGAGGGATGTATGTGGGACAAGGCCGAGTTTACCGTGGGTTCTCTGAGTTCGTAGACTCGGCCAAAAATATTCCCTTAGAACCCGCATAAACCGGTTCAGGGTCTGTCTACCTCCCCGGACGAAACTTTGCTCTTCGGATAACTTCGTCCGGGTTTCTCTCCTCCGACGCAGAGAGTTTGACAGATGAACAGTCTGGTCGACTGTTCCCCCAAGGCCTACTCTCCTACCAATCTTATAGTAGGCGGAAGATTCCCACATAGTCTCTTTAGAGGGAGGACACCACAACACTAACATAGAGGAAAGATCGTTATGAAAGTGTATATAGCTAAAAAGGAATCTGCATTACGGCATGGGGAAAGGGACTGAAGCCGAGATGCCAGGTTAGAACAAATAATATTGGTTACTCTTCGGATTTTACCAAGAATCTATAGATATATAGTAGGATAACCGGACCAAATATGGCAGCAATATTCCAGGTAAGGATAAATGATAGAAAGGATGAAATATGTAAGATAGATTCTGGCAGGAAAAATTGTCTAGCATGGCACAGTGAATCAACTTTTTTAGTTGCAGACCTAGTAATGGATTCAATATAATCTTTCCACTTCAGATCAGCCGAGAATGTAAGCCAGAGTTTGGCGCAACGGGTCACTCTCAGGGAAACTAGTACCAGGCATGCTGATGGGAGAGGTCTTTCAGTGGATAGATAAAAGTTTTGTTTTGGAGGCGTTAAAATTAACAAGCCCTTCTTTGCCCCAGTTAACAACAGACTCTAGGTTAGTTTTGCGATCAGCTGCGATTTTGACCTTATCGAACTGATCATCCTTTCCAGATATGGTTCATTCCTGATTAGAACCTAAATGACTAATTGGCAACTCTAAGATTCATGTGGTTGCTATGTACTAAGATTAATTTAGTAATTTTAGTAAATTGTTTTCTCTTTTTAAGTAGTATTTTTTAAATAAAATTTATGGTCATACTTATTAAGGTGAGAAACTAATATCGTAATTTCCCATGTATAATACGGCTTCATTCATAATATGCACCCCTAAAATTGAGCTGAAGGTGTGGGAAAATGCTTCTACTCATGCATAATACGCACTCCTTGTTTGGTAATCAAATCCTATAAATTGTACCTCTCCAATTTCATTACAGCCAGCGATTCCTACTCTTATTTTAAAAAAATGGTTTTAAACATAGAATAATATTATTCTAATTTAGTTTTATGATAATTCTTATTTTATTTTACATTTATAAGTATTGTTAGGTACATATGATTGTATTTGACATTCTTATGGGGGTCACAATCGCCGAATGTTAGTGTCAAATTGTCGTATGTTTCGGGTGAGTAGTCATTTTGCAACTAAAATCGACCTATGAAACGGCAGTTTTTTTAAAGATATTTTTGTAGCTGCGCATAAAACGTAAAAGAAAAATGCGTATTATATATGAGGAATTCCGATACAGTGAGTGCGCTGCTTTGGAAAAGATCCCTTTTGTGTTGATATAATC
>OZ038498.1:105725026-105747526 GCA_964036315.1 Acanthosepion esculentum | reverse complement strand
AGTCACAATTCAATTGATGCCCGTCTGAAATATATTCAGTGGAAGACATTTATCGTCAGCTAACTCGTCATCATCTCCTAAATGTTTATTAATCGACTTTGTTTCTATTTTATTCGCATTGTTTGTGTCTGCCCGGAAATTAAATCGTGTTATATTTTCTTTGTAAGCTTATCTTTTACTGTTCTTTTCTCAAACGACCCAAAGAAATATCTTTGCTTTAATAATTCGAATATTGACTGAAAAAATGCGATGAAAAAGAGAAGATAAAACGATTGTATTCTTTGAACATCATTAGAAAAATGGACGAAGAAAAGATTAACGACATTAAAAAAAAATGAAAAAATATTTCCGGTTTAATGACAGGGAATTTAAATTTTGGATGTGGGCGTAACGGAGCAATTATTGGAGAAGAAACTGGAGCCTTCCGGTCACATCACGTTGGAGCAGCGTTTCCTGTACGATCACCGAAGTTAAGAAACGTCGAGCACTTAGATGGCTCACCGCTTACGAATACCAGTTTCGGTAAGTTTAAATGTGTGGATGGTGTAATAAATAATGGTTCGAAATTGTTAATCGGAGATCCAAGTTCCAATTCTACTTGGGTCTGTTATATTTATTTGCGGGCAAATATCCTTGGGGAAGATACGAATCTTCTCCACTCTCAGCTGTGGGTTTGTTAGGGGAAGCTAATTTCCTTCCCATATAAAGAACAATAACTCAAAATACAACTGAGTTAATTCCCTTGTCTTTGAAGACTCGGGCGGCACGTCTCAATCGATCGTGGCAACAAGGTGACACGCACATAGAGTTCATTGTTTCAATCCTTGCTGTTCTTAGACAGTGAATTAATAAAAGTTGTTTATTTATGTTAAACTACACTTTTTTTTCATTCGTTTTTGTTCATTCCAGCAGCCTGGGATATAACGGGTTTGTTTAGTTAGCCTTTTGTCACAAAACCATTATCATCTTCCCCAACAGATTCTTATAATGTAAAAATATTTTCTGGTTTTAAATAACCTGCAAAATTGTGCTGAAAGTGCTGGAAAATGCTTCTACTCATGTATAATACGCATCTCTCGTCTGATAAACAAACTCTGTAAATTGTACCTCTCCAATTTCATTACAGCCAGCTTTTCCTACTCTTATTTAAAAAAATGGTTTTAAACATCGAATAATATTATTCTAATTTAGTTTTATGATAATTCTTATTTTATTTTACGGCAATTTTTAAAAGATTTTTTGTAGCTGTGCATAATACGCACCCCTGATATTGTTTATCTTTTGTTTTCTTTTTTTTTTTTTAGAAAATATGCGTATTATACATGGGGAATTACGGTAAATACTGAACCTGGTAACACAGCTTAAGCGATCTATTCAAACAGCATAAAAGGATAACTTTTCACATTTACATTCATTATTACGATTATTTTCTGGATGACGTTCAGATCCGTTTATTTTTGGAGTCTAGATCCGAATAAGAGTATTGACCATTACAAAGAGGTTTGCTCGTATTTACTCGGAAGATAAAACTGAAAACAAATTCAAACAAACAATCCTTCTACATTGAGTTCGCGCAGTTCGTAGAGGTGAAGTAATCCCTTTTAGACACTGTGCGGTGAGTAAATTTTAATGCATTTGAGTTTGTCGATGAATTCAAAAGCTAACGGGACAGGCGACATTTAAAATGTAAACTAACTGCTGACTGGCTGGTAAAAAGTTGGGATGAGCCAATGATTGGTTATGGAACAAAAGGAGAAAAAGAAAAAAGTTCGGACACTAAAAAAAGTCAATGAAGCAATTACCCTAAATTCGAATTCATTGTTGCATAGAATAATCCTGGAAAGCATGTTAAGTGACTATAAACCGGAGATATTTTCAATCAGTGACAAAAATGACATCTTGTTTTGAAAGCCTAAAAACAAGCATCTGTTAGAAAAAAAAAAGTAGACACACGAGGTGACGTAAAACATTAACCGCACTTTAGTTGAGTCAAACTGTCTTCTGCTCATGCGTGCTTATAGTCGGTACTATTGTGGTCACGTGATCGAAGTTTTGAGCTCGATCGCGCCAGTTTTCTGGTCGCTGTTACAGCGCAAACGTGGCCGCTCCGCTAGCAGTGTGCACCAAGGAGAAACAAAGACCAGTGATCCTAATCTGCAGAGCAGATGCTACCTCATCGATGATAACCGCTGGTTCGCTATTACCATCTCTCGAGCTTGCTCAATTTTCTCGTCAGTGGGGGAAGGTTGATAAGAACAGGTAATTATTGTCACTATTTAAAGAGTTTAATTATGGTTTGCAAGCTAAAAACAAAATATTTAATTTCAGCAATCGTAAAAGATTGTTGTACCCCCATGATAGTAAACAGCACAAAAGAAAGAACACATTGTAAAAGATTGAAGACTTCAGCTGGAAACAAATTTCTACCGTTTTTTTTCCAGCTCTTGATTATCAACTATTCCGTAGTCTACAGATTCGTCCTGATTGACGATGACGTGTAGACTAAACTCTATACCAGTGATTCTCAACGTGGGCATGATAAATACAGGGTGTTCCTACAAATAGACATCATTTAAAAAGCGAATGTCTGAGGTACCCTATGAGGTACCCTATGTCCCAACCGAACGAAATTAAATAGGCTTCATATTGAACAATAAAAGATTTATTTATCAAAATTCGATATTCAAAGAGATGGAGATTTTTATAACCGATTTCAGAAAGCTTCACAAACGTTCAATATTCGTATCACCTGTGGCACGACACACGTCAAGTCCAGCTCCTGACAAACACGCTGTAGCATGTCTTGCGTAACATTCCTCAGTAACTTAATAAAAGAGAACAAAGCTTTAGCAGAAACTGTATTATGATCTGTGCGAATCATTGCGAGGTAGTTATTTGTAATGACGTATTCTATATTCATGTACAACATTTTAAATTTAGACATAACGATAATTTATATATAAGTGTTTGTCTATCACTATTCTCAAGAGGAACCAACTTTCGGAAGAATGGTAAGCGTCCCTCTTTCTAAAATGCCGTTGAATGAATGAATCTCACTCATTGGAAAAACACTTAGAATTTATAAATATGAAAAATGGCAAGTTGAAAGTTATTGCACACAAATCTTGAGAAGGGATATCTTAAGACATATTTAGGATAATTTATAACGAGAACACAAATATCCATGCCAAAATGAAACCAATCATTTTGTTTTGTTGTTAAGAATTTCTTTTCAACAAAGTAAGAAAACATAGGCAAGAGAATAAAAGAGGAAAGAGAATAAATGCATTTCTATGGACACTTATCTGGTGTTCTAGGGTCGTTACAGCAGGGGAATAAAGAGTCAACACTTTTACTCTGATAAATTATCCACATTAGGTGCTTCGTGCGATTTCTTGCAAAACAAGTTTGGCTTGTGCAGTCATTGATTCTTGTTTAGTGCAATAAATGACACTTTTTGTTTGATGTTCATCAGTGCAAAATTGTCATTGTGTTTATTGGATTTGTTTCTGTTTCATCTTTTGTCTCAATACTTAAATCTATCTATCTATCTATCTATCTATCTATCTATCTATCTATCTCAGTTTCTTCATCTATCTATCTATCTATCTATCTATCTATCTATCTATCTATCTATCTATCTATCTATCTCAGTCTCTTCATCTATCTATCTTTCTATCTATCCCTCTCAGTCTCTTCATCTATCTATCTATCTATCTATCTATCTATCTATCTATCTATCTATCTATCTCTGTGTCTTCATCTATCTATCTCGGTCTATCTATCTATCTATCTATCTCTGTGTCTTCATCTATCTATCTATCTATCTATCTATCTATCTATCTATCTATCTATCTATCTATCTATCTATCTAACTCAGTCTCTTCATCTATCTATCTATCTATCTATCTATCTATCTATCTATCTATCTATCTATCTATCTATCTATCTCAGTCTCTTCATCTATCTATCTATCTATCTATCTATCTATCTATCTATCTATCTATCTATCTATCTTAGTTTTTACGTTTTTTTCCGGACGATACCGATCTGCTATCCGGTAGACTGATAGTTCGATTGGTAGCCCTTGTAAGAAAAAACTGCTCTATAATTCATATATATATATATATATATATATATATATATATATATATATATATATATATATATATATATATATGTGTGTGTGTGTGTATGTGTGTGTGTGTGTGTGTGTGTGTGTGTTTAGGCAGCAAGTCTTCTTTCATGCACGTTTCTTTAAATATTACAAACAAGATGATTTGATTTAGTTTTTATACAATATCTCATGTGATCTTATAATGTTTTTTTTTTGGTGGGGGTAGATAAATTATATAAAAACTGTCCAATTGTTCTTTTCGAGAGCTTTCGGCTATACATTTATCCATTTTCAAGGTTGCAATATGCTGTTAACAAAAAATAGATTGTTGTTTGTATGCATTTACATAATGTTTTCATTTTCAAAACACGGTCATCATATTGTGGCCATGTTCATAGTTGATATTATTGAGTGTTGTTTTTTTTGTTTTTATTAATAAGACTTCCATTATTTTTAGCCGTTTTTTACATGTAGACGATGCTATTACATTTGTGTCATCAACAAGTATGTTACGAATAGGGTCCAGTAGGTCTAATTTAATTTTGAACATGCTACCACCCCTTGTCTAGATGAGTGCATTTCTCTGTATCCTTGGAAACACTCAATTATGAATCTTTGCCGTGCCTTTAAAACTGTAAATTTACTCCAAAATTCGCATGAGGAGGATTTGGAACTAATGTCTTTAATTTAATAACAAATTTAAATTCGAACGTTTTAGCTTCCATTTTTGAAACATGGTTATTACTGTGTAGCGAATAAACCATATTTTAAATCAGTTAATTTATAATATATATCTATATATATATATGTATATATACATATATATATATATATATATATGAATATATATATATATATATATATATATATATGAATATATATGAATAAAGACAAAACTAATCTTTGCTGACGCGTATCGCCCTTCTGACTTAAACAAATATACTTTTCGTTTTTTCTTCATTCATATTGTCTTTTGCACTTATATCATAAAATATATTAGGACGTTGAATAAGTTCTCGCTGTTTTTCATGAAAAGTATTGTTTTATTTACAAAAATTAGTAAGAAACATGTCACTGAATGTGTTGTCCGTCGCTAGCCACTCCTTTTTCTCATCTTTCTGGCAGCATTTGAATTTCACGTCTTTTGAGGGTAACCCCGAGTCGATCTATTTTTTGGCATCTTCATAGGAATGAAAGTGCTTCTCAGCCACAGGCCATGTGCCATCAATCGGGACGAGTGATAATCGGACGGGGCAATGTCTGGTGAATACGGCGGGTGAGGTAGGACTTCCTATTTAATCATTTCCAAGTAGGTTTTCACCCGTTTTGCAACATGTGGCCTAGCGTTGCCATATTGCAAAATCGCTTTGTCGTATCTCTGATTATATAGCGGGCGTTTTTCTTCAATGCTCGGCTCAAACGCATCAGTTGTAATCGATATCGATCTCCCGTGATGGTTTCGATCGGTTTGGGCAGCTCACAATAAACTACACCCAGCAGATCCCATCAAATGCAGAGCAGAAGTGTCGAAGCATGAATATTCGGCTCTGCCATGTTGATGTATGCCCGGGCTTACCCCACGACCTTCTACGCTTAGGGTTATTGTAATGTATCCACTTTTCATCATCGTCACGATACGATACAAAAAAGAAACCTTTCCTTTTTGGCAGCTGAAGCAGCTGTTCACACGTGACAAGACGCCGTTCGACGTCTCTCGGCTTCAACTTGTACTGCAACCAATGTCCTTACTTCCGAAACATTCCTAATTCTTTAAAACGTTTCGAAACTATTGTGCGATCAACTTTTAATGGTTCTGAAAGTTCACTTTGCACCTGACATGAATCTTCATGAATTAATACTTCCAATTCTTTGTCTTCAAACTTTTTCGGTGTGTCAGAGCGTTATTTATCTTCACCAGAAAATCATGTTTTTTTTCGACAGAGCATGGTCGCCATAAGTTTCAACAAAGATTCTGTGTGCTTCAGCTGCAGATTTCTTTTAAATAACGCTATGAAAAACAAAGTTGTTTACGCTTCGGCGAAATAACATACACTGAATTTCAAGCTTTATTATAATACTTCCTTATGGATGCGTTACTATCTGAAACTACAGGCAGGCATTTCTGGGAACTCCATCTGTCAGAAAACAAGGAGAACGTATTTAAAATCCTAATAGTTTTCAGGTATGCGATATTTATGACTTGAAGTGCACAATATCAGGGATAGTGGAAATATAAATTGGACTCTGAAGTCAAAATCGACAGTCTGCTTCATTTTTATACGCAATCATCAGGTCATGATTATATATATATATATATATATATATATTACACTAACATAGGAAAAAACATTACATGGTAACTGGCAGTTACATATAAGCGATTATCGGACACTCCTTTGTCTCTGGATTACATTTCATATATATATATATATATATATATATATGTGTGTGTGTGTGTGTGTGTGTGTGTGTGTGTTTGTGTGTGTGTGTGTGCGTGTGTGTGTATTTGTATGCATATATTTGTAAATAATGCAGATATAAATTAAGAGTCTATGTAAAGAGAATATTATATATCTCTTAATACATACATACACACACATACATGCACACATACATGCACACACACACACATACATATATATATATATATATATATATATATATATATATATATATATATATATATATATACAAGTATAGGATTGGAGTATTGGAGTAGACGGAATAAATTCCAATAACCAAAAATACTATTCTCAGTATCGAGTAGAGCAAATATAGATCTCTTGATAAGACAATAGAAGTTTTGAAACAAAACGGCTATTTTTTAAGTGAAGTTATAACATGTTTATGGTATAATATTTTAATATATATATATATATATATATATATATATATATATATATATATATATATATATATATATATACAATCGTGTACTTTTAACATTGGCATATTTATTGGGAAAGTTTGTTCTATATCTATATAGCCTTTGTAGATATACACTGTGGACACATGAATCAACCTTGCATGGTGACAGTTTTACACATTAATCGTTCTTACACTACAACCACGTCACGACTCCAAAGAGTAAACAACCTATAACCTATTGCCTAAAAGTACTAACCATTTTTCTAAGCAAATAACAAATTTTTGAACTTAAGAACATATACCAAAAATCTGAAATAAAGAAAGTTAAATTAAAATATTTAAAATAAAAGTAAATAAATAATATTATAAATACAATAAAAAATTTTAAATGCCATGGCCACAAATAGCCTAAAAATTATAACTAAAGAAAAAAGGTAAGAAATGAAAATCATTTTACTCTTTTCTCCAGTCGCCATAATCCGCCAGTGGCTTTTATATATAGCCTACAGGAATACGGAAGATGTGTAACAATTAGTCTGATGAAGGTTTAGGTGATGAAACATAAAGTATTGATTCCTGTGTCCACAGTTTTCATAACTTTCGAATGCGCATAGATCATTTTATTCCGAAGTTTTTACGAGGAAAACATTGTCCCATGTTTTTCTAGATAATTATTTTTTCAGCTTACGTTGGTTGCTATTTGTTAACGTAGTTGTGTGTGTGTGTATATATATATATATATATATATATATATATATATATATATATATATATATATATATATATATATGAACACATAAACTTAAGTGAATATTGATTGAACCAGTCCTACTCTATGGATCAGAAACTTTGACATTATCTGCTCATCTTGAAAGATGACTGGATGGAACATATACAGATCTACTTAGAAAAATCCAGAACATCAATTGGAGATCTCATACAACTCTTAATACAATTTACGGAGAACTCATACCAATCTCTCTCTTAAGCCAAGACAAATAAAATAACAGTTTGCCGGCCACTGCCAGCGAGCGGACATAAATACATACTTAAATATTTGTATTTTTTTTTTCAACTGTTTCACCCCAAGCAAGGCGGGAAGCCACTAGCACGCAAAGGGGTTACAGAAAATTTGGAGCGAGAGCAGATAGGAGTGATAGAGGAAAAGATGAGGAGAAGGATAGTGGATAGATCAAGGCAACTGGAGATGTCGATTGACATTACATTTGAATAGTTGGAGATTATAGCTATCAGGGAAACAGGAAGAGAAGAGGGATTTCCACAGGCGAGAAGTGCGAGACATGAAGCTATTGGAGTAGAAGAGACGGCTACATTTAACAGTTTCGACAGTGAAAGGGCGAGAGCGAGATGCCAGCCTCGTAGGACGCTGGAATTGATGAAGTCTGGGAACTAGCGAAAGCAGCTCATCGGAGCAATTACCGTGAAAGTATTTGTAAAAAAGACAGAGGGAGGCAACGGCACGTCTGTGAGAGTGCAGCTGCAGACGAGATGCCAGATCAGGGCCAATTACATTGCATATCCGTCTCTGGATCTTATCAAGAACCCCGAGGCAAACAGAAGGGGCTCCAGACCATATATGGCAGCAATACTCCATGCAAGGGCGAATGGTTGATTTGTAGATTTGAAGGATCGATTCCGGGGAGAAAAATTTCCTGGCGCGGCACAGGGAGCCAACTTTCCTTGCGGTGGACGAAGCAATTGACTCAATGTATTTGTTCCATCTCAGGTCAGCAGACAATGTGAGACCGAGCAGCCGCAGAGAGAACCTCTCGAGAAGTTGGGCTTCTAATGGTGGGGGGGGCAGGGAAGGATTTCTGTGGTGATTAATAGAGAGCAGTTATGTTTTTGAGGCTTTAAGGTTAACCAGCCAATTCCTGTCCCAGTTCCCAACCGATTGGAGGTGCTTTTCGAGACGAACGGCCAAGTTAGTTTTGTCAGCGACACGAGATTTGTTTTTGAGGCAGGAGTAAATAGTAGTGTCGTCCGCGTAGATGCCTACTTGAGTATCTATAAAAATAAAGTATAAACAGAAAATATATTCAAATAATTGTCGGACTTGGTGCATTTCATAATACGGAAGATGTGTAACAATTAGTCTGATGAAGGTTTAGGTGATGAAACAAAGTATTGATTCCTGTGTCCACAGTTTTCATAACTTTCGAATGCGCATCGATCATTTTATTCCGAATTGTTTACAAGAAAAATATTTTACCATGTTTCTCTAGATAATTATTTTTTCAGCTTACGTTGGCTGCTATTTGTAAACGTTGTTGTGCATATATATATATATATATATATATATATATGTAAATATATATAATATATATATAATATGTATATATATATATATATATATATATGTAAATATATATAATATATATATATAATATGTATATATATATATATATATATATATATATATATATATATGTAAATGATGAACACATAAACTTAAGTGAATATTGATTGAACCAGTCCCTACTGCATGGATAATTTCTTTACGTTAAGATACGCCTACAGCAGATATGAACGTTCGACTGAAATCATGGGAAATTTCACCATTCTTGACACATCTCTAATTACAATGTGGGAATATCTAATAACAGATGTGAGGGAAACTAGAAAGAAAAATAATCTGAATGAAATAAGTTACATTAAATACATAAAACATGTGGAATGGTCCACGCCTGCCAGTCACCCCTGCGCGAGGAAATGTACTCTTCCTTGTTGTAATTATCGTGACAATCAAACACACATATGTAAAAATCGTATGACAAGCTGTCATTGGTCAATCTACTCAAAACTAGCTCGTTGATTGGTCTGTTCCGACCAATCAGATTGCCTGCACGCGACAAATCTGTTTTCGCGCTCAATACGTTCTGAGCCAGTCACATGTTACGCCATCTTATATAAACAAGACACGAGTGGTTCTCGCTCTCTCTTTTCGGCATTCTTGCGTCTCATCTCTTGCTGTCAAAATGTAACATTCAAGAACCCCCGTCTTGACCAATGCAGTCAGACGTTAAAGAACTTTACAACATTTACGCAAGTAAATTTCTGGACATCTTACCAACTTGGACACAAATTATGTGAGAGTCACAGATGCAGGTGTGGAGCCTCCATCGATGAGTTTGGTTTGCATCCTCTATCCTGTCGTCGTAGTGTCGGCCGCTTTCCACGGTATGCAGCAATTAACGACATCATCAAAAGAGGTTTGGGTGCAGCAGGGTTCCCTTCCCAAATCGAACCCGTAGGCCTCGACCATAGTGATGGAAAACGTCCGGATGGCATTACCATTTTCCCTTTTAAAATAGGGATGTCGTTGATTTGGAATGCGACCTGTGACCAGGTCCGCGGTTGAGCCTGGGTCCGTCGCCCGAGACGCAGAGATTAAAAAATAGTTAAATATTCTTCTCTTGCTGATAGATTCTTTTTTTACTCCTGTGGCAGTGGAGACTTCAGGGGTTATTGGCCCTCGTTCGATGGCGTTCCTTAGGAGGATTGGCGGGATTGCGTCTCGATTAAGGAACGAGCCTGGCGATGGTTCGAGGTAATGCTTTCTCCATCATTGCGACTGGCAGAGAATATAAACAAATTGTTTATAGTTACTTTGTTCTGGAATTGTCCTCAATGGTCGACTGAACTTGCTTTGTTTCAATGACTTTTATTTTGTTATTATTAGTTACTTTGTTCAATAAATGATTTCTTTTTGAGAACTTTGAAAAAAAATCTTACCAACTTGTCCAACAGACAATTCCTAACATTCAACAAGAACTCTATCTTTTAAACTACAGTATAATAATTAATTCAACCTTTACGAGCTCAGGTACAAATATTTCCAACTCTAAGAGACATAACCCTATCAAACCTTCAGCTTATATGCATGTACACCAAAACACTTAAAAAATACAATTGTTATGCTTTGAATCATTATTTTTGTCTTGTATTAATTGTTGTGGATGGAAGTTTATTGAACACACCCAATTTTAAGCCTTCTGACCAATCAAACCTTCTGATACATCTTCAACACTTCCACATCCTCAACAAACACATGGAAAAAATGAAAAATAATTTCAAATTAAATATTCCTAGCAACTCTCGTTTCATTTCTTTTGTCTAATAGATTTTTTGCGGGCGTAACTTCTATAATTTAGAGTTTTCCCTTCATGGAGAGTTTGCAATTTAACTACTTTTAAAAAAAATTAAATACAAATCTAATAATAAGCTTTTCCATCTATTTTATATATATATATATATATATATATATATATATATATATATATATATATATATATATATATATATATATATATCTTTTTATCTATTTTAACAAATCTTTTTCTTCTTACATTTTTCTTATTTGAAATATAGTTAAAAGTCTTTTCCAGTTCGATCTGGATTCTTTCCACTCTGGTTTTCTTGTCATTTTCGCCTTATATAATATATTTTCTTCTCTGCAATTTCCCTGCAGTGGAAATTAGTTTTTTTATTTTTAAAGTTACAGTTAAAGTTTTTTGCTGCCATTTTTTAAATTTCTTTTCATGTATTTTTACTAATTATGATTTTAAAAGTAAAAAAGGAATATATATATATATATATATATATATATATATATATATATATATATATATATATATATGTATAATTTATTCGAAAATTATAACATAAATATGCTATAAAATCACTACAAAAATAGCTATTTTGTTTCAACACTTCTGGTGTCTTATCAAGTGATGATGTTGAATGTAGAATAAATGGTTTTAAAAGGTTTTAAAAGCACCTTTTAAAACCCTTTAATATACAGTCAACATCATCACTTAATAAGACACCAGAAGTGTTGAAACAAAATGGCTATTTTTGTAGTGATTTTATAACATATTTCTGGTATAATTTTCGAATAAATAATTATATTTGCTCTACTCTGTATTGAGCACTCTTTTAAGAATAGTATTTTTTTTGGTTATTGGAATTTATTCCGTATTGTAGTTTAAAAAGAAGTAAAATCGACTTTGCTAACCGAACAATCCTCTGTGGCCAAATCGGTTAAAGACACGTTAGGAGTGTTGAAATGAAACTAAAGTGTATACATTTCTGTCTGGGATTCTTAACATCCCTTTCAACATAATTTCAATGAAAATACAAATTAAATAGCATATATATCTTTTATTTTTATTTTTATATTTTTATATTTTTTCTCCTTGGTAATTCTACAATTTAAAACTTAATAGAGATTTGATTTAGATTTCTAAATAGGTAATTTTAATTTTTTACTTTTAATTTTAATTTCAAATTTTATAAATCTTTTAATATCTATGATAACCTTGCTTAGTTGTCAAATTTTTCGAATCACCCTATACTTGTATTTTGATTGGTCACTCTAGCTTATGTAACAGCGTTTACTCCTAGCTAAGGATCGTTGATTAATTTGAAACTTTTAAAACCATTTATTCTGTATTCTGCATCGTCACTTGATAAGACACTAGAAGTGTTGAAACAAAATGGCTATTTTTGTCGTGATTTTATAACATATTTATGTTGTAATATTCAAATAAATAATTATATATATATATATATATATTTGGTGGGATTGATGTCAGTTTATGACCCTGGGTTTCACGCTATTTGATTTTTTTTTTTAATATTGAATATTGGATTTATGTAGATTGCGTGTATTACGTGTTAAGTGTTATTAATGTGTTAAGGGAGTCGGGGGGAATCGTCGTCGTGATGTCACTCATGCAAACGCAAACATACATTCACGCACGTTCACCCATTGAGCTACGCAGACACACATACACTCGTGCTAGACCAACGGAGCTCATACAAACATAAACATATGTGGATAGTATGGGACTTGACATATGTATGTATATGTGTGCTGTTGTCTGCATATATACGCATTTGATTGTTGACTTTCAAAGATACGTATATACGTGCGCGCGAGGAAATATTCAACGAAAGAATAGAAAAATGGTCTGATTTTTGACATGTATACATTCACGAGAAATATTCGCTACACATCGCATCTTTGAATTTCAACATCTTTGGCAGCGAGTGCTGATGAGTGTCTGCGTACCTCAACGGGTGGACGGACATGCATCTATGTTTGCGTTAGCATGACTGACATAACGACGACTATTCCATAAAAATAACCAAAATAAATAAAAATAATAAATAAATAGTAGTCGTGGCTCTTGGGGCACAGGTTCCGAGGTTATTCGGAGACTCTGGATAACTCTGTATACTTGGATGGGTATCTGTGAACGGAACTGAGTGAGTAGCGGCGCTCCCGTGGTACAGTTGGTATGACGTTTTGCGTTGTATCGAAGCGATCCGGGTTCGATTCTCGAAGTGGATGCGCACTGCTGATGAGTCCCAGATAGGACGAAACGGCCGTCCAGTACTTTCTGCATTCTGTTGAGGATTCCAAGCTCGACGAATTACTATAATATATATATATATATATATATATATATATATATATATATGTGTGTGTGTGTGTGTGTGTGTGTGTTTTTCGGCAGTAAATTCTTTTGTAGGCATGCCTGATTAAATAAATTACTGACATTATATCTGCTTATTTTTAACATAATCCGTTCATAGTCACGAAGAAATATAGTCTTTAGATGTGCTATATTTATGGGATAAAGTGCTCAATATCAGAGATAGAACGTGTGTAAATATAAAAGTGAACATAGAAGTCAACACTTAGAGGCGACTGTCTGTTTCATGCTAGATGCAATAGTCAGGTCATATATATATATATAGAGAGAGAGAGAGATAAAGAAAAAGTGAGAGAGAGCGTGAGAGAAAATTTGCTGTTAATATATGATAAATACTTCGCTAATCAGCAAAGAAATATAATTTAGCTAATTATGAAGATTGAAATAATTAAACTTAATTGGTGAGTGAGAGTGAAATCATCGGACGGACTTCAATGTCGCAATAATGAACTCTTTGATGAGAGTTTGTCGAGGAATTTAAATAAAGTTTTTCATATTGGATTTCGTTTCCATTGAAAGTTCTCTTATTCAATTCTTTAATGCCATTCTATCAAGAATTTTTTTAACACCGAAAGAACTGTTATAATTATTTGGTCTCGTCGTATTTTATAATTCCATAAATCCAATTCACTGACTAGTCAGTTGTACATGTGCCGCATGAGTTGAAGGATTTCTCATCATATCAACTCTTGTTTTCGACAATATTGAAAGAGGAAACTGCAATGTTACCGGTCCTGACCTGGTATCTCGGCTTCAGTCATTTTACACCGACGAAACATGGCTCCGGTGTGTGCCTTTTCTATAAATATCTTCACGGCAATTCTTCTGATGAACTGTCCACATTTGTAATATGGGTAATCGAAATAAAATCGATGAATAAAATATTAATAACGACTAATAAAAAAAGAAAATAAATACATTTCACACGATGCTTCCCCAACTTGGTTTCCTCAAACATCGTCAGGTGGCGCTGTTGAAGCTTAGAAAAAGGTATCGTCCTGGGTAAGACGTTAAACTACATCCGCGTTCTGGGTAAGACGATAAGCTACATCCAGCAGCAAGGCCTCTGATCCGGAACTTTTGAGGAGTGTGGTTAGCACCTGTTAAGGTGCTACAACCCTATGAGTTGAGTTGAAGGATTTCTCAACATATCAACCCCTGTTGTGTTATTCAATGTCCAAATCCGTTTTTGTTATACTTTAGTCTAAATGCAAATATTGAGTTTAGACGCGAGTTTATAAAGGATTGGTAGGGTTTATACGTGAGTATATAGACTAATATTGATCGAGTTTTGATTTGACTCCATATACAAATATTGCGTCCTGGGTAAGACGGTAAACTACATCCGCGTCCTGGGTAAGACGATAAACTACATCAAAGGCCTCTGATCCGAAGTTTTTGAGGAGTGTGGAACCACCTCTTAATTGCTGGTGCTCTCAGGTCCACCCTGACCCAGGGTGGTAGCACTTGTTAGGGTCCCAGCCATGGGCAAATAGTTAACTATCACCAACAATACTTTTTTGAAAAACAAATATTACCAGAAATATAATTTTGAAGGAAATATATTAACAGAAACAGATTTTTGACAAAAAACAATATTACAGCATTAAAAAATGTTGTCGGCACTAAATAACCCATTGAGGTTGATATGCCGTAAAACAAAATAAACCAAACCAATCTAAACCAAAGAATACATATTCTATTCATACGAATCTATCCTAAAAATGTTGTCGGCATTAAATAACCCATTGAGGTTGATATGCCGTAAAACAAAATAAATCAAACCAATCTAAACCAAAGAATACATATTCTATTCATACGAATCTATCCTAAAAATGTTGTCGGCATTAAATAACCCATTGAGGTTGATATGCCGTAAAACAAAATAAACCAAAGCAATCTAAACCAAAGAATACATATTCTATTCATACGAATCTATCCTAAAAAAGTTGTCGGCATTAAATAACCCATTGAGGTTGATATGCCGTAAAACAAAATAAACCAAAGCAATCTAAACCAAAGAATACATATTCTATTCATACGAATCTATCCTAAAAATGTTGTCGGCATTAAATAACCCATTGAGGTTGATATGCCGTAAAACAAAATAAACCAAACCAATCTAAACCAAAGAATACATATTCTATTCATACGAATCTATCCTAAAAATGTTGTCGGCATTAAATAACCCATTGAGGTTGATATGCCGTAAAACAAAATAAACCAAACCAATCTAAACCAAAGAATACATATTCTATTCATATGAATCTATCCTAAAAATGTTGTCAGCATTAAATAACCCAATGAGATTGATATGCCGTAAAACAAAATAAACCAAATCAATCTAAATCAAAGAATACATATTCTATTCATACGAATCTATCCTAAAAATGTTGTCGGCATTAAATAACCCATTGAGGTTGATATGCCGTAAAACAAAATAAACCAAACCAATCTAAACCAAAGAATACATATTCTATTCATATGAATCTATCCTAAAAATGTTGTCGGCATTAAATAACCCATTGATGTTGATATGCCGTAAAACAAAATAAACCAAACCAAACTAAACCAAACAGATATTGGCCGGGTTTAGACTTATAAGCAAACATTTGCCGAGTCTATATTTGAGTAGTGATGATTGGACCTGATTCTATAGGAAAACATTAGTCTGTGTTTTGCTTGATTTCGTTTGGTTTAATAGTATAAATATTGATTTGTTTTATACTTGAGTCTATAGGAAGAATATTGGTCTGTTTATACTTGAGGCTATAGGTAAAATATTGAACCTTTTTATACATGAGTCAATAGGTAAATTATTGATCTATTTTGTACTCGAATCTATACATAAAGATATTTATCTGTTTTATACTTGAGTCTATAGGTAAAATATAGTTTTATACTTAAACCATTGGGTAAAATATTGTTGGGTTTTATACTTGAGTCTATAGGAAGAATATTGGTCTGTTTTATAGTTAAAGCTATAGGTAAAATATTGAACTGTTTTATACATGAGTCAATAGGTATATTATTGATCCATTTTGTACTCGAGTCTATACATAAATATATTGATCGGTTTTTTACTTGAGTCTATAGGCCAAACATGTATCTGTATTATGCTTGTGTCTGCCATTATTCACCGAATATTTGTCTCTATTAAGGAGTGGCATATTCTAACCCCTACTAACAGTGTTATTTATTGTACAATATTTTTATATATAAGAAGGCATTTTACATTTTTCAGACTGGTGATGCAACATAATCTCTTTCCTTGCCAGAGTACTTAATTAAATATTATACAATGAAAAAAAAAACGGATAAAAGTTCAGCTGTATCAACCTACCTACTGATCGATTCAGTATCTAACATGAACACCAAATGCATGAGCACGATTATTGCCTGCCTGTCTGCCGTGAAGTAACGATCTGCATTTTCATTTTGCATTTCGTTGCTTGTGAGTTTCGACCATGTTGGTAGTTATTTTTGAAGCCTAATTCTAGTTATGCATGCATATATCTCTACGCACACGCGTTCATAGGTAAATACGCGCCCTCTGCATCTTCATGCATATTTTAAATATAGCTGAATAAAGACAATCCTCACGCTGGTTATTAGGGATTTGAATGAGGCTAATGATTCAGGGAGAAGAATTTCGTTTGCATGAACATAATGTGGCTAAAAGGTAACGATCGCCGGTGGGGAAAGAGATAACGGCGTGCTGAGACCAAATCTTTATAGGATATTTTTCCTTCTGAGATCAGTGCACTTTCAATGGATTTTCTTCTAAGTAAATTATTTTCTCTTTTAATTAAACTGAAGATATCTTAGATTGGAATTGCAGTTATATATGATATCACACTACTCTATGGTCAACCATAGACCGGGGCTCATATAAAATATATTTGATCATCCCCCAAAATAGTACAATGCAGTAGACGAACTAACAGATAAAAATTTTATAAAAGATTTACTCAGTGTGAGCTATATTTTAAACCTAGAAGTACAAAACAAAAGTTTATATATATATATATATATATATATATATATATATATATATATATATATATATATATATATATATATATATATCTGGGTGTGTGTGTGTGTGTGTGTAGAAATATAGTCTTAAGATGTGTTATATTTATGGGATAAAGTGCTCAATATCAGAGATAGAGCGTGTGTAAATATAAAAGTGAACATAGAAGTCAACACTTTTTTTTAATATACTACGTTACTTAAAAATCGAAAACCAAAAAGAGAAAATATACAGTGTAACAAATAAATAACAAGTAAAATAAATTAATCTAAATACATCCAAATATATAAATAAACTCACAATCGATACCGATAAACTAGCCGTTTAGAAAAAACAAATAACGATAATCAATTCAAATAAATACATGAGGTAATAAACAAATTAAAAACTGTTCCCGCCAAAATAATAGTTAGAACAAACCAGAACAATCAACCCCAAAATTGAACAAATAGCTTTAATTATCTTCCCAAACAAAAACCAAAACTATTAAATAAGTTATATAAACAAATTTTTACTACGTTAATAAAAACACCGATCAAAATAAAAATAAATAAAAACAAGCAAAATAATTTAACCCAAAAAAATAAATAAACAAATAAACGACTTCCGGTAATATAACCACCAAAATAGACTACCCAAAATGCACCACTGACCCGTATATATAAATAGCCAAGAAAAATAACAGCACTCGTGGCCTGACGATTGCATCTAGCATGAAACAGACTGTCCCCTCTAAGTGTTGACTTCTATGTTCACTTTTATATTTCTCTCTCTCTCTCTCTCTCTCTCTCTATATATATATATATATATATATATATATATATATATATATATATATATATATATATATAAAGTTCAGTGTATATGTGTGTGTGTGTGTGTGTGTGTGTGTGTGTGTGTGTGTGTGTGTGTTCAAGCAACCCCTCCACTCCCACTGGTCTAAATTCAATGATTCATAGCTCATTCAAAAGCCATAGAAGAGTTAGGCTCAGGGAACGATTTTCGTTGAGTTCAGATTCAAGGTTACCAGGTTATTCGAAGTTACAAAAGTATATATTAATATATTAAACTAGCCTTTATCGCTGCTTTCACGTTTAAAGGGGAGTAACTCTTATTTTCCTTTTGTGTCCAAAATTGCTGTGCATTTCTTATTATAAACTAGCTTAAAAGCCGCTCTATTGGGCAGCATTTAAGCTAGCTCCTGTGGAGGACTCTTGGTTTGGCCATCATCAAAATATGTAAGGAGGAGTAGATGTGATAGGCAACAATAAACTACAGAAGAACTTAGAATTGATCGCTACATTTAAGTATTGCATTAATATTTAAGCTTACCTTGTAAAAGTTCAACTATAATTCTTCTGCTGCCACTTAATCGCATAGTAATTCAATCTAATCTCTATCTATAAAAGGCAGGATGTGTATGTGTGTAACGAATGCTCGGCCGCAATTTTCGACGGATTTGCACCAAAATTTACATGCACATGCTCCAAGTTAGTGGAAAGGCCAAGACCGACTTTGCATTTCTCAAATCCCATCGATAGTAGAAATAATCGATTTTTCATGTTTCTACAGCAGTTTTCATGTAGTTTGCGGCCATTTTCTACAGGCCAGAATGAGAGCCTATCGCTGGCTGCCACGAATAGGCAGGAAGATTCTATTGGCCAGCGTGAGAGCCAACAGCTGACTGACACAAATGTTAACTAGCATATCTAGCATGCAAAAAAATCGATAGCTGCATTCATCACAAGTGGGAAAAATTTAAATCTGCATGGCACTTTACTCCAATTGGCTCATTCGCTTGCTTAAACTCAACGTTGATTCTGATTCCGCAGAACTGGGTTGGGTGTGAAAATAAATTTGTTGTTAAGATTCTTTTTTCATTCGGTTTTTCCAGTTACGAGTCCTTTTTTAAAGCTGATCGTTTTGTATTCATTTTGTTTAGTTTTTTTTTCGTAACAGATTTAATGTTTAATATAGAGCTTAGAAAAAAATCGCAGTGTGAGATAGGGAAGAAGTAAGGCATGTAGCAACATCAGCACGGCAAAGGGCACTCCTTTAAAGGCAAGGAAGGGCAAAAATATTTTAAGTCAAGTGATAGCGATTGCTGCATGAGTCGTACGATTTTTGAATCATGCTGCTAGCATATATACATGTATGTATGTACAATTTCAAATATAACTAAAAGTACCGCTATAAAAGACCTATGAATGAAAGACAAAAGGAAAACTTATTTTAGCCGTCGCGTTTCGTCTTCTGATGCATTTTAGCAAAAGGCAAATATGAGGATTTTAATTTGCAACAAGTATTTCTAAACAAAAGTAAAAGGGTTAGTTTTATAAAATTTTAAAATTTAAGAAACTCTAATAAATATTCGTGAGGCTAATTGAAAAGTCAAGGTAAATTATGGGAGATGCTAAGTGACATAATTTAATGTCTAATAAAACGAAAGTGAGTAAATGATGTTGCTGAAATTTTTATATAATTAATATTCATATTATTTTAGTTTGGGATTAATTAATTAATTCATGCCACATTGACTGAAAAAAACTCCTACAACAAAAAAATTCTGAAATTACCATATTAGTAAAAAGACGCACTCTCTTAAATTTTCAAAAAATTCAACCTTAGCGTTGCAACTGCACGCCCCCAAAGTTTTTATCCGTTAACAATAACACATTTCTAACAAAAACATATTTCGATTCGCATTTAATATTTCGTGCCTGCTATCACCTGGATCTACTAAAAAAAAAAAAAATTTCAATGCTGAGGATGGCTGAATGTACAGCCGAAAGTACTAGCAGAATAAAAAAAGACCTTATACTACTTGAAGTTATTAAAAACAAGGATTATAACATTCATCGAGTGATTCATAGGTTAATGCACCTTTAATAAATTTGTTTGTGAGGATGTTTTTCGCCATTTATATCATTAACTTTACGAATCTACTTTTTCTATAAATGATTGATGTAATATATATATATATATATATATATATATATATATATATATATATATTAGAGGAAAGAAAAAATCAATTACTCTCTTTTGTTTATTAGAAATTTTGAAAGACAGACATCATTCTTTACTTCTGTTAATAAAAACCGTGTTGTAATAAAATAAAATGCTTACATTTGCCTTGATAAAGTCCATCAGGAGACGAAGCAAGTCAGCTAAGATAAATTTTCCTTTTGTTTTTATTCATATATATATATATATATATATATATATAGGTTATATGTATCTATATATATATATAGTGTAACCCGGATATAAGAGACCCGGGTATAAGAGAGACCCGGATTTAAGAGAAACCCGGATATAAGAGAGATTTTCTCTGGTCCAAAATTAGAGCCATACTTACCTAAACAAAATAGACCAAACCTGGATATAAGAGAAACCCGGATATAAGATACTTCGTCTCCGGTCCCGACAACTCTCTTATATTCGGGTTACACTTATATATATATATATATATATATATATATATATATATATATATATATATATATATATATATATATATATCGTGAACTCTGTCGTCGTTGATCGACGCGGGCTGTTAACTCCGCGCCAACTGGGGACCCTTTTACTACGTATGAGGGTAAGGCAACTCAGTTCCTAGGAACCGACACGCAGACAACGGTCAGATATGACTTGATTATAATGGTGAATTTTTTTTTGTGAAGAACGAACTACATCTTTTTGAAGAGCCGTATACAGAGACTTAGGAGGCACAGTGGTGTAATGGATAGCGGCTCGGATTGAGGAGTCGGATAGCCGAGTTCGAAGTCAAGTCGAATCCATTACACTCACTTACGTGCTAATAAGCAGCTATGGGTTATTAGCGGGACAGATTGGGTTCTATATCTCTGGATGGCAACTGTCTAGGAGAAGGACACCCCTGAATTTAAGACCTGCGTTGGGGGCCTTGTGACACATAGTGCACCAAATCTCTGGCATATATATATATATATATATATATATATATATATATATATATATATAAGTGAGCATAGAAAGCAACACTCAGAGGCGGCAGGCTGTTTCATGCCGTACGCATGAAACAGCCTGTCGCCTCTGTGTGTTGACTTCAATGTCCACTTTTATATCTATATTTACATACTCTCTATCTCTGAGCACTTTATCCCATAAATATAGCACATCTTAAAACTATATTTCTTCACACACATACACACAAACATACACACAAACACACGCACACACACACACATATATATATTAATGCATGTTTCATTAAAGAATATAGACAAGTTTTGTCTATTTATTTTAAGTAAGTTCCTTTCATATTCTCTGTTAAACTTAATAACATTATCATTGAAAGACGAAAGGAAATCACCATATTGATACATGTTTAAATCCAATCTAAGCTTTCGGCTTACATTAACCATTATCAAAGATGACAATTACATTTCAATATATCAAACAATACACGGACAAAACAATAATGATAGTCCGTTTTTGTTGCATGAGAAATTTCAAAGTAACGACAAATTCGTGTATACGAGACGCGGAAGCGAAAATCGCGTCGCAGCTCGTGACGTCACACATGACCACGCGAGAGTGAAAACGAGAAGTATTAAGTATGGGAAGCCGTTGGTATAAACCAATGGCTTCTGTTATCAATTATAGGCATTTAAGAATATTTGTGGAGATTTCATAGTTTATTTTGTTCAGGTTAGGTTTCAACTGTTTTATGCATATAGCTTCAAGAATTTTTAGTTTTTGTTTTTTGTTTTCATGTTTAAGTATAGTTGTGTTTTCAACAAGGATTTTCCAGAATTGTGTACGCGGCCAGGCATGTTGATTTAAATGCTTAAAAATGTTAGAGTTATCATTCAAATGTAGTGTCAAGCGTCGTGAAAGCGAGTTTGTGGTGTGACCAACATAAATATTATTTAATCCATTGGATATACAATCTCCCAAAGGGCATTTGC
>OZ038498.1:105680026-105722526 GCA_964036315.1 Acanthosepion esculentum | reverse complement strand
TAGACTCTCACCCGTCAAAGTGCAGTTGAAATGCACTGAAACCAAGTTGCATTTTTGCAGTGAGTAAAATGGTTTTGTCTATATGATAAAATTATAATATATATACTATTTACATTGTTCGGACGATCGTGCTCATCTTTGTTGCCATATTTATCACGTTGTACGCTCCGGCCTTCTTCAGGCAATTGGAATGTCGAACTGAACCCTTTATTTCGCTCAATGGGGTAGACTGTTCTAGTTCCATGTGTCATGTTTAATGGATGTCATTTGTTAGTTATCTCCAGTTAATTCCCCCCTCCAAGTTCCCCACTACCTTAACCAGGTATTGAACTCACACTCTTTGGGTATTATCACTGGATCTAACTAACGCCTTTATCCACTGTGCCATGTGTCCTTGAGGACATCTGTGTATGAATTTCTGGGACTTATAAACCTAGTATCTCCAGCAACCATTTTTACCAGAGCTCATATTGCAATTTCTGTTGTTATTATCGCTTTTCTCTGGCACTCCTTATTACTGGTTCCCATATTGTATTCATTTCTATGCTTGGTTGGCTCAGGAGATTTTTATGGCCTAGCATATGTGCTGATTCCTTAAGTTTACGAATTTTCCAATGATGTTCTATGTCTATGATCTCAACCTGATCCCACAGAGGGCGGTGATCTCTCATTTCTCGCCATATATGGTCAGCCACGCCTGATTTTTCCACTTCCCCGCTTGTTTTTGGTGTTCTTGAAGTATTACCTTAAGGGGGCGGCCTGTCTCCCCTTTATATTTCTTTCCGCAGCTGCACGGGATAGCGTACACAGAGTCTTTAGTCATGTTCTCCTCTATGGGGGGGGGTTACTCGGGAGAGATATCTGCGAAGTGTCGTCAAGTTTTTGATGGCTGTCCTGATGTTATATGGACCGCAGATCCTTTGTATTTTCCCTGATAACCCCTTCACATAAGGCAGGCAGACTGTTTTCTGAGTGTTGTTGTCCTCCTCTTGTACCCGCCTATCCCAGTTTTGGGGGGCTGCTTCCAGGTACCCAGGGTAGTTGTCACGTTGTAGGGTACTACTTATACTGACCAATTCTTTATCTAATGTCTTTGGGTCGCTACATGACTTTTGGTTGGTGTTGTAAGCAGCGGGTATATATATATATATATATATATATATATATATGTATGTATGTGTGTGTGTGTGTGTGTGTGTGTGTGTGTGTGTGTGTGTGTGTGCGTGCCGTGCGTAAGCTCAAACCTCGCGGGGTAATTTATTCATTTAGCATGAAAATATTGCGCAAGATCTGTTCGTCAGCTTGCCTCATGCTTAGTTCGTGAAACAATTGTTAAATGATTCCTTCTGTTTATTTTGAAGTCCCTTTCACTGTCACCTGTAGAATTTGACTCCTTTCTTTTCGTATTTTCTTTGTTTTTTAATGGCATATTCTTTCGTTTTTACTGTCTTTCTTAAAAGATTTTCTTCTTTCCTTCTTTCATTCTTTCTTTATCTATTTCCTGTCTTTCTTTCTTTCTTATTTCCGAGTTTTTCTTTCTTTCTTTCTTTCTTTCTTTCTTTCTTTCTTTCTTTCTAGTCTGTCTGTCTTTCTTTCTTTCTTTCGTATTTCCGAGTTCTTTCTTTCTTTCTTTCTTTCTTTCTTTCTCCATTTTCTTTCATTTTTTCTTGCTTTCTTTCTTCGCTTATCTCATTTTCTTTCTTTTTCCATTTTCAATCTTTCTTTCTTTTTTCTTTCTTTCTTTCTTTCTTTCTTTCTCCATTTTCTTTCTTTTTTCTATTTCCTATTTTGCTTCCTTTCTTCGCTTATCTCATTTTCTTTCTTTCTTTCTTTCTTTCTTTCTTTCTTTCTTATTTCCGAATTCTTCTTTCTTTCATTTTTCTTTCTTTCTTTCTCCATTTTCTTTCTTTTTTCTATTTCCTATTTTGCTTCCTTTCTTCGCTTATCTCATTTTCTTTCTTTCTTTCTTTCTTTCTTTCTTTCTTTCTTATTTCCGAATTCTTCTTTCTTTCATTTTTCTTTCTTTCTTTCTACATTTTCTTTCTTTTTTCTATTTCCTATTTTGCTTCCTTTCTTCGCTTATCTCATTTTCTTTCTTTCTTTCTTTCTTTCTTTCTTTCTTATTTCCGAATTCTTCTTTCTTTCATTTTTCTTTCTTTCTTTCTCCATTTTCTTTCTTTTTTCTATTTCCTATTTTGCTTCCTTTCTTCGCTTATCTCATTTTCTTTCTTTCTTTCTTTCTTTCTTTCTTATTTCCGAATTCTTCTTTCTTTCATTTTTCTTTCTTTCTTTCTCCATTTTCTTTCTTTTTTCTATTTCCTATTTTGCTTTCTTTCTTCGCTTATCTCATTTTCTTTCTTTCTTTCTTATTTCCGAATTCTTCTTTCTTTCTTTCTTTCTCCATTTTCTTTCTTTTTTCTATTTCCTATTTTGCTTTTTTTACTCGCTTATCTCATTTTCTTTCTTTCTTTCTTTCTTTCTTTCTTTCTTTCTTTCTTTCTTTCTTTCTTTCTTTCTATTTTGTCAAAAGAACCGACATTGCTTTAATGCTTGTAACCTAAAAAAGTCACCAATAATGAAGTGTCGTAAAATATTTGCAAACAAGTTTCTCTTGATATTGCTACGAGAGACGACAAAGAGTGACGTGGCAAAATCGATCAGGGTGAATGAATGTCGAATCGATTATCCATTATTAGCCGCTTAACTATTCATGAGGTTCAGCCTGTTTGGTAAAAAAGTAAACAAAAAATGTTCCAATTCTTTAACATCAACAAAAACAACAACAACAGAAAAGAATTAAATTGAGAACGAAGTCTGGCATAGCAGATTCTTTGTTGTGAGCTAAAACAACAAAAAAATAATTTTCCAAAAATGGATAAAGACGTCCGATTTGAAGCTGAGATTGAAAATAAACGCAAGTTTAAACAGTAAAAAGTTAAAACGTTTTCTAATAATTCTGGAATTGGTGGAAAATGTAGGCAACTCATAGCACGAGGAACAGTGACAAAATTTACTCAATTGTTTTAATGCTGGAAATTACGGAATATGAAGTTTTTTGAATGGAATGAAAGAAGAGCTAGAGGCAAATAATGAGACAAGTGGTGATCTTATATTCAGCCCTATATTTTATTCAACGCCTGGGTTCATTAATTACTCTCGTAACGTGAAACTTACATTCTCCTGTTCAGTGTCTGAGCGACTAATCAGTTCTTCTCTGGGGTGGATATTTAGTTACTTCCCTGTGATATTAATCACCCTCTCTGCCTTTCATCAGCATGGCTGATGCTAACCACCAGGAAAGTGACTCGTTGCGCCTTCTCGGGCTAACATTCGCGGCTGATATGAAGTGGAAAGACTATATTGAATCCATTGTTAGATCAGCTACTGAGAAAGTTCGTTCACTGTGTTGTGATAGACAATTTCTCTTCAGAATCTATCTTACATATCTATAAGTCTACGATTCGTCCATGATCAGAATATTGCAGCCATATAGTCCAGTGCTTCTGCTATTTACCTTGAGCTGCTTGATAAAAAAGAAGAATCAGCAATATTATTGGTCCTGATCTGGTGGCTCGGTTTCAGTCGCTTGCTCACCGTTATAAGGTTGCTTCTGTGTGCCTTTTTAAAAATACTTTCATGGTAATTCTTCGTCATGGTACCTAACCTTTTTGAATTTAAGCGCAGTACTGGACTGGCAAGGAGGTCGGAACAATTTACGGTTAGGTTGGATAGATGTAACTGTAAGTTCTATGCTAACAGCTTCTTTACTCACACTTCTTGCTTGTGGAACTCCCTTCTGGCTCCATGCTTTCCAGCCAACTTTAATCTGCAAAAATTTAAAATGCAATGTCAATCGCTATCTACTGTCTTCTTGATTACTTTTTTCGTTCTCGCACATTAGTTATGTTTTTTGTTTACTAATTCTCCCATCCCTAGTAACCATTTGTGTCTTAGTGGCTTTACTGCCTTGCTTGGGGTAAATTCGATTAAAAAATATAATTTTCCGCCGCCTGCAGTCCTGGTGGAACTGTAATATAAAGTGATTCTGTATTCGGCGGCTGGGAGAACACCTCAAGACAAACATATACCTGTCACCCCCTCTAGGGTCTGGTAAGATATTTAGTTTAATTTCTATTTTGGCATGATCTGGGCTGATACACACTTTGGATTGGAAAACTTGGAATCATATCAAGGAGCGTAGCAAAAAGGCCGGGCACGGTTGAAGTCTGGGACGAAATGAAACTATTCCGACAACAGCATTTGACAAAAGGTTCAATTTAGAGCGCGTTTGAATAATGACTAAATCCTCTTTCGGCACTGCTGTGGGAATAGCGGATAGACAGAGAGGCGAATAAAAAGGGGGAAATTGCTTTCGTACACACGCTGATAATATAAATTGTTTGGATAGTGACGACAAAAGCGATAATTCTGGTGTTGGAACATGGGGTCAATCAAGTTCCTTCCCTGTTCGCCATGATGGAATTAGCGATTTTCCGTCCGAATCCCGAAGGAGTAACTTATCTTTGATTTTCTCTCAGATCTCACGAATATCAACACATTGATTAATCGGATCAAATTTTGAACAGTGGGTTCCGATGGCTTTTGGCTATCGAATTGCTGGCTCATGAATATTCATAACCCTTATTGTTTGTTTGCATTAATATTCAGTATTTATTATTTGAATGGATGAAATGGAAACTACCCCCACCTCCATATTCTATTATTTCTATTTTATAACGTGTTTGCGTTTTTTTGTATATTATCCCTAAATCATCATCATCGTCGTCGTCATCATCATCATCTTTTTCTTCTTCCTCCACCAACACCTTCTTCTTACTGCTCCTTCTTCCACCTCCTTCCCCACCTTCTTCTTAGTCCTCCTCCATATCTTCTTCTTCTTCCACCTCCACCACCACCTTCTTATTCTTCTTATTCTTCCTCCTCCTCTCTCGTCTTTTTCTTCTTGTTCTTTTTTCTCTTCTTCTTCCTCTTTTTCTTCTTCATCTTCTTCTTCATCATCATCATCTTCTTCTTCTTTCTCCTTCTTCTTCTTCATCTTTCTTCTTCTTCCTCCTATTCTTCAGCTTCTTCTTCAGCTTCTTCTTCTTCATCTTCCTCTTCCTGTTCGTCTTCTTCTTCTTCTTCTTAGTAATCGAAGTAAAAAAAACAGGTATTTTGGAACTTTTAAGTTTGGCGCACCATATTCTTTTCCGCCTAGTTTGGGCTTTGATGAATATGAAGAAGAGAGAGGAAGAAGAAGAAGAAGAAGAAGAAGAAGAAGAAGAAGAAGAAGAAAGAAAAAGATGAAAGAATGAAAGAAAGAAGAAGAAGAAGAAAAAGAAGAATAAGAAGAAAAAGAATAAGAATAACAAAGAATAAGAAGATGAAGAAGAAAGATGAAGAAGAAGAAGAGGAAGAAGAAGATGAAAGAAGAAGAAGAAGAAGAAGACGAAGAAGAAAATGTTTGATGATAAAAAGAAACTGTGTGCAGAAATAAGGAAGAATGAAATGAAGAAGAACAAGAAAGATAGAAAGAAAGAAAGAAAGAAAGAAAATTTTGTCAATGAATTTTGTCAATGGTAACAGCGTAGTAAAAATGATGGCGTGGTAAAATTGATGGCGTGGTAAAATTGAAAGAAAGATGAAAAAAAACGGACGTTGGAAAAGAATCGATAAAAGTGAAATATGGACATGACAGTGGTGCCCATTATTGCCACAGTACCTGGAACGGTCTCAACACGTCTGCAAAAATATTTAAGATGACTGAAGATCAGTTAAAGAATCGGAGTTTTCTAGACGTTGGCGTATTTAGTGATCAATTGGCTCGTTTGATGGAATAGAATCAATTTCTGAGCAAGGTGGGCAATTCGTCATTTGTCTGCAGAACGTCGTTCTTTTGGTCAGATGTTCCAACCATTTTATAATATCGAAAGATATTCCTCAGCGAAGTCATTGAATTGAACGTGAAATTTGCTAAGGCCGTAAGAATACAAGGAAGATGAATAAAAAGACTCCATGAAAAATATGTTGAAATCTATTGTATCCCTTCTTTTTCAAGAAACAATTTAACAAAGTTCTTTTTTTTTTCAAAATACGATCAAAAGCCAAAGTTGTTCAAAGATCGATTCCTGCAAGCAAACCATTGTCATAAAACTAATGTATGCTTAGCTGTTTCTCCTCTTGAAAACCAGGTGTTCGATTATCGAAGAATGAAACCAATTACCTGGAATTTTGGGTGTAACATCAAATGCAATAAAAATCGGAGATGTTCATAAAAATTAACGGACACATTAATTTCTGAAACAAATATATTGTTTCGTTATTTTTCTTCATTTTTTTTTTAACACAAAATGGCGAATTTAGCGATAGGCCTGGTTTTGTTTGAATTTATCTATTTTATTCATGCGTCTCTTCCAGAATAAAATACATCAATTATTAAAACAAAACAAGAATCCCTGACTGATTGATATTCTGACATGAATAGTGGGAATGTCTGATCTCACCAAAATTGATCCTAGAAATTTTCTACATCAGTAACTAAAACAAACTCCGCTTCCAGAATCATTTGACCATAACTAATGGCGCGAAAAAAAGGAATAAATTATTAAAAACTTAGTGAATGTTTTCAGAAGAAATGATGTTATTTCTGTCCCGTAATAATTGTTATATCTAGTGTATGCAAATGTATATGCAAATGTGTCTGCAAATGTGCCGAATATTATGGGATACGGGGAGTATTATTTAACAAATCCTCTGAAAAAATATACGCAACTTATTATTTACTCAGATGCCCCTTCGTTTACAACTCTATAAAAAATGTCTTTAAAAAAATAATTGACTTTGTCCATTTCATAATGTGTGACGTCATTTATTTACATTTGGATACGCATTGAGCAGATATGAATGTACGAGAGAAAATTATAGAAGATTGAAGCTTAAAGACAGTAAAAACGACCTTGCTAACCGAACGCTTCCCTGGTTAAAGGCACGTCAGACTATATGACGGTTCCGTATAGGATACAGGTTCGATTCCTCTCGGGGGACGAATATTTTCTATGACAATTTCTCGGACATTGAGGCCGGTAAATGTTGTTTAATACTGCTTATTATAAACAGGGCATTTACTTAAATATTTGTATCTATAAAAAGAATGTATAAACATAAAAAAATGTCTTAAAATAATTGTCGGACTTTGTCCATTTCATAATGTGTGACGTCATTTGTTTACATTTGGATACGCTTTGAGCAGATATGAATGTACATGGAAGATTGTAGTTTAAAAACAGTAAAATCGACCTTGCCAACCGAACGATCCTCTGCGGCCGAATCGGTTAAAAATTCACGTCAGGCTATATGACGGTTCCGAATAGGATACAGGTGCGATTCCTGTCGGAGGACGAATATTTTCTGTGAGAAGTTCTCGGATATTCAGGCCGGTAAATGTTGTTAATACTGTTTATTATAAACAGGGCATTTACTTAAATATTTGTATCTATAAAAAAGAAGAACGTATAAATATAAAAAATGTCTTTATAAAAAAATAATTGTCGAACTCTATTTCTCTATCTAGCTTTCAATCTCTGTCTCTCTCGTTCGCTCTATCGCTCTCTTACACACACACACACACATACACACACACACACACATGTACACGCATATTGTTTTTTCTAAGGTTCGGACAAATATTCTGGTTTCCAAGAAAATTTAAATTACCCAATGTCTTTTTTAAAAAATCTTTTCACTCCAAGCAAAGGAGGAATGACACTAGCAGGCAAGGGGGTTACAGATTGTAAAAAAAGACTGGGTGTGGTGCGGGTGAGGAAAGGATAAAAGATGAAGGGGGGTCATGTCAACAGAAGATGGCAGTTGATGTTGCATTTAAATTTTTGAAGATTGTATTTAACAGAGAAGCAAGTAAACGAAAAGAAGTTCCACTGTCGGGAAGTGCGAGAAAAGAAACTCTTGGAGTAGAAATGGTGGTTATATTTAACTATTTCCATAATAAAAGGGTGGGACCTAAATGCCAATCTAGTAGCACGCTTAAATTTATGTAGTCGGGGCTCCACGAAAAAAAATCTTCAGGTCAGAGCATTTGCCATGAGAATACTTGTAGTGACTCCTTTATATATATATATATATATATATATATATATATATATATGTGTGTGTGTGTGTGTGTGTGTGTGTGTGTGTGTGTGTGTGTGTGTTTTTAGGCAGTAAATTCTTTTGTAGGCATGTCTGATTAAATAAATTACTGACATTATATCTGCTTATTTTTAACATAATCCGTTCATAGTCACGAATATTAAGTTATCACTAGTTACTTCAATCTGCCTTTTCACAAGACCACGTTTAAATTGCCAGGTGATGTTATCCTCGTTAGTTGTTGGATTATATAATTTAAAATTTGTGCATTTAAGCAGCAAATTCTTTTTTAGGCATGTCTGATTAAATATATTACAGATATTGTGTCTGCTTATTTTTAATATAATCCGTTCATGCTCACGGATAACTTTCCGTTTATTACAATCAAATGATGCAAGAAATGCACTATAACTGTGAAAATCGCTTTTATTTCCCAAGTATTTTCTATCTCCATTTGAGATTATCTTCAGGGGTGCAAATAGTAATACGAAACTATGTGTTGAAATTCATTACTCATTTTTTTCTTTTTGCTTTTAAATGCAACGGTTGACAGTTATGCTTAGCGTTCATTATAACATGAAAAAAAGTAACCACTATATTATTTTTTCTTCTATGTTTGAATACCATGTTCATAACTAAGCATAACTGAAAAAAAGTTCTACAAATATTCTCATGGCAACTCCTCTGACCTGAAGATTCCCGGGGTGGTAGCATATGTTAGGGTCCCAGCTATGGGCAAATAGTTAACTCCGAAACTGAGGTAAAAAGTATTATGAAAGTGTAAAAATAGGATTTAATTCCAGAAATACTTTGTAAAAAATTATTACCAGCAATACGTTTTTGAAAAAAAAAATTACCAGCAATACGTTTTTGATAAATATTACCAACTATACATTTTTGAGGAAAAAAATATTAACAGAAATAGATTTTTGACAAAACAAAAATATTACCTGAAAAAAATTTTATCGGCATTAAATGACCCATTGAGGTTGATATGCCGTAAAACAAAACAAACCAAACCAAACCTTAGAAAAAACAATTATCGTGTACATATGTGTGCGTGTGTGTAAGAGAGAGAGAGAGAGAGAGAGAGAGAGAGAGAGAGAGAGAGAGAGCGAACGAACGAGAGAGACAGAGACAGAGAAAGCTAGAGAGAGAAAGAGAGTTGTAAACGAAGGGGCATCTGAGTAAATAATAAGTTGCGTATTTCTGTTGCATTTATGTGGTGCTGGTGAGTAGGGGAAGAATGGTAAACTCAAGGGCTCCCCCGAGTGGCTCACGCATTCGGACTCAGGAGGCCCACACTCTAGGTACGCCACTGTGTTAACGCGCGAAAGCAAAAGAGGAATGTTCCAATTCAGGCTCAATTTTTCTTTCAGTTTTTAAAATCCTTTTCTTTTTCTTCACCTCACTGTTTTCAATTCTGTCGACTGTAGAATGCAGACCCCGTGTTCACCGTTGGCCTTAAAATATCGAACTGAATTATTTAACGTGTCACAACTCTCTGCAAATACAGCCGTGAAATGATCTGGCATAAGATTCCTCGGATTGGCAAATAATCCTCTGAGTAACAGAACCGCAGCCCTTAATTTTCATAGCTAGCACTAATCACTCAGACAATTAACCCCGTAACTAATAAACACCTTCCCAATGGACACATTCATCAACTCTTGACAATCGAGCGTGCCTTAGCATGAGGTCTGCTAGTGAAACCTATCTTAGGATAACTCCCGAATGAGCTGACATTTCAATTAATGCCTCCCTTTTTTTAATGCCATGTTCCTTATAGGGCATAGGCAGTCATAGCTTCCATACAATCGTTTTATATATTGGCTAATTTTAGGGAAACATTTCTCGGGCTATCAGCGACAATCGAACACATTCCTAAAGAACTGCGAGTCGCATGCTAGCCACCATATTGACAAGAATACAGTAGAGTAGGTATTCTGCTAAAGGTTTATACATCGTCTCCTGGACTGGCTGCTTCCTAAGGATCGATAACCGAGTCAAGACTACTATTCAACCCATAGAGGGGAGCGGGTAGAAAAGAGAGTGATTTATGCCTTTTCTAAGTGCATCGCTACAAAAAGTAATGTAGCAGGATTGGAACCCGGCTCGTCGTTTTCATTTTCCGATGCGCCGATAACCGGTAAGTTTCCCGCGTACTTGTCATCTGGGTTATTTTTAAAAAAAAACATTTGGTCATGAAATATTTCCCTCCATCTAAAAACCTAAATAACAGATTCGGTTTCAACTTTTAACAATCGGCGATAAATCAAATTTTGACATCTGTTTTCCTCTTTCAAGATGCATTAGCAGGATTTTAATCTTAATTTTTCCCTTTATAATTTTTTTTTCTGTTTGATTAATGAAACTGTCTTGTATTAAGTGCATTGACAAGCAAAGTGATCATTATGAAGAACGCATCTTTATTTTGTAAAATAAATGTTTTTCATCATTAAACTACACACTTTACCCTTCGTGTTTATATATATATATATATGAAGGTTTGGCGAAAGAAAGATTTTAAGAAGACTTTTTGCATGAATGTTAACCGTCCTCCTTATCTTAGGGGAGATAAGCTTTCAAAATAACGATCGTGATGTTTCAAGATGGAGAATGGTGCCTGGATTGGCGTCTACAGCCTCTAAATAAGGCTTTTGCGTGACGTGATCAATCTAGCTGAAAGGTTTGCAGTCGTAGTTTCTCTCTTCTATGTAGATAACTGAATCGGTAGTATACTTTTCCTTCTAAAGGAGCATTTCGAACAAAATGTTAGATCGGCCTAGATTGAAGCACTAATCTTGCTCCAGTCGTTTCAGCGATTACTTTTTATCTCATTATTATCTTCTTGCCATAAAGTTTAAAAAATAAAGGTCCCAGCAGCACCTCACCGTTTTTCTGCTTCCCTACTTGCACAAGAAATAAGATGGTAATTGCTAATTTATTGAAAGAATGGAGATCCGCTTTCGCCTCTAAGTGTTGACTTATATACATATACATATATATATATATATATATATATATATATATATATATATATATATATATATATATATATATATATATATATATATATATATATATATAAAGAAAGAACTGTAAGATATATAATCCGGTGTTCTTATTGATATTTTTATTTTTATTTTTACAAAACAGTGCTCAATGTAAATTTACAGAGCATAAATAACTAATAACTGATATAACAAAAATGATGAAAAATGAACACGCTCCCACCCCTTGTCTGAATGATTGGATTTCTCTGTATCCTTGGAAACAGTAAATTATGAATTTTTGGTTGCGTTTAAAACTCAGTAAATTTTAAAAAATAAGATACTCCAAAATTCACTTGAGGATGAAATGGAACTAATGTTTTTAATTTAATTACAAAATTAAATTTGAAGTTTTTAGCTTCCATTTTTGAAACATGGTTATTACTGTGTAGAGAAAAAAATATTTTAAATCAGTTAATTTATATATATATATATATATATATATATATATATATATATATATATATATATATATATATATATATATATATGTATATAGTACAGGTAATAAATCCGTTGGTATATAATCCAAGTGGATCCTAGTAATATAAAAAAAAAGCTGATCCACAAAAAGAGCTCAATGTAATTATTACAACAGACTATATAAATTACGCAACAGAGAAATACCATATTACCTCAGAAGTAAGTTGGTAATTTTGGATTTCTCTGTTATGTAAATTAATATATATATATATATATATATATATATATATATATATATATATATATATATATATATATATATATATATATATATATATGCATGTATGTATATATATATAATAAAAAGGCTTAAACACTAATATTCCATCGTTATAATTTATTCCATTGGAATCGTATTTACGATCCAATTCATCAAAGAAATCAGAAAAAATAACTCCGGGAATAAAAATAAAATTTAGTGAGAGTGTATGTATGAAAATGGGGTAGGAATGTGAGGGGTAAAAGAAAGTTTTAGAGAGGGGTAACAGACGAGAGAAGAACAGGAAGGCTTAAAGGAGAAGGTATGTATATGTGCGTAAATGTATATATATGCAGGAGTGGATGTGTATGGATGTATGTGTGTTTATATATATATATATATATATATATATATATATATATATATATATATATATATATATATGCAGGGTCACGTCTATATGCATGTATGTACGTGTAAATATAAATATGTTGTTGTGTATGTGTGTATTTACGTATGTGTTTTTTAACATAGAAATAATAGGTCCTTGCTAGATTAAATAATCGTTATTTTTTATATGTTTATATTAGATTTGTAACCTGTAGTCGATATTACTTTTTTCAAAATGCACAGCGGTCCTTTTATAAATGCCCTTCGGTTTTAGTTGGCGGCCCCCTATCCCCCCCCCAATTTTTTTTCTTTCCTCTCCCTTTGTCATCTTCTGATCTTTAAGTGTAGATTATATCGCCTATTGTGTTTCACCCCAAAATGTCTACTCATTTCCGGTGTCGATCTTTAATTTATTTTAGGTCAGCGATTCAGAAATGTATTAGACATCCGAGAATATTCATATTTATTTGTCTCTCGCTCACTTAAACCGTCTTTGACTCCCCTCTTTAAAACTTCTCTCTGTTAAATTTGAATCGCCCCTTCATCTTTAGACCTTCCTGTCCTTCTCTCGTCTGTTACCCCTCCCTATAGCTTTCATTTACCCCTCACATTCGTCCCCATCTCTCATGCATCCACTCTCACTAAAATTTTATTTTTATACCGGGAGTTCTATATATATATATATATATATATATATATATATATATATATATATATATATATATACTAGCAGCATGGCTCGGCGTTGCCCGTGTTTAATTCAAAAATCGTACGATTCATACAGCAATTGCTATCACATGACAATATTTTTGCCCTTCCTTGCCTTTAAAGGAATGCCCTTTGCCGTGCTAATGTTGCTACACGCCTTACTGCTTACCTATATCACACTGCGAATTTTTTCTAAGCTCTAAACTAAACATTAAATCTGATGTGAAAAAAGAACTAAACAAAATGAACACAAAACGATCAGCTTTATAAAAGGACTCATAACTAAAAAAACCGAATGAAAAAAGTTTAAGCAAGCGAATGAGCCAATTGGAGTAGAGTGCCATGCAGATTTAAAATTTTCCCACTTGTGACGAATGCAGCGATTTTTTTGCATGCTAGCCTGCTAGTAAACATTCGTGTCAGTCAGCTTTTGGCTCTCACGCTGGCCAATAGAATCTTCCTGCCTATTCGTGGCAGCCAGCTATAGGCTCTCACTCTGGCCAGTAGAAAATGGCCGCAAACTACATGAAAACTGCCGTAAAAGCATGAAAAAATCGATTATTTCCACTATCGATGGGATTTGAGAAATGCAAAGTCGGTCTTGGCCTTCGCGCTAACTTGGAGCATGTGCATGTAAATTTTGGTGAAAATCCGTCGAAAATTACGGCCGGGCATTCGTTACACACACAAACACATCCTGCCTTTTATAGATAGATATATATATATATTTCTTCATATATATATATATATATATTTCTTCGTATATATATATATATATATATATATATATATATATATTTCTTCATATATATATATATATTTCTTCATATATATATATATATATATATATATATATATATATATATATATTTCTTCATATATATATATATACATATTTCTTCATATATATATATATATTTCTTCATATATATATATATATATATATTTCTTCATATATATATATATATATATATATATATATATATAAAAGTGGACATGGAAGTCAGCACTTAGAGGCGACAGTCTGTTTCATGCTAGTGCAATCGTCAGGCTGACGATTGCACTAGCATGAAACAGACTGTCGCCTCTAAGTGCTGACTTCCATGTCCACTTTTATATTTACACACGCTCTATCTCTGATATTGAGCACTTTACCCCATAAATATAGCACACTTTAAGACTATATTTCTGCATATATATATATATATATATATATATAAATATATATATATATATTTCTTCATATATATATATATATATATATATATATTTCTTCATATATAGAAGGAAAAATCTTATCTAAATATAAATTAACGCCCAGATTTCTTTCTAATCTCACTTATCTTGAAGGAAATACGACTTTCCCAAGCCAAAATACACGATAGCAAAATGTTTCAAAAAATCCAAAGAAAACCGTTAATTCTCATGTTTTTAAAGATATACACCAGATACATCCATTCCAAACCATAACAATCTAATCACAATTTAAACAATATTCATTTATTTTAAAGTAAGTATTTTTTTTATTATTACTCGTTTACTTTTGTCTCTCCAAACCTTGACTTATGCTTTGACTGGCCTTTCAACCAGAGGATAAATATTTATGAACTTTCTCAAATTTAAAAGCTTTCATAAATCGATGACATCCTCGTTTTTGTATATAAACACGTGCAACAAAGTAAATCCTACATTTGCACTGATAAGGTCCCTCACAGAACAAAAAGTGTCGGCTATTGTTTTAGGGGTTAAAATAATTTTTAATTTTACTAATATAAAGACCCCTTGCCGACCACCTAGGAAAAAAGTTTATTCACCCTAAGGTATTCTATTGATAATTATAAATTTGGATATGAATGAGATTCAGGAAAAAAAAAAAACTTTGTGCAAAAAAAAGTGACTCAGCTATCGCATTCTAATGATTAAACGGGTAAATTTAATGAGCTTTTGACAAAATATTGAAAACTATTTTACAATACACAATATTCTAGAGAATTCTAGAACAGCTTAAATTAAATCTAGAGTATTCCATACAGTATAAAAACAGCTTCAAATAGCCACTCAAGTCACTAACCAGATGATAGGTTACAAACACGCATCAGAACCACTTAAGGCATCTATTGTTGTCCTCTCAAAAGCAGGCAAATCTACGAGAGAAAATGCAGAAATTGCTATAACCTCGCAATCAACTGTCTCTCGAGTGCTTAGGGCACATAATGATGCCACTCCTGCTCCAAGGAAGGAAACAACGGGACGAAAGAAAAAGATTGATGATAGAACTTGCAGGGTAATCAAGAGAGAAGTTGCGAAGAATAGGACTATAACTAGCCAAGAAATTGCAGCCAGTCTAAGCAAAGAGCAAGGTGTTAGTCTTGCCGCTTCAACAGTCCGTTGGTGGCTGTTAGAACAAGGCTACAAATCTTGTACACGAAGGTTTAAGACGCTAATAAGCAAAGCCAACAAAGCCAAGAGACTATTACAAAGATTTCACCGTAGAAGACGGGAAGAATGTTCTCTTCTCGGATGAAACGAAAGTTGAGTTAAATTCAAAGGATAAGGTCAGTCACTTTTATCGAACAGTACTGTATATGTATGTAAAACTATGTTGTTAAATACAACAGCCAATGAATGTCTATTATGTTTGATCATGAGCCGTTCTAAACTTCGTATAGTTGCTTTAATTTCGGAAACTTTTCGGCTGTGCGGTTGAACTCTCGGACAGAGAGGAACCCGAACGAGACTCTGCCCTTCGGCTGAGCCTTGTTCGGGGAGGTAGACCGACCCTGAACCCGTTTAAACGTGTCCGAAGGGATTATTTTTGGCCGATCCTACGGGCTCGGAAAACTCACGTTAAACCTGGCCTTGTGACACATGTCACCCTCGTGGTGGTGGTGAGGGTGGTGGGGGTTGGCTAAATATTCCATCCTCTTTGATTCTGTTCATAGTTTATTTGGTGATTTTTACAATTCTATGGGACTACACAATACACACTGACAGAACAATCAAAGCCAACCGCCCAGACATTGTTATTAAAGACCACAAACAAAAAAGTGCCTCCTTATTGATATGGCAGTCCCTGCAGACTGCAATGTATCTTTGAAGATATTCAAAAAGCTGTCAAAATACAAGGACCTTGAAATAGAAATCTCAAAATGTGGCACATGGGAACATCAACAATCCCTGTTGTAGTTGGAGCCCTAGGATTGGTTGGAAAAGGTTCCAGTAGACTAATTGAAGGGATCCCTGGAAGTCCATGCCTCAAAGAGATACAAAAAAAACTATTTTGACAAGTACAGCCCACACTTTACGAAGGGATTTATCTATGTAATTATTATTATTTTTTTTTCAGTGGAAAGTGTCATGATACCATTAGGTCTCTGGGTGGGACCCGGAAAGAAATGTGTAAACGCTAGAAATCAAAGGAAATAAAAACAATAATAATAATAATAATGATGATGGAAAAATTCTTCAGTGTTGTCATCGGCATAGATAAATGTACACAAATAATATTGAGACATACAGAAAGACGCTCAATAGTTCTAGGTTTTATCACAAAGATTTGGGAAGTGGAACAAGAAGAAGCCTATAAATATCTAGGAGTGAAAAAGATGATATTCAGAATGCTTAAATGAAGGAGAAAGTAAGAAAAGAATTCTAGAGGTGTGTGCGTCTGGGGGTGTTAAATACTGGGTTGAATTCACAAAACAGAATATCACCCATAAACACTTTGGCTAGGCATTTAGTGCAATACAGTTTCATCTAACATTAAGCGAATGGATGTGAAAACGAGAAAACTTCTCACTTGCCATCTTATGTTTCTTCCTAAGGCTTTTTTGTTAACGCCTAACAAAACCCGTAGTCCCGTAATTTAATGAAGTCTCACGCATTTAAAAGCGAGCAGTCTTTTGTTCAAATTCATTACATTTCCTTCTGGGTAAAAGACTTTGAGATTTGTATGAATTCGTCTCTTCACCCCCATCCAGTTATGCGTTAAATCATAGTGTAGACTGGGCTCATCAGCATTGATTGTCACCCAGTCTAGGAGAAGCATGGGAAGGAGTAATTTATTTTACAATTTACAGTTTATGGCTAATCGTAATCAGAAACCACAAAAACAGAATGTTCTTTCTTATTAACATGGCAGTCTCTGCAGATTTGTTATGTATCTTTGAAGATCTTGAAAAACCTATCAAAATACAAGGACCTTGGAGTGGAAATCTTAAAAATGTGTCACTTGAGGACATGAATAATTCCAATTGTATTTGAAGCTCTCGGATTGATTGGAAAAGATCCCGATAGACTCATTGAAAAGATTGCTAGTATCCCATGCCTTGAAGAAATACAAAAGAAAATGTACTCACAAGTAGATCTCACACATTACAAAGAGCTTTATCTATGTAAAAAAAAATTTTTGTTTTTCTTTACAAAAATCCTCAGTGGAAAATATCATGATGCCGTTTCTGAGCTTAGATCTCTCGTTGGGACCCGGAAGGAAATGTGTATACAACAGTAAATTAAGGAAATAATAATAATAATAATAATAGTAATAATAATAATAATGAAAAATCAGTCACCACATATCCATGATTAAATTACTTAAAACGAAATCCAAGTATTCATCTTTTCAATTCTAAATGAAGAAAAGAAAACTGAGTATTTTTATAAGCCAAGTCTCATTGTTTGCGGTCATTAACGAGAGTCTCGTGACTATTTCGAGAACACGCAAGACTGAATGCTTTATTAAGTGCTTGATAGGATTTTTAATGATTTCATTGACAGGACAGACCTGAAAGCTTTTGTTCAAATATATTTTTTCGTCTCTTTTCTGTTTGAGAAAAAGATTTTCATTTCTCTGCAATTAGATAAATCTCCCGTATTCTGTCTTTTCTATACGACGAAATAAAAAAACTAACAAGATAAAAGATTCGTCATTTTAATAGACTACCTTGCGGAAACAAATGAATTTAACTGATCGTGACAAAATATTTAAATTTTATTTCCGGTGAACTTGCACGTAAGACGATTACCTCTTGTGTCTAAAGTCTAAGACGATGTCAGTTCAAGTGTGGCTTGAACCAACATCTGGCAACGTTTTCTCCAGTGAAACAAAAACGAAGGCTAATCCAAGAAAAAAAAAAAAAAGAAAAGAAAAAAAACTTTTTTTCGATTTTTATTTTGTCTTTTCAAATTGAGATCAATATCCATAATTTAGAAGGAAAGTTTCAAAATGATGTTCGCAAAAAAATGCTACTGATTGGTTCCTGTCAAGGTTGACTATTGATGCAACAGCTTTTTTCTCTCTAGCTGCTGCTTGTTCAAGCGAACCAATTATACGCGCCGTGGCTTGTTAAATTACATATTCACCCACTTCATTTTCCGTAAACTACTGTGGCATGCCAGTGACGAGGACATTTTTCATAACAGATGGCAATGATATCGGTTAATTTGAAGTGTATAGCCCGCAGTTAGTTCGCATTAAAAATTTCCAGAATCTTTACATTTTTGTGTAATTGTACATGCTCCATTCGAATCTGGCTTGATAAATTTGATAAAATCTACCGTTTTCGAGTTATCGACAGTGAAAGTTTGGGTTCATTCGCGTCGCAGGCAGCCATTACTAGCGTTGTTTGTATACATTCGCTGCAAAATATCTATTCTTTACACCCACGTAAAATTAGCTTATCCAATGAAAATTTCATATTTCCGATCTGAGAATTCTATTGGCTTACAGCTCGAAAATTCGAAAGCTCACGTGAAAAGAAGTGAATTGCGCCAGAACTCTGTGAGCCGATTTTGATATCCGAGAACTTATAAAAGGAAGATTTTGGACTGACCAACTCAGTCAGCGGATCGAACACAGAGAGATGCCAAACAAAACAACGCTACTCAAAACAATAACTTTCCCGCGCAAAAAGAACATCACTGACTCAACGACAACTGGCCCGAATAATCCTCTGTGACCAAGAAAGATTTCCGAACTTTAAACAAACTTTGTTTACCTAAAGTGAACAAGAAAATATTCACTACTATTTAAGTAAAAAAATTACGATCGAACTAAAACCTTAATTACAGTTAAGGGTACGCAACTTCAAATGACTTAACCAAAAAACAGTACGTAAATAATTGCATACACATTCATGTTGAATTGTAAATGAACATTTAATTTACCGAAAACTCATTCTACCATAATTTGTAATAGTACACGAATATATTGAAACACTCGAACAATCCGGATATTATAATACAAAACATCATTTACACACCAACTTTTGATAACACAAAACATCATTGTAAATATTGTTTAATTGTATATAAATGTGCGTATTATTTGAATTGAATTATTGCCTTGTTGTGTTTCATATGTTAAACATTTTTATTGTTGAGGATGAATGTTTAGAACACACCAGCCTAACAACCAAATCCTTCTGATAATTTCCAACACTCTAGTTAAAGAAACTTATTACATTCTACTCGTCCCCAACAATATAAACGGGGTTAGACCTGTTCGATTCCTGACGAGAGGTGCATTTCCTTTTTAAAAAAAAAGTTTGTTAATCTAGGCCGGTAGACGTTCATTTTAATGTTTCATTGTTTGTAAATAAAACAAGAACATCAACTCAACAACATGTGCCTTCTTAAGTCTTTCTTCGAAGGAAACAAATAACATTGCAGAATTTTCTTTGTATTTTATCAAGACTCTCGAAATATCTAGCAGATGCACGAGACCAGATTTGACAGAATTGCTGTCACATCTGCTCTGTTTTTTTTTGTTTTTTTTTATCTCTCAATGCGTGACATTGGAATCGAACAGCTTGTACGTTGACACAAATAAGTAAAAACCTTTCAGACATTTTTGTAGTGTTTGCGCATGCCTCTCTGTAGATTCATGCGTTTATTCGCTTGATTATGTGTTTGTATGGGTTCATCCATGTCTACCTGTGTATGCGTTTTAGTGTTTGTTTTGTATGCGTTTCTATAAGAAAACAACAGTAATAGGAGATGTTTATTAAGTCTCGTCTTTGTAAGAAAATCTATCTGCATAGAAGCGAATCTTTCTGATTGTTGTTACGGTGTTGGGAATGTCGATAGGACATGACAGGGGATTCAGATTCAGGGTTAGATGGTCGCTGAGGATTGCATAGATGGAGTCGAGGGGGTGTTGGTCAGTGCATGAAATTAGTGACTATTGTGACTCTCCCAGCGTAGTCGCTGCGCGTCCTGGATGTCTGGTTCTGTGTGTCGCTCGAAGTAGGTTACTGCTATCGACGCTGATTCATTATTTAACTATCGGTGGTTTTTGCATGAGAACGAGGCTTGGATAAGAGAAAAAAAAAATCAGCTAGAGGGAATGGGAGAAGAAAGAAAAGAAGGAGAGAGATTAAGAAAGCAAGAGAGAGGTGGTGGGAGAAGGGGTTTAGCGAAGCTATAACAATGTATGAAAAAAGAAGAAAGATGTAAGAAAGTGAAAAAAAGAAGAAAAATAACAGATGTTAGAGAGAAAGGGGGTGGAGATAAGGAGAGATAGAGGGGGAGAAAGGGAGGGGAGAGATAGGGAGAGATAGGGAGAGGGAGAGAGAGGGATAGATAGGGAGAGAGAGAGGGATAGATAGGGAGAGAGAGAGGGAGACGGGGAGAGAGAAGGGAGAAGGAGGGAGAGAGAGAAGGAGAGAGAGGGAGAGGGGGATAGAGAAAGAGGGAAAGAGAGAGAGAGAGGGAGAATTGGAGAGAGGGAGAGAGTGAGAATGAGAGAGAGGCAGAGGGGGAGAGAGAGGGAGGGAAAGAGGGAGATGGAGAGAGAGAGATGGAGAGAGAGATGGAGAGAGAGAGGGAGAGAGAGAGAGAGAGAGAGAGTAAAAACAGGAGAGAAGTAGAAAGATTTTAGACAAGCCGAAGAAGAATTTGTTGAGAATGAATAAGAGAAATGTAAAAAGAAGTATGGCGATTTTCTAAGCGTATCTTAGATGTGGCACAAGGTCGAAAGTACGGAGCACCCAGTGAGGATCGAACTCACGACTCAGTCGTATTTTTTCTAGCGAGACAAGCTTGCTAACCATGACAACAGGACGACGTGCCCAAAAATGAATTTCTGAGCGTATCTTGGATGTAGAACAAGGCCGAATGTGTGGGGCACCTAGTGAGGATCGAACTCACTATTCAGTCGTAATTGATCTAGCGAGAAAAGCTTGCTAACCATTACACCACGTCGAGGTGCCAAATTTAAATAAGAGAATGGAAGATGTTAGAAATAGTATAAAAGAGAGAAAGAAAGATGTATGAGAGGGAGAGTGAAAGTGAAAGATGTTAGAGAGAGAGCATTAAAGAGAGAAAGACTAAGATGTTATAGAGAGTATGAAAGAGAGAACGAGAACGATCTTAGAGAGTGTATGAACGGAGAAACAAAGAGAAACAAATTCGTGAAAGTAACAAGAAGAGAGAGAGAGAGAGAAAGGTGAATATATTAGAGAGAGTAGGAACTCGAGAATGATGTCAGAAAGAGTATGAAAGAAAGAAAGATTAATATGTGAGAGAGGGTTTGAGAGAGAAAGATGTGAGAGTATGAAAGAGAGGAAAAAGAAGTATGTTAGAGAGAGTATGGAAGAAATAAAAAGAGAAAGATGTGTGTGTGTGTGAGAGAGAGAGAGAGTTGAGGAAAGTAAAAGAAAGGAGTCTAGAGAAAACATGAAAGAGAGTAAAAGAGAAAGAAAGATGTAAGAGCAAGTATGTAAGAGATAGATAGAGAGAGAAAGAGAGAGAAAGAGAAAGAGAGAGAGAGAGGAATGGCACGATGATAAAGAGTGAGTTGGGTGTCATAGAACAGCACGCATGAGATAAAACCTTAGAGGCGACAGTCTGTTTCATGCTAGACGCAATCATCAGGCCACCGTGGCCTGACGATTGCATCTAGCATGAAACAGCCTGTCGCCTCTAAGTATTGACTTCAATGTTCATTTTTATATTTACATACGCTCTATCTCTGATATTGAGCACTTTATCCCATAAATATAACACATGTTAAGACTATGTTTCTTCGTTTTTAATATTAAAACTATTTTCTTTTTTCTTTACCTTTCGTCTGGATAAATTGACAAGATTTATTAACAAAACGCCGGTCTGAAGAAATGAATGTAAAAAATTAATGAAATAAATTATGACCAGATAGATTTTTAAGGGTTCTGTATTCATTATATATATATATATATATATATATATATATATATATATATATATATATATATATATATATATATAAATATAATCACCATTAGGCCTTCCTGTTCTTCTCTCGTCTGTTACCCCTCTCTAGAACTTTCTTTTACCTCTCACATTCCTCCCCCACTCTCATACATACACTCTCACTAAATTTTATTTTTTATTCCCGGAGTTATTTTTTCTGATTTCTTTTTGAATTTGTAGGTCTGATGAATTGGATCGTAAATACGATTCCAATGGAATAAGTTATAACCATGGAATATTAGTGTTTGAGCCTTTTTTATTATATTCTAACTCTGTCCTGGACATTGAGTTCTACCTGGATTTATATATATATATATATATATATATATATATATATATATATATATATATATATATATGTGTGTGTATGTGTATGTATGTATATATATATAATTTATTTCATGAACTTTTTTACATTCATTTCTTCAGTCCGGTGTTTTGTTAATAAATCTTGTCAATTTATCCAGACGAAAGGTAAAGAAAAAAGAAAATAGTTTTTATGTTAAAAGAGGAAGAAAGTTTCGATATAAGGTTTTAAAAAATTGGGGGGAGAGAAAGAGATGTGGAGGGGGAGAGAATTCTCTCCTTGGAATTATCCCTACTAATTATTCACTGGGATAGACTGTTCTAGTTCCACCTGCCATGTTTAATGGATGTCAGTTATCAGTTATCTCCTGTTAAATTTTCCCTCTGAAAGTTCTCCACTCCCTTAACCGCGTGTTGAACTCACACTCTTTGGGTCCTGTCACTGGATCTAACCAACGCCTTTATCCACTGTACCATGTGTTCTAGAGGACATGAGATAACTGATAACTGACATCCATTAAACATGGCACGTGGAACTAGAACAGTCTATCCCAGTGAGCGATATAAAGTGTTCAGTTCGACATTCCAACCACCTGAAGAAGGCCGGAGTGTACAACGGCCGAAAGGTTGTAATAAATATGGCGACAAAGATGAGGACAATAGTCCGAATAATGTAAATAGTGTACATAATACCTCATCTCAGAAATATAGACAGATAATGAAAGGCCGAAACGTTGTAATAAATATGGCGACAAAGATGAGGACAATAGTCCGAATAATGTAAATAGTGTACATAATACCTCATCTCAGAAAGATAGACTGAGTCTAACTGGTGTCTTCCCAGTTTGTTCTCCGCGGTCCGCTTTGTCCCGTCTGTGGGCCTTTTCGCGCGATGGTCAGATTTATAGCTATAAGTTTTTTTGTCTTGTCATCTGCGTCTAAAAAAGTAATTTATCTTCCTTCCATGACTTTCTCTCAGTCCAAGCCTCTTGCCCCGTACTTTGAAGTTGATAACCATCGGTCGAATAATTCCGTAACATTTTTGCGACAGGTCTCGCTGTTTTCAATTTAGCAAGACTTTATCTGACTCATATTGATAAATATTACGAAAAGTATTTGAGAGCTTTTCTCATAGTTCGTATGGAAAACTCTGCGAAATTTTGATATGCAAATGTTGTTGTTAATGAGTAATGACGTTATATAAGTATAACTTGTTGCTCTCATCTTACATCGACTCTAACGTAATATTACCTTTTTCGTTATTACTTTCGTCTTCTTTTTCTGTCACCTGGAGAACGTGATAATGTCGTTTTGACTTACCAGATAATAATCCTCTAACAACGAAGGCTGTAGGGAGATGAAGATGAACTCTCGTTAACGCAAGCTGCAAATGCAGAAGGAAAGGAAAGAAAAGAATCGGAGGCGAGATATTTCCGCTTGTTTGGACAATGGCAGAAGCAACGCCCTCTAACATCAAGAAAACATTTGTATTTTTTTGTCTGTTCTTGCTCCAGTGATTTTCAGGCAGCGTGGCTAGCCCAGCCCAACCTTTACTTTCAACAATTTCAGATTATTTTTAGATTACTGGATAATTAAAAGTGCATTTACCGTTTGTTTTGCGTTTGAGTAATAGTTTTAGAAAACCTCACAGTGACAAAACCAATTTTGGAACAAGTTCTGCACACGTTCTACTTTGCGACGAATATTATTTTGACTGGATGCAGAAACGCCCAACCAATGAGCATAATTTTAAAGAAATTTAAATCACTCAACACGAAAAGAAGAAACACGTTTATTATCTAAGACAAGGTCGATGAACTTTAAGGTATTTCCATTATCCGTTTTTTAAAAACTGCTGTTGCAGAGAGCTTCGGCGTGGAATAAGGGTTAGCAAGTATAGTTCAATTTGTTTAATACTAGTATTCACTTTATACAAGACTCGGGAGCCACTCAAGGTAGAAGGTTACTATTATACACTTAACAACGACGAATGTGTGATATAAATAAAAGAGTGGGTAGTTAGGGGTAAAGAGTGTTATGAAGAGGAAATACCTTGAATTGAATTGGTTATTATTATAGTATTAAGGGAAGCACCCACGCAGGAGCCCTTAAGTAGTACTTAATAAAAACAACTGAATGAACTTCCGTAAAAATGGAATACAAGAGAAATAAGGTTGATTTGACTCCGTGGAAGCAATATGGCGTTTACTATCTGTAAATGTGTGAAATTGTGGAATTAACGAGCGGAGGTCATCTTAATATCTGCCGTGGAAATAACGACAGCGTGGTTTTAGGCTAGCAATAGTACGAGCTGGGAAACGGCTTATATTATCTTTATTATTCATTTCCTTCTATATGCCCTGTGAGTGTTAAATTCTCCATGACCTCTTTCCTTATTACGTCTCTTCGAAATGTCAGCTGTCTCTTTCTGATTGTAAGTGCAAGCGTTCAAAAAGGGTTAAAAAGACTAATCCACTTAACTAGTACGAATGGTGATGAGATTATTTCAAATTGTACAGGGTGCGCTGGATAAATTCTCGTCTAAATGACGCCAAAATGAAAATAACACTGACATCTCATTTTAACAGATCTACGGGTTGCGATGGATAAATTGTCGTCTAAATGAGGCCAGAATGAAAATAACACTGAAATCTCATTTTAACAGATATATTTACCAAAAATATCATGAAATATGAAAGAGTGAATGTTTTCAATAAAATCGCCATTGACTTCAATTACGGCCTACAGACGACTTCGGAATCTTCTGCACCTCTTCTGCACAGTCTCCTTGTTTAAATTGATGAATGCTGCCATAATCCTTGCCCTTAGTTCATCTTTGGTATGACAAGAATTTTTGTTAATCTCTCGCTCAACTTCACCCCACAAATAATAATGAAGAGGGTTGCAGTCTGGGGAGTTAAGTGGCCAGATGTAAGGGGCGATGTGGTCGCAGAAATTGTCTGACAGCCATGGCTGGGTTCTCCTGCTTATGTGGCACGGCGCAGAATCCTTTTGCCAGACATAGGGTCTTTCAGCAGCCACACCAGAGCAACAAGACATCCTGAGACCCCGTGGGAAGATGAAGGGAGGCATAATGTCGCTATCACAAGTGTTCTCTCCAAACACCATGTTGTTGACTGGCTATTTCCTCCCCGCCGAATCCTCTGCACTCTCCTCAGATTGACACCCAAGCACGCTAAAATGTTCGCATTGGAGCTTCCGGTGCGAATGCCAAATAGTACAGAATGCCGTTTCCAAATTTCTGGCGGAGTGAATTGCGTCATGGTGCTCTTTTCTACACAGACGGCAAAATCAAAAACAAACAAACCTGGGAGTAGAAGACGTTGTTCGTGAGGGGGTGGGGGTGGACAATCTTATGGAAAAAATATACTTGGATGAGTCACACCACGGAAAGTGAGAGTAACGCTATATCAAGTCTAGATAGTGACATCTACGTCGCCGAGGTCTGCTGGTCCACTGGCATGACGTTTGCGTTGAATCGTAACGGTTCAGTTTCGATTCTCGGTAGATGAGTTCCAAAATAGGACGAAACGGCCGACCAGTGCTTTCTGCATTCTGCTGAGGATTCTAGACTCGATGAATTGCTATAACGATTTGGCTAAATTTCCAAAATTCTATTACTTGTATATCCTTGCTTGACGAAACTAATTCTCTGCGATGGAGTGGTTCGGAGGAAAGTCGTGAAATCCTTATGTATAAAATGGATATGTCTTAGTAGTTATTTTCTCAAGAATTCTTTACTGCAGATCAATTGTTTTTCATGAACATAATAAAATAGGCAGCATATAATTTTATATTACAAAGAGTTAATCTTTCGGTCGGAAAAACACATTTATTTCGTCTTCCAGTTTTGATTTAAAGGAAAAAATACAGCCTGAAGATTCATGAAGCATTTGAAAGTACTAGCCGAATTAAAAAATACACCATATCCATTTTATACAAAAGGATCTCATCATTCAGTGGATTATTAGTTGTATAATGCTTATAATTATGTCTACTAGCGAAAGGATTTCGCCAATAATTGTATTAATATTGCTAATTGATTCAAGGTATGATTAACTCTATGTAATATATATATATATATATATATATATATATATATATATATATATATATATATATATATACAGAAACACTTATATAATTGAAACACGTGTTAAATTCAAAGAAAATTTATTTAATATGGAGTTGGTCCTCTTTTAGCCTCACATACAGTTTTAACACGTCTAGGAATGGAATCATACAGCTTCCTGACTTCATCCAGAGGAAATTTCAGCCATTCTTCCATTAACACCTGTTCCAACTCTTTAAAACAAGATGGTGGGGGATAGCGGCTCCTAATTTGCCACTCCAAAATGCAGAACAAATGTTCAATAATATTGACATCTGGAGATTGGGGAGGCCACTCCATGTGTTCTAGCTCACTTTCATGATCTTCATACCAATTCTTAACCACTCGAGCGGTATGTATTGGAGCATTATCGTCTTGGAATAAAGTCTTGGCCATTGAATGGACATGATATCTCAAAATGTTCAGGTAATCTTTGCTGTTGATTCTACCATGCAGTGCAACTACTGGACTGAGACATTTCTATGATATGGCGGCCCAAACTATCACTAATCCACCTCCATGCTTCACAGTTAGAAGAAGGCAGTCAGGGTTGTAAGCTTCTTTGGGCTGCCTCCACACATAAACTCGCCCTGAAGTTGGGAAAAGAGAAAAACTGGACTCGTCTGAGAATATGACTTGCTTCCATTGATCTGCAACCAGGCATTGTGATCTCTGCACCACTTCAACCTCTTCTGAATGTTGCGAGTGGAGAGAAGAGGTTTCCTTACGGCGGCTCTTCCATGATATGCAGCCTTATGGAGCTCACGGTGAACAGTTTTAGTAGAAACTGGACTATTCAGATGATTATTCAACTCAGCAGTCACTTTGGCTGCCTTTGTCCAATGATTTTTGCCACATTGCATTTCAATGCACGTCGGTCCCTGTCAGTAAGTTTGCAAGTCCGGCCCGAATTGCTACGGTTGCTAGGGGTTATGCTCTGTTTCTGGAATTGCGTCATAGTTCTTGATATGGTAGCTCTTGAAAAACCAAACAATTCAGCAACCTTAGTGATCGAGGCTCCTGCCATGCGAGCTGCAACAATTTGCTCTTTTTCGAACTCGGAGAGGTCACGCATTTAGCTTAAATTTTACTAAATTCTAAAAATAAATAAGACAAAGAGAGTAAATTAGATAAATAAACGTATTTACAATAGATATAACCTGCAATTACGAAGTTTTAGTTAAAGTTCTTAATATAATAGGTCTTTGAAATATAGGAGTGGAATTTGCACCTGTTCCAATTATTTTGTCTAAACCCTGTATATATATATATATATATATATATATATATATATATATATATATATATATATATATATATATATACACGTTAAAGGAATGTTAAATGGATTTCAGGTAAGCGGCATCCGATTTGTAAGAGTACAAGTGAGTTTTCGAATGTCTTCGCTTCCGGCTCAGGTGCGCATGCGTATGAGTCGATCACTTCCCAATTTCAATGATAGTTCTCAGATAATCAATGAAAGAAATCCAAAGACAGTATCGGGAATGTCCTGTAGTTTTGCTGATTTCCAAGCGAAGGATCCTTCAGTTTTAAACTTGAGTCGCTTGTAAAACTGTTAGGGGGTCGGGGGGAAAAGTGGGGGCGAAGAAAGAAAAAAAGAATATCACGGAAATTACTTCGCGATAATAAAAGCAATAATAAAAACATAAAAGTCTACATATAGGCAATGCATTATGGGAAATGCAGTAAGGAATGAAAGGCATCGAGACAGTTAGAAGCAAGTTGAAACGGAGAATAGAGTTTAAATGCTTGTTTGGGCCTGTTTCGACCCAAACGCATCGGAGGAAATGAACAGGAAAAAATAATCAAGTTGTAAATTTTATTATTATTGTTTTCTCTTTGCAACAATCCTTTCCCAAGTCAGTACCCGTGTTTACTGATACTTAACATATGTAGTTCATTGTTTAAATCGTTTTTTACGGATTATCAACCATTTGCAGGTCTTTGAAATATAGTAGTGCATTAAAGCCAGAAAATATTTTTTAGATTGTAATAGTTTTTTTTTTTAGATAATAATTGTTTAGTGGTACAAGTTTTACTAATTAACCCATACATGGAGGGATGAGAGGTGAATCTATTGCCCATAAGTGATATATAATGAATCCCACTGCAATTGGAACTCGGATCTTCGATTAACAGTTCCGAGCCATTATTCATTATACCATCCACACACCCAAGCTTACAGCACCTGGTATTCCCAAAGTGTCACCCATCTAGGTTCTGATCAGGCTCGACATTGCTTAATTTCGGTAGTAAGCAGCATGGACAGTGTTTATATCTGCTTTACATTCATATTTGTTTGGAAACAAAGCCCATGTTTATAACAACATCAATAATGTTGATTATTATGATGATTGTAAGCATTTCCGGTCTCATTAATAATGCTGCGAGCAAAACGGATCCAGCAGAAGTTTGAATAAAACATCTTTAAAGCTTACCACCTTTCGCGTCGTCTTTGTCAGAGGGAAGCATCGGTCCTCGCCACAAGGCTAGCGCAACCGACGGTTGCGGGGGCTGTGGGCAATTTTTGTCCCTTGCCCGGCCGAACGCGCTCGGGTCCCCACTTTAAAAAACCTTGTGTCACATCTCGTCCTGGTAGGGGAACGAGTAAACACCGCATCGTCTTTGTTTTGCTACGACTTTTCAGCGGTCAGTCTCATAATTCATCGGAGAGGACGAACAATAAAAACTCCAAAATATCTGTTTGATTTAACAAAGTGATTTGGTTATCGCCCTTGGACTGTAACCAAAACAAACTGATATGTAATGATTTATTTTGTAATTCGTAAAAACTAGAAATAAATTAATAAAGAAAATAATTAATTTATGAAGAGGTTACTTTGAATATACGCTCTTTAGCGCTAGAGGGCGTCGTCAGTGATGTCCTGAATTGGGTCATTGGGGAGTTTCGGGTTTTTCAAACATCATACTCCCCTCACCAAATCAACCCCATCAGAGCTGATCAGTCTCTGATGCGCCTTGCCCCATCTAAATTAACAGCCTGAAGACACTGACTTATATTAGGCAAACCCTACCCCTCTGTCACGCATTTTGATTGTAAGTTGACCAACAGCCAATCACAATCTATTTAAGTTGTTTACGGGGGATTTTTTTACTTTTTCTTTTTTTATGTAGATACTCGGAAGGTAATTATATGTTTTTCGGTTTATAACAACATCAATAATGTTGATTGCCGTAATTTCCCATGTATAATACGCATTTTTTCTAAAAAAAATAATAAGCAAAATTAGGCGTGCGTATTATGAACAGCTACAAAAACATCTTTCAAATATTGTCGGTTCAAGGCTTGATTTCAGTTGCGAAATGACTACTCACCACAAACATACGACAATTTGACACTAACATTCAATTGCGACCCCATAAGAATGTCAAATACAATCATATGTACCTAACAAACGTAAAATAAAATAAGAATTATCATAAAACTAAATTAGAATCATATTATTCTATGTTTAAAACCATTTTTTGTGAAAAACTTTCGGCAATGCGACGACTAACGGCGCCGCCATGTTGCTTCTGCATGATACGCTCTGATTGGTCGAGATTACCGGAATACGAAAGTTTATTTTGGTAGAAACGAATATCAGTAAAACGTTTGTATATAATCTAAACGACCAGCGGTTGACGACATTCTCTCTCTCGAGAAGAACAGACCTTATTCTTTCCTACATTTATTCTTACTCTACAACACCCCTGGTTAAAAGTGAATTAAAAAGGAAACAAGTTACCCAAGTGAATTCAAGTTATTGCTGTGGCAGAACAAGTAGGGAATCGTTCAGCAGGAAGAAAGCACGATGTAAATGACGCAAGATTATGAAGAAAAAACAAGGAAAAAATTGAAGCAAAGTCTTCTTCCAGAGCCACCTGTAGAGGAAAAGAGGCCAAGTATCCTCAAATGATTAATGAGTCTGCGCATTAGGCACAATATTGTTATTTCCGTTTCCTTTTAAAATCGTGATGATCGGAAATTTTAATAAATATCTTCAATTACAGTTTGAATAAGAATAGGGAACGCTGGCCGTAATGAAATTGAAAATGTACAATTTATAGGGTGTGATTACCAAACAAGGAATTCCTATTATTCTTTAATGTGCGCGTATCCAAGACATAATAACATAGAAGAAAAATTATATAATGGATAATTATTTTCACGTTCTAATAAACACTCAGCACATTGTCAACCATTTTGCATTTAAAAGCATAATGAAAAAATTACGGTAATGGAAAACAACGTACAGCTTTATATAAATAATTATACTAATAAACAACAGATAGTTTTGTACCACTTGTACCCCTGAAGATGAACTTAAGAGAAGATCGAAAGTACTTGCGAAATGAAAATAAAAGAAATTTAAACAGCTATAGCACATTTCTCTCATCCTTTAACATCAACACACGGAAAGTTATTCGTGAGTATGAACGGATTTTATTAAAAATTAGCAGACATAATGTCTGTAAATTATTCAATCAGACATGCCTAAACGAGAATTTTCTGCGTAAATACACAAATCTATCTATCTATCTATCTATCTATCTATCTATATATATATATATATATATATATATATATATATATATATATATATATATATATATATATTACATGAATCATTCATACAAAAAACAGATATTGAAGTTAATGATATAAATGGCGAGAATACATCTTCGCAAACAAATTTAATAAATGACATTAAGCCCGAACCTGTAGATGAATGTTATGATCCCTGTTTATAAATGCCATTTGCATAAGGTCTTTTTTTATTTTTTACAAGCTTTCATCTGTGCATACAGACATCATCAGGTATGAAAATATATTTGTTTTTTTACATCCAGGTAATAACAGGACAACAAAAGAATAGATGTAATCTGAAATATGTTTTTAAAATTGTGTTATTGCTAATTGTAAGAAATTTTGGAGCATGCGGTCGCAACGCTGAGGTTGAATTTTTAAATTTTAAGATTGTGTATTTTTGTACTAATATGGTAATAGGAGAATACTTTTGTACTGGTAGGTTTTTCAGTCAATGTGGCATGAACTAAATTGTTCAATAAATAGAGGAATATCACAGTTATTATCCGAAATTTGCACGTCGGATCAGTTATTTTAATATCAAGTATGTGGTGCAGTTCAATTTACATTACATGAATCATTCATACAAAAAACAAAAAAAGACCTTATGCAACTGGAATTTATAAACAGGGATCATAACATTCATCTACAGGTTCGGGGTTAATGTCAATTATTAAATTTGTTTGGGAAGATGTAAACTCGCCGGATATTTCACCTAATCTAAATACCGGGTAATGGAGATCATCTTGAACGGCCAAGCTTCTTGATCATTTTAATTAATTCGAGCGCCCTTCAAGACTCTATTCTAGAACCTATGTTGTTTCTCATCTTCATCATCAGCTTTCCCGATCTTTATCACTTCCTAATTAGCTATTTATGCTGTCGACACAACCAGTCAATCCTGACTTAATAGAAAATCAAGTACAACAAAGTAAAACATTAAACCATTATGAGTTATTTTTTTTAACCGATTCAGTCTTTCTTTGGAATTGGCAAAATGACAGTTATCTTGAAAGGCCTCCCTTCTAGATTTTTTTGTATAAATGCAGGTGTCCCCCAAGGCTTTCGACCTATGTTTTTCTTAATTTTAATAAATACACTTCGTGATGTCATCAGTTCACGATTCGGTACCTATGTTGATGACACAGGTATTTACACCTGACTTAATAGTTAATCTGATTGGTTCGACAAGGTGAAATTGGCAGGTTATCGAAAATGATCTCCAATCAGTTGTTAAATGGGGCAATGGATGGCTTGTAAATTCCATCGCCTCCAAAATGAAACAGCTATTATTTAACCATGAATGTTTTACCTTCCATCAGTATGACTCGTGCTAACATCCAGGAGAGCAACTCATTGTAAATTTTAATGCCCCCCTCTGAACCAAAAATGCTAATCATTTAATAAACGTAGAGACAACTTTTGCGTTCCTTCAGCATGGCTGATGCTAACCTCCTGTAGAGCAGATCATTGTGTCTTCTTGGTCTCACGTTTTCTGATGACATGAAGGTTGTTTGGGTCTTATGGCATATCAACCACTGTAGGTCATTCAATGCCAAATTTATATATATATATATATATATATATATATATATATATATATATATATATAGTAATAGTAAACGTATAGCTGACAACATTATTTCTTCAAAATTATATAGCTGGGAACATTATTTTTCCTGGCAACTTTATTCTTTCGAAAACGTATAGCTGGTAATACTATACTTTCTGTTGGACGTAGTTTATCACCATACCCAGGACGCGGATGTAGCATATCGCCATACTCAGGACGTGGATATATGCTGGGAAAACCTGGGAAAACCTGGGAGTTCACTATTAGCCCATAGCTGGGACCCTAACAGGTGCTACCACCACGGGACTCTGATGAAGGGGAGCGATTATATTGAATCATTTGCTAGTTCTACTGCTAGGAAATTTGGTTCACTTTTTTTGCGTCAGAAAAATTTGTCGTCAAAATCCATCTTGCACATTTATAAATCTACCATTTGATTTACATTGATTATTGCTGTCATATGAGGCATGGCGCTCGACTTCAGTCGTGATGTGGCTTTCCCCTGACTTTTCTAAAAATATTTTCCGGGGAGTTGTTCTAATGAACTATCCTCCTTTGTAACGCATGAATTGAAGCCTTCTACAACATTGCCTACTAGGTACTACTAGGTTACTGTTGAACTAGTGTAAATGCAACCGTAAGTTCTATTCTAATAGTTTCTTCTCTCGCATTTCTCGTCTGTTAAACTTCACCCACCAATATTGATTCACTTCCAACTACAATATACAAAAAATGGGAATAAAACATGAACCGCCATTTGTCGTCCTGAAACCTGTTCTTTTATTGTCCTTTCTCCTCACTAAAGTCTTCTCATTCTCTTTCACTCCCAGTAACCCCTTTCGTCTTAGTGCCATTATCGCTATCTTCTGTCTTCCTGAAACCCGTTCTTTTATTTTCCTTTCTTCTCACTAAAGTCTTCTAATTCTCTTCCCCTCCAAGCAACCCCTTGCGTCTTAGTGGCATTATCGCCATCTTCTGTCTTCCTGAAACCTGTTATTTTATTGTCCTTTCTTCTCACTAAAGTCTTCTCATTCTCTTTCCCTCCAAGCAACCCCTTGCGTCTTAGTGGCATTATCGCCATCTTCTGTCTTCCTGAAACCTGTTCTTTTATTGTCCTTTCTTCTCACTAAAGTCTTCTCATTCTCTTTCCCTCCAAGCAATCCCTTGCGTCTTAGTGGCATTATCGCCATCTTCTGTCTTCCTGAAACCTGTTCTTTTATTGTCCTTTCTTCTCACTAAAGTCTTCTCATTCTCTTTCCCTCCAAGCAACCCCTTGTGTCTTAGTGGCATTATCGCCATCTTCTGTCTTGCTGAAACCTGTTATTTTATTGTCCTTTCTTCTCACTAAAGTCTTCTCATTCTCTTCTACTCCCAATAACCTTTTATATCTTCGTGGCATTACTACATTCCTTGGGGTTAATTGATTAAAAAAAAACTTCTTGACTAACATCATATTTTGTGCCTCTTATATGTGTTGATGTGCCAGACTGTTCCTGACTAACATCGACATTCGATCATATGATGTTATCAACGTTTTTGAGGAAATGACTTCAACGTTCAGCAACCATCTTAGTTCGCTTATTTTTTTTCTATTCGGCCATCGTGCGTTTCGTTGCTATCAGTGCACCCACACTGATACACAAGTGCTTAGTCCGTGTGGGTACAGTTACCCAAACAAAATGCCAGCCATACATTCGTGACATGAGGCTTGCCTATGAAGATATTCGCCATTTCAATATCTCATTATCTAATTAGTTCTAATTAAGGACAATGTAATGGCGAAAATGAGCAAGAAGAAAACAAATTGCCGAGTAAACAAGAAGCCGTTCTAATCCACGATCTGACAAGATGGAGAGAAGGAATTCTCCACCTCTGTCACGTGACTTGGATGGTGGAAAAAGCGGTCATTTATTCAGCTAGATGTGGCCGGCAGGGTGTGGGGTGGATAAAACATAGCAATTCAGATTCACCCATTATGGGCGAGTGCTGGGATGCAGTTGTCCAAACGTCCGTCCATCTGCTCTTCCCTTAATTAGAATATCCTCCCACCGATGTCGCCTTGGGCGAAGAAAAAATTAGGATGAGGGAAGGAGAAACTAAGAGAGATGCTCGAAGGATAGAAGGAAGGACCAATCGATAAAAGCAGAGGTGCCGATGGAGAATAGGAAGGAAAGAAGTAAAGAAAGAAAGAAAGAAAGAACAATAAATAAAGAAAAATCAAAAGGAAAGAAATAAAAAAGGAATAAAAGAAATACAGAAAGATTATACAATGAGAAGAAGAGACAGAAATAAATAAATAAATAAATAAATAAAAATAAATGAAGAAAAATAGAAGGAGAGAAAGATATAAAAAATTAAAAAAGACGGAAAAACGAATATAGAAAGAACATAGGATGAGAGAAGAAAGAAAGAAAGAGAGAAAGAAAGAAAGAAAGAGAGAAAGAAAGAAAGAGTGAAAGAAAGAACATTAAAGAAAAATCAAAAGGAAAGAAATAAAGAAAGAATAAATGAAAGATAGAAAGAATATACAATGAGAATAAGAGACGGAAAGAAAAAAGAAAGAAAGAAAGAACAATAAATAAAGAAAAATAGAAAGATAGGAAGAAAGAAAGAAGTAAAAAGAAAATAGAAAGATAGAAACAATAGGTGAGAGTATGCGAGGCAGAAAGAAATGAATAAAAACAATAAATAGATAAATAAATAAAGAAAGAAAGAAAGAAAGAAAGAAAGAAAGAAGGAAGGAAAATGAAATCGAAAGAGTGATAGGTAAAAGAAAAAGAAATAAAAATATAATGAAAAAACAAGGAAGAAATAACTGGACGGAAATTGTAAAACAGGTCGACACAGAAAGAAAGAAAGAAAAAAAGAAAGAAAAATAGGAACAAAATAGAAAAAGAGAATAAAGGAAAGTAAGAAAATCGGAATGAAAGAAACAAAGACAGAAAGAAAATAGGAAGAGAGAGAGAGAGAGAAAAGAGAAGATATAGAAAAAGAATTAAACAAACAAGGAAGGAAAACGAAAAAGAAATAGAGAGAACGAGAGTTAGAAAAATAATGATAAAAAGAAAGGAAATTAGGAAGAGGAAAGGAAAGAAAAAAGACAGAAAACGGAAAGAGAAATAGTGAAAGAGAGAAAGATAAAATGAAAGAAAAATTTGTGTCTTAGTGGCCTTGATGGTGGAACTCCCTTCCAGCTCCATGCTTTCCAGTCAACTTTAATCTACAAATATTTAAATGCAATTTCAATAGCTATCTCCTGGCCTCCTGATTATTCTTTCTTCTTCCCGCTCATTATTAATGTTTATGTTCCTAATTCTTCAACACCCAGTACCCCTTGTGTCTTAGTGGCTTTACAGCCTTGAATTGGGTGATCACGATTTTTTTAAAACTAGTGATAGAAAAGTCTACGTTACGATGGTGTAATAGTGATTAAAGCCGAGATGCCAGAACTGGGCATAAGAAAGTACAGATTCTGCTTTGGATATTGTTTGAACTCTCTCGATGCATACCAGAATCACCGCTTCAGATGTGGCAGCAAAAATCGGCGCAAGGTGGAATCACGGTCTTATAAATGTGCAAGATAATGACGAGAGAAAGTGTCTACAGCGGCACCATGACCAAATTTCGTAGGCACAGACTTAGCAATTGATTCTATATAGGCGTTCGAATTCATATCTGTAGAAAATGTTAGACTGGGAAGGAGAATTGAATTAATCTCCAGTTGATATAAGGCAAAAAAAGGTTCTCTTATACGATGAATCGAGTGCAATTTCCTTTTGGGGTGTTAAAATTACCAAGCGATTTCTGGCTTCAGTTAGCAACAAATTGAAAGTCATTTTCGATATCAGTTGCTAATTTGGCTTCAAAACTGGAGTAAATTGTGTTATCTTGCCTATCTCAAACTGCGAATTTTTCTAAGCTCTATACTAAACATTAAATCTGTTACGAAAAAAGAACTAAACAAAATGAACACAAAACGATCAGCTTTAAAAAAGGACTCGTAACTGGAAAAACCGAATGAAAAAAAAATGTTAACAACAAATACTTTTTCACACCCACCTCAGTTCTGCGGAATCAGAATGAACGTTGAGTTTAAGCAAGCGAATGCGCCAATTGGAGTAAAGTGCCATGGAGATTTAAATTTTTCCCACTTGTGACGAATGCAGCTATCGATTTTTTTTGCATGCTAGCATGCTAGTTAACATTCGTGTCAGTCAGCTATAGGCTCACACTCTGGCCAGTAGAAAATGGCCGCAAACTACATGAAAACTGCCATGAGAAGCATGAAAAATCGATTATTTCCACTATCGATGGGAGTTGGGAAATGCAAAGTCGGTCTTGGAGCATGTGCATGTAAATTTTGGTGCAAATCCGTCGAAAATTGCAGCCGTGCATTCGTTACACACGCACACACACACACACACACAGACACATGCACACATACACACACACGCACACACACACACGCGCGTACACACACGCGAACACACACACACACACACACACACACATACAAATCCTGCCTTTTATATATATATATATATAAAAATATATATATATATTTATTTGTGAGATGAGGTATTATGTACACTATTTACATTATTCGGACTATTGTCCTCATCTTTGTCACCATATTTATTACAACGTTTCGGCCGTTGTACTCTTCGGCCTTCTTCAGGTGGTTGGAATGTCGAACTGAACCCTTTATTTCGCTCACCGGAGTAAACTGTTCTAGTTCCACGTGCCATGTTTAATGGATGTCAGTTATCAGTTATCTCCTGTTAATTTTCATCTGAAAGTTCTCCACTGTCTTAACCGAGTATTGAACTCACACTCTTTGGGTCCTGTCACTGAGATCTAACGCCTTTATCCAATGTGTCCTCTATCTATCTGTTCATATCTATCTATCTCAGTCTTTTCATATCTATCTATCTATCTATCTATCTATCTATCTATCTATCTATCTATCTATCTCAATGTGTTCATATCTATCTTTGTATGTATGTATGTATGTATGTATGTATCTATCTATCTATCTATCTATCTATCTATCTCAGTCTGTTCATTTCTATCTATCTATCTATCTATCTATCTATCTATCTATCTATCTCAATGTGTCCATATCTATCTTTGTATGTATGTATGTATGTATCTATCTATCTACCTATCTATCTCTCTATCTCAGTCTGTTCATTTCTATCTATCTATCTATCTATCTATCTATCTATCTATCTATCTATCTATCTATCTATCTATCTATAATCCCGAAAATAGATCATTGGAAAAATATATTAATAGCGAAAACGAAATGAAGCCTGAAGTAAAAGAATTCCATTGAGGAATGGGAAAGAACTAATAAAATTATCCGCCCCCACACCCGAAAAAACAAAAGCAAAACTAAAACAAAAACAAAACTAAAACTAAAACAAGAAACAAAACAAAGGGTGGAATAACATAGATAAATAAATAAATATATAAAATATATTCGACATGGCATAAACAACAAAATGATTGCTGCACGAATCGAGAAAAAGGAAAGGAACAATTGTAAAAAATAGATGAGAATAAAACAATTCTTAATTTCTGTATTAAACGTATCAGGAATTCGCCCTGCACCCAAAAGAAAGGCTAAACCTTCTTTCTTTCATGCTCCCTGATTCCCACAATATATACTTTAAAATTCTATTTGAAACTCAGCAATGCATTAACTAAATTAAATGTTTCCAACCCAAATTCTATAAAACGTCCTCTACTCCATTTTGTTAAATGTGTATCATCGAATTGGTCTAAAAACGGGAAAGAAGGCATTGCATTTTCGAGAACGCAAATCATCCACCAGATTTTCTTAGACAGGAGAATGATTCATTCACGAGGAAAGGGAATTATTTTGGGTGTGAATCAAACTAGAGAGATGACTCATTTAATTGACGGAGATATTTATATGCTATCTGTCGTTAAACAATCAAATTTTGTGCATGACATACGATAAAAAAAACATGAATTCTACGAATCTAATTCTAAGATTGTTGTTTAGTGACATTTTTAAGCAAACTGGAAGAATTTTGATTTTTTTACAGTGAGGTTCACCCTGTCCATGCCCGAGAGTCGCTGGAGGTAAAAGATTACAAAGAGGCACAATTTACGCGGAGAGGTGTTTGAACAGATTAAGATTTTAGTGATCTGGAAAGCATCCTCTTGGGAGTCGGTTCTACAGAGCAGTGATTCGTGAGAAGCTGCTGCTCCAGTGGAAGTTAATTCATGGGAATGGGATATGGAAGGAGTGATGGTGGTTCATTACAATACCCGGAGTATGACAGATCTTAGCCGTGAATGTTAACACTGGTGGAACTTGGAATGTAGTTCGTCTGAGAACTTTCCATGAAGATTGCAATGCAATACTGAGAGGCTTGTGACATCTCTTGTGTGAGAGAGAGGTTCCAGGGTGGGAAAATAATTTGTCACCCACAAGGACGCGGAGACACTTTCGGACTCTATCGAGACTGGTAAGTGAAGACTGGACAACTCCGGACCAAATATGTCCGCAGGCCACTATTTTAGGCCTGATCTGGCTCTTGTAAAGGCAGACGATAGTATGAGGCGTCAGGTACTTACTGCAGCTGTATAGGAAACCGACCATGTTTCCTGCATCTTTCGCAATGTATTATATGTACGAGTCCCTTTGAGGTCTGGGTTGAGTTGAAGTCCCAACAGGAGCCCAAGGACCCCCTGACTCACTAGACGCTTTTGGATTCTATCGAGAGTGGAAAGTGAGGACTGTAACTCTTATCCCTATGTGGCAACATTACTTTAGGACAAAAAAATAACGGCTTCCTACTACGGGAAAATCTTCTGCGTTGTCATCAATAGAAATATATGAGAACGGAAGCGGGTCTCACGTAACTGACTGACTCCATTTTAGGCCTGACCTGGCTTTTGTAACGGTAAAGGATGCGCCGATCGATTGTAAGTACGAGTTCCACTTGTGGTCAGGGTTGAGTTTAACGTTCAAGAGTCGCTCAACCCCATAAAAATGGAAGTCTTTCTAGATCCCGAAATAAATCGTTTAACTCTGCCTGTTTAAAATGTTTTGGCAGAGCCAATTGTCTCTCATAATATTCTTCTTTCAGATTATCACGCCCCATCTGTTCAGTCTAACCATCACTATCATCAACAAAGGACATGGACTCTAGTGGCGTCTAATCATCCGAGTGTAGTTCAGCTCGAATAACTGATGGTAAATTTGGATAAACGATGTGCATTTTCCATATGTGGCTAATGACCCTGGCTGTTCGCTTGAGAGTGAGCGAGAAACGTGGACATCTCCCGTGGGAGGGCGTGCCCTCCCGGTCGACAAGGAAGTTAGAAGTGTTATTATGGTCACCCATGACTCGTGGGGGAGGGGTTTGTCGAGGCCTTCATTTCTTGTGTTCGAACCATGTCTAGGGAAAGACAGGCGCATTTAGGAAGCGCAAGCACCCCACATTTATTGTCTGCGGACGGCGTTTCGCCTCTTAGACATCCCGAGGGCTGTTACCAGCGGGACCCTCTGGGAGGAGAACCAGCACTAAGGCTCCGTAAAGGAGACAAGCACCCTTAAGTGAGTCATAGTTACTCCCCCCCCCCAGAATATATTAATCCTGATCAAGTAGCAGTCGTCATGATGATTTTGTGGTTCCCTCTGCACAATGGCAATTGTAAGATTCGATGATTTCGTTTGCTCTTTGTCTCAGGGTTTCAACATATTTTGCAAACTATATAAGGTTTTCTTGGATTTCTCTTAATAAGCCGTTTCCATGTCAAAGCAAAATACGCTTTCTTCACAAAATACGCTTTCTTCACAAAATTCGCTTTCTTCACAAAATTCGCTGTCCAGGTATAACATCACAAATATTAAAGAGAACAAGGCTATTTTTTCCCATTTTCTTCTCTCACAACTGACCAAGTTCTGTCTACGTTTCTTTGATCCAGCTTTTGAGAAAATTCGATATCAATCCATGTTGACCCTCACAATTACAACATTAAGACTGAAAACAAAATACCTCTTTTCATATGAAATATTTGTATGTATAGCTGGCCACTCGTATTTGAGGATAGCCGTCTACTAGGGCGGCTAGCCAATCCCTATTGCAGACGCTTGCTCAGGCGCATTTGTGTTTATTCAACACCTACAGAGCCCCCCCCCCCCGTGGTGTATACTGCAACTATGCTGAGCAGACCTTCGTTACAGTTTCTGGGAAAGAGCGTGTTATCTAGCGTGATGAACAATTTGAACAAGGCCAGCACGCTCACGCACTCGGCCACGATGACTTGTGATATGTGCAAGCACAGCTATCGACGGACCCCAAGGGTCCCGTCTACCCAATTATAATCACAAGGCATGGATCAACCCGTGGTATGGTTTGCAGGTACTTTCCAAAAGTGCCGTACGCTGAGATCGACCACTCCAGTCTGATAATACCGGGAAGTCACCGTCCTGATAAATCGACTACGGTGAGATTCGAATACAGGCCACGTGAACATATGAATGTTGACCATGTTCCCCATAGTCTATGAATATAGAATCCAGCACAGTACGTAATCTGTTCAATGAAACAACTTTAAAGATGAACACTCACGAGTCAAACACTCTACTGAATCTGACTATATCGCCAATACCACCGGCAGCTGTTCCGTAATTCTTCAGTCTTCGATATCAAAGGCTGGCAGTAATATTTAGCCACCACCCCACGTGGGTTACATGTGGCACAAGATAGATAGATAGATAGATAATCAACAGACACAGATAGATAGATAGATTGATAGATAGATAGATAGATAGAAAGAAAGAAAGAAAGAAAGATAGATAATCAATAGACTGAGATAGAGAGATAATCAACAGACTAAGATAGATAGATAGATAGATAATCAACAGACATAGATAGATAGATAGATAGATACATAGATAAACAGACAGAAAGAAAGATAGATAATCAACAGACACACACACACACACACATAGGTATATATATATATATATATATATATATATATATATATATATATATATATATATATATATATATAGATAGATAGATAGATAGATCTGGTTTCTGGTGTGCTTTGTTTTACGGCATATCAACCTCAATGGGTTATTTAATGCCAACAATATTTTCATTTTTGTTAATATGTGTTTTTTCAAAAATTTATTTTTGGTAATAATTTTCCTTAAAATATGTATCATGGTAATATTAAAAAAAAAATATAGTGCTGAAAATGATATTTTTACAAAGTATTTCGGGTATTAAAACCTATTTTTATACTTTCATAGTGTTTTGACCCCAGTTTTGGGTAATTATTTGCCCATAGCTGGGACCCTAACAGTTGCTACCACCCCAGGTCAGGTTGGACATGAGAACACCAGCAATTAAGAGGTGGTTCCACGCTCCTCAAAACCTCCCGAACATATGTCTTGCTGTTGGCCGTAGTTTATCGTCTTACCCAGGACGCAGATACATAGATAGAGAGATAGATAAAAAACGTTTATCTCTGTTCCAATCTGTTGCTTTGCAGCTCAGACGCCAAGTTTGTTGACAGCGTGCAGTTTCGTTTAGTCAATCGTTTGTGGCTTTAAAATCATCCCTTGGGTTAGGTGAAAAACAAAATTCTAGCAGTAAACTCGATTCTTTTCT